>JANAVB010003600.1:13355675-13950756 GCA_029216955.1 Iris pallida
AAGTGGGATGGTGCTCCCATGGTGGCCGCCATGAATGGGGGTTTGGGGGCATTTGGCTAATGTCCAAAATGCCCCCAACTCCTTTAGGCCAAATTTCGACTTAGGAATTTTTTGGGTTCGGAACTGCCAAGTTAAAATCTACAAATTGGCCGATTAAGTCACGGAAAAATTATCTAAAGGTACCAGACTAAATTGTGGGATTTTATGGACTTGTCTAACCTGAAATTGGGTCCCGATCAGAGTCTAAGCTACCCCGGGTCCCCGATACAAGTCGGAATGAGCTGAAATTTGAACCTGACTCTAAAAATCTCCAAATAACAATAAAATTAAATAAAGTTTTCTAAAATTCCCAAAATGCAAAAATGAACCATTTTAACCCCTAATTGTGAAAAGTGGGGGTGACAGTACATGATACATAGTAATTCTGTTAGTCCTGTGTTACAGATTTTTACCCTCTCATGCTACCAACGTCACAACTTTTCCAGTGTGCTCCTCTGATGATGATGAACGCAAAAATTAAAGACCCCCCTCCTTTCTCACTCTTTATAGTTCTCACAACAGGAAGGTTCAGTGCTTTCTAGTTCTCTTCCATCCATGCTCTGGACCCATATGCTCCTTCCTACTTCCCTTCTTCTTATTTACTCTCTCAGCCACATATGGCTCAAGTATAGAGTCGGGGGAGAGAAGCAGGAAGAGGAGGGAGAAGCTACAAGCCAATTGCATGACCTGGAGGAAGTACAGAGGTTTTGCTGGAGGTGTTGACAATTTCCCAGGATGGTATTGAGGAGCAAGTGTAGAGTCGGCCGAAGGAAGCTGTCTCCTTCGGCCGACTCTACACTTGCTCCTCAACACCATCCTGGAAAAATTGCCAGCACCTCCAGCAAACCTCTGTACTTCCTCCAGGTCATGCCGCCGGCTGTGCTGGTTCCCACTCCTCTTCCTTCCCACTTCTTCTCCCATGACTCTACACTTGAGCTGGATATCATATGTGGCTGATAGAGTCAAATAAGAAGAATGGAAGTAGGAGGAGCAGATGGGTCCAAGCCATGGTGGAGAGAGAGAAGGCTCCCAAGACTCCCCGAGGTGGATATCATATGTGGCTGAAAATTTTAATAAACTTCTTATTTTTTTTTATAATTTGAGTAATTTCTTTATCCTATATGAAAATTTTTGTTGTCAGAGAGATAGCTCCCAAGACTCCCTGAGGTGGTGCTGCTAGTCGAGGAAGGGGCCGAGGCAAGGAACCCTTAGAGGTCGACACGGAGGAAGTCCCCGTCGTCAACAAGAGCCGGTGACTGTTAAGGAGGAGGTGTTACCAAAGGTCGAGGTCAAGGAGAACCGATGACCATCAAGGAAGAGATTGCTCCCAATGTTGAAGTTAAGGAGGAGCCACCGTCAAAGAGTAGTAGCATCGGGACCGACCCTCCCGTCCCTACAGAAGACCTCAACCAGATTGAGCCTTCGTATGCAAAGTGACTGATAGAATGGTACATGCCTCACTGTAACTATGATCCCTGGCTTGAGGATTCATCGTCTGACTTGCGGTCTTTGGTGAGGCCAAAGTCGATTTTCCTTTTTATTAAATATTGAATATTTGTGTTAAATATTGAATATTTATGTGTTTTGTGTGAACAATTTGAATGCTTGGGATAGTTGTGTGTTGGAATTTTTGTGTGTTTGTATATTGGAATATTTGTGTTGTTTTGTATATTTGTGCTTGATATTTGTTTTATTGAATATTGAATATTTATGTGTGTATTGGAATTGCTTGGGATTATTTGTGTGTTTGGTATATTGGAATTGTGTATATTGGGAATGTCCAGCTTTATGCTATTTTTTTTCAAAATTCCCAGATACCGACGGACTGGCGGCCAATTTTCGACGGACTATCCGTCGCTAACGAGGGGATTCCCAGTTAGTGACGGATGGGCGACTAAAATCCGACGAGTATTATCCGTCACCAAGGTCCTAGAATTATGAAAGATTTCCAGGATCAGGTCGACAATATTCGTCGCTAACCCGCCGCTAATCCGACGAGGTTTGTGACGGATTAACGACGGATTAGCGACGTATTTTGCGTATCAAAAACCCTCTGATATGCGTTTAATAAAATTTTAGCGACGTATTATCCGTCGCTAATTGTATGAATATATTAAAAATTTAAATTGTCGAAGTTAACGGGAAGCCGTCGGCTTGCCGTCGCTAAAAGTTTTTATTTTGTCAACGAAAATTCATCGTTAATTAGTCGCAGAGTGGCGGACTACGACGAGCTAGTTTTAGCGATGAGGTGTATTCCCGACGGATTTTTTCATCCCGTATCCATTGGAAATCCGTCGTAATGTGAATTACTGACGGATTTCCGACGGATACGGGCCGTCGCTAAATCGTTGTATTTTAGTAGTGTGGGTAGTCCACATGTCTACTAAGATATTTCCCTTTCCGACTACTCCGTGTGACGAGCGTGTCAACAAGCAGCAAACTATGTATAAGCATGTAATGAAAAGACTACTATGAATCGAAAGCAATCAGAAAGTGTACTTGCCTGAGGTCCTTTGCTGGTGAAACTGACAATACAATACTACTACTCAGTGAGCCACAACAATCAAACTCATACAACAGTCTCCAGATGCTGAAATAAACATTACCAACGTTCTCAGAATAGTCAAATTAGCTAGGATTTGCCTGTCCTTAAGTCCAATTCTGGATACGGGGGTAAAACGATAATTTTGGGTCAAAACGGTGTCCGCCGTTGGACCCATTTTGCACCGAAAAAGCGTGCCAGAATCAATGGTCTCTAAAGTTGTTAAACTATATGTCAACAAGTCTAATTTTTTGATACGAATCCAACCGTATGTCCAAAGTTGGATTCCGGTGGGCCGTGCACAAAATCGCCCGTTGAGTCGGACCGTGGGGCCCGCAAAACGGCGATCCAATCAACTGTCTCAGAATGGGACCAAACTTGGCATACAGGACTAGAAAAATGATACGGTTCTGTTGGCACAAGTTTCGTCTCGATCTGACGAACATGCACAAAGTAATTGGAACACTTGTACAAAGGCCGATACGATAAATTTTGACGGATACGCATCAAATTCGTCGCGCACACGCGACCAATTTGAATTCCGTCCAAGCCCACACGACCACGAAGCCGTTACGCACCTTTTGATGCTTTCAGTTCGCCACCATGTCGCCCGGATTGGCGGGACGCACGTCGTATCGAGGGTTTTCTTAAGTTTTTACTGTTTTGAAGACAGGTTTTTGACAGTTTTGGAATTCAGTTTTCTCGACTGATAGTCGGTCAAATAACAATCTACAAAAAGGGTTCTAAAGTTCTAAAGGTTGTTTAAAACATTGTTCAAAAGGTTGACCAAATCGGTCGCTGGATCGATCGGAATCGATCTCCCAACATAGGTTCAGGGACTGTTTTAATACTCTGTTTTGAACAAATTTCGACCAATTTTGTATCGATCTTTCACTTGATTTTAATTTGATTTATGCTAAAGTTATTCTACAGGGTTGAAGAGGTATAGATTGGTTTCATACCAGAGGAAACGGCACGATGAATAGGTGAGTATACGCGGAGCAATCCTGCTGTGAAGTCGGCCAACGAGCTTGCTATGACTGCTCTGTTCCAGGTCGCGCGCCTGCTGTCCGGCGCATCCGTAGGCAGCCGACGGCAATCAGGTGGCCGCGTGCTTTGTCCGTGGCTGCGCGCGCGGGGATAGTCGGCGCTTAGGGTTTGGTTGCTGCACCCCTCTACGTCTCTATCGATATACAAACATATGTATATATAAAACCTACTCGTTCAGAGGAGAGTCGGGTGGTAACTTTGCGGGCTGGGCTGGGTATTGCCGCTCGGGTTCGAGTATTTGGAGGGGGTTTTTTAGTTAGTATTTCTTTTTATTTTTCTTTTCTTTTAGCAATATATAATAATTATAATATATATATATATATATATATATATATATATTTTTTTTTTTAATATATATATTATATATATATATATATATATATATAATATATATATTTTTTATATATATATATATATATATATATATATAAATAAAAAATATATATATATATTATATATATATATATATATATATATATATATATATATATAATTTTATTATATATTTATTTTATTATATATAAAAAAATATATATTAGATATATTTTATTTATATATATATAGATACATATAAAAAAAAAAATATATATATATATATATATATATATACATATAAAAAAAAAAAAAAAAATATAGATATATATATATATCTATATTATATATATACTATATATATATATATAGATATATATTATATACATATACATACATGTATACGTTCTACTATACATATGATATATATTTATATATCCATGTATACCTACACATACACGCATATATATATTATTTATATCTATATACATATATTTACTTATCATATATTTATATATATACTTATAAATACTCCATAAATTCTAAATAAATCCAAAAGCATCATTCTATGTAGAGCCTATTTTTATAATAAGAACATGTATATACATTTATTGACAATAATAATATAGCCAGTAATAATAAAATAATATGTTAATAATATCCTCGATAATATTGATAATATAATAATATATAGTAACGAAGTTCAATAAATCCATAATGGTGTGTATATCTTCATGTACAGTCTAATAATCCCAAAATGTATAAGGACCTATTTTACACCACTGTCATTGAATATCAACTAAATAAGGTAATTATAATATCTAATTTCGAATACTAGAAATATTCGTTAAATCATTAAAATGTAATACAACACCCTCATACCGAATTCCCTCAACACGAATGTCCTTGGACGTGCCGCATGACTACATGGGCTTGGTCCGGTCCGGGTCCAGTCGGACCAGTCTGATACAACCGGATCACTTAAATGTCAAATATAATAATAATAATGAATAATTAAATTTATATGGTTATGTCAAACTTGGCCTGGTTTTTCTAGTTAGGATATCACTATAGCTCGGCCTTCCCCTACTATGGCTAAACTCTAGTCAAAGCACGCCACTGTACTATACGTGCCATGATTCCTAGTCGTCTTGTACTCCAATTCCTAACCATGGCTAAAATCATCTACCGTAATAATTAACTAAATAATTATTTATAAAAATCTAAAAATCACCATTTAAATAAAATAAATAAAAGTAGAATATTTCAAAAATTTTGGGAAGGGGAGCTACAAATCTACCTACCTTAAAAATAATTTCGTCCTCGAAATTCTAATTCGTAACTACTCTTTAAAAAAAAGAAGGAAATCTACCATTACCTTAATCTCCTCGAATTTTTAATTCCTCCAAAAAAATAGTTTATATTCTTTTCCTAACCATATAGCCTCCAGGACTTCTACCCACCTTTGGTCACACTAGTGCTCAAACTAAAATCTTAAAATCTTCTAACTGGTTGCTGATAATCCTACCAACAAATATCTAGGCATATGGTATCTACAATCCTCTCGTATCTATCAAGCAACCCAAAATTTAACAAGCAACAAACTTACACAAGTGTCACCCTCACTTTTCTAAGTTAGGGGTAAAATGGTAATTTTCCATTTTATAATATTTTTGGGAATTTTATTTCATGAATATTATTATTTAATCATTATAGGAGTCGGGTTCGAATTTCATCGCATTCCGAGTTAATTCGGGATCCCGGGGAATTTCGACTTGAGCCGTAATTAGCATGTTAATTAACCATGGCCCACCATACTTAATTTTTAGGATTAGGAGTTTGGACTAATCCCATATAAGTATCTAAGCTTAATTATGATTTTTGTTTAATTTTTGCTAATCCCAAAACCCAAAAATTGATTTAACTTAGCCTAGAAGGCAAGGGAGAGGCAAACTTGTAATTACAAGTGCCCCTACCCTCCCTTGCATGGCTGGTCATATAGTCCCCCTCCACCTCTCCTTTCTTCATCACTAAGTTACCACTCTCTCTTCATTTCTTTTCTTCCAACTTCTTCTTCTCCTTCCAAATCTACATCTTAGGTAAGCTTTTAAACCCATCATAACTTCTCATAATTCATTTATTCTTTCACATTTATTAGAGAGGGAACCATTCTCTACATGTTGACCCTAGATTTTGTAGGTTTCCTTAAATTCTAGTTTAAGGATTATTTATGGTTTTATTCTTTTTAGAGTGGTATATATATATAAATATACATATATATATATATATATATATATATATATATATATATATATATATATATATATATATATATATATATATATATACATGTGTATTTATGGGTGTATATTTATATATGTATTTGTATGTGTAGAGAGGGAAGGGAATGAGGAAATGTATGAGAGTGATATATATATATATATATATATATATATATATATATATATATATATATATATATTTTTTTTTTTTTTTTATTTTATTTATATATATATATATATATATATATATATATATATATATATATATATATATTTATATATATATATATATATATATATATATATATATATATATATATATATATATATATATATATATATATATATATATATATATGTAGGTGAGAGTGTGTCCATGTGTGTGTGTGAGTGTCCATATAATATATATATATATTCTATATATATATATATATATATATATATATATATATATATATATATATGTGTGTGTGTGTGAGTGTGCCTATATATATATATCTATATACATTTATATATATGTATAGATATGTATAGATATATATATGTGTGTGTGGTCATACATATATAGGTGTGTGTATTTGTGTGTGTAGAGAGGGAATGGGAATTAGTTGTGTGTGTGTGAGTGATATAGATTAGAGAGTTAGAGAGGGAGAATTATAGAAGAAATTAGAGAGGAATGAGAGGAAGAAAGGAGGAGAAACCAAGGCACCAAGGGGGGGGGGGCTAGGGGGCTATTTTTCCCCCCCCATAACAGCAGCAAAAACAGCAATAGGAGCAGCAGCAGCAAGCTGCAATAGCAGCAGCAGTTTAGCCCCGTTTAGCCCCAAAAAACTCCCACTATATACCTATATATATATACATATATGTGCCCCTATTATTATCTCTATATAACCCTCTAAAATCCACTAGAATAGCCCCCTAAGATTGTCCCAAGAGGGTGTGAAAAATGAGAGTTGAATGAGTGAATGAGAGGGTAAAAGGTTAAGTTAGGATTTGGTGATAGGGGGAAATTGAGTTCCGTGATTCTGAACGCGTTGAAACTTGGAGGGGACTTAGATAATGTGATTTAGATTTTTTGGGTAGGCTTCGGAGTTGGAATCGGGATTGCCTGTGGGATTAGGGAGACGGTATCGCACCGTACCATTCCGTATCTTAAAATATTCAAGATAACGGGTAAACGGACGATTCGGACCGTAAGATGGACTGGATGTCCACTTATCCTAGAAAACTTGGTAGGTAATGGTTGTATAGGCTAGTACCCTACTATCCTAGGAAGTACGGAGTGGAATTCCTAAGGGAAAGCCACTTGGCGTCAAGTTAGAACGGTTTAAGGGTAAATGTTAAGGGGTAATCGGATAATTTCGAGATACGGAGTTCGGGTAGTCGGATTGACTTGAAACTTGGGTGGCATGTTGGGTACACCCTATAAATGTCATATTTGAACCGATTTTGGCTCGGTTGACCCAGAGTTGACTTTTTACCCAAAAGTCAACCGTGAGTCAACACTTTGTCTAGATTCGACCAAATCCAAACCAGAGTTGACCAGTTGACCAAGGTCAACTGTTGGTCAACATTTGACCAGTTTGACCTAGGGTTGACCTAGAGTTGACCAGAGTTGACCAAGGTTGACCAGATGACCAAAAGTAAACTGTAGGCCAACTCTTGACCCCGTTTGACTTTCTTCGACTTGTTTTGACCTGTGATGACTGGTATGACCTAGAGTTGACTTGGTCTAACTTAGATTGACTTGATATAACTTGATTTGACCTAGATTTGACTTGACAGGACTTAGTGTGACTCAGTGGGACCTAGTTTGACCTAGATTGCATATCATTCATAAACTTGTTTAAACCTAAATTAACATACAGTATCTCATCTTTAGGTTTCTGATTACCGCTCTGAGCATTGATATACCCTACAGCTCAGGACAGCAGGTGAGTACATTCACTGATAGTTTTCATTGTCTTGATATCTGCTATATCTGATTCAGTCGTAGTGTCTTACTTGATTCTCAGTCACGATAGTTCACGGACTAGTACACGTTGGATCATGACATGAGATGTTATTCCTAGATTTCTGGGTATATTGGTACACTTCCTGTCTTGTTCCCTGTACTTGTATAGACACCAATTTCTAAAGGGATTTGCTACCCTCTTACGAAATTACGTGCCATGACGTGTCATATCCAGATCCATTGTACTATTCGGGGATGGGGAATTATTAGGGGCTATGTGATCCAAGCCACCCTGTCACTATTCATGTGCTCACGCCACTCTTCCCTCACGAAGGGTGTAGCGAGATCCTTTTGCCTTATGCTCGTTATCCAGGTTAGCCGGCATGACTTTACGTTGAGGTCATCGCGGATTGCCGGGCCAAGTGGATAGCCTGTCCTGTCACTTATCCCAAGCCGATCACATATCGCTCTAATAATTCAAGTCACATTTTATATTTACTTATCTTATCATATATCCTGCTCTGTTCTATATTCAGTATTTCCTCACCATGCCATGATATACAGTTACTCACATGCTCTACATGCTTTTACATTGTACCTTGATTGGAGACTAAGTTCTTCTCGGGAGAAGAGTTACAGCCCCGGTCCTTGTTTGGTTTAAGGGTTGTAACTCAGCTTTCGAACGGTTCCTAAGTCTTCATATATCTTTGTCTTGTAGTTCATTATACTGTCTCTTATAGAATTTGTCAATTCACATGGAACTGCTGTTAGTGCTTGTACTTGCTCATTTTCCTGATAGGATACCATTATGATATATTACAGATGACTCTGAGTCGGACTGCTCGACCTATTATGGGCTCGAGTCAGATGGAGTAGCCTTGGATCGTGGCCTTATAGTAAAGCCACTAGATTTTGTACTTCCAGAGTAGTGTAGATTAGCTAGGTTTGACTGGACTGCGATCCAGCTAGCTTTATCAGACTGTAGCTTCTACATTATATTTTGAGACCCTGTGATGTTGTATATATCTGGGCTTGTATTGGACTCTGGACTTATTTACCCTTTCATCTATCATATGTTCTCTTTCTGAGCTATCTACCTTAGTTTTATTCTGTGATTGAGACTGTATTGATATGTCACCTCCATTCGGAGAGTATATACTGTACAGGTACCTTTATACTGTTAGTCGTAGTATTTACAGGCATTATATACAGCGTTCTACTGCCGATACTGCGGCGTAGGCTGGACGTACCCACGTGCTCGTGCCCCTCAAAAGGGTGCGGGTCGTGACAACAAGTAGCTAAGAAATGTTGATAAACTCTAATAATCATGCCCATTCACTGCTCTGAAATAGGAAGGACATGAATTTAAGGAAGAGTAATCGAGAGCAATTATGAAGTTTCAGAGCGGTAGAGCGCATCTAATGATACAGATAGAAAGAATGTTTATGACCCATTGACTTATCTGCTAGATGGGTTACTCTAGTCCAGTCACTTGCTAAATCGAAGAACTTTTCGTTTCTTAGAGTGGTTTGCAATCCATGCAATACAGAAATTCCATTCTAAAAATTTTATCTGAACAAGATTTTCCAATAGAACGAAATTTAAGAAATCAAGGTTGTGATCTTTTTCGTAGTTATTTAAACACACGAACAAGGGATATAAATACAATACAAGTTCGTATCGCGACTTCCAGGTTGATGGAATAAGGATTACGAATGACTTCACATTCTAAGAGGTGAAGACTACCTAATAGGTATAGGGACCTATTTCAAAATGGTGGTATGCCGGGATAGGTTTACTGGGTTTTCTGATTGGACATTAATCGTTGGTTGGATGAACCTCGGATTTCAATCTATATTGACTGGACAAGACCCCAATGGTAAAACTATTTCTATTATATTAGGGTATCCTAGAATAGGTTTTTACCCAAGGGGTTGAGCTAGTTGCCCGTCAGGTTGGTTAGCTACGTTCATAAAGCCCAAAATGCGCCTTCAGTGACTTTTGTGTTTAAGTAGCACAAGAGGTCTCAATTGGGTGGCACACTAGTGGCATGTGCGTAGCGGCCTTCGAGTAGATCACAACCATATATTGGGTCAAAGGAATTGAGTCGGGGTTGAGGCACTAATGGAAGTCGAAAAGTTTACTGGTATTATGGTAAGGGTTATAGCTAGTCTTTTTGACCTGAAAGTTGTACCATAAAAATATAGTACAAGGGGACGGGTTTGAGTGGGACATAACATACCTAGATGAAGGTGGATCCGTCTAGATCTTGCATATAAAATTTGTTGGAAGATAACAGCTGGTCTCGTGCTCCGAATATTAATGGCACGGTCGGGGCACAAAATGATCAAAATGGAAAGTGGGAGTCCACGGGGCACTAATTATCATCCTAATGAAAATTATTCTAATCAATCGGTAATCCTCGTATATCTCAAAATTTTAGAAGGCTTACAGTCTACCCACCCTAGGAGCTAGGATAGGGTTTTAGGAATAATGAGGTTAGAAGAATTTTAAAGTCGGGACATTGTACCTCGACCCTTATTAATAAAGAATAAGGCACGGCGTAACGATATACGGTAGATATAGGTCAAGTCAAGGATCTTTCCTCAATAAATGGAAAAACGAGCGTGTACAATGACACATGGTCGATAAAATAGAATGACCTACTCGTCCATAATATACAAGAGTTCTTGATGGGGTAACCAACTCTAAGGCACATCATATGAGGAGATTTCTAACAACTGAGTCATAAATTTCTATGTGTGTCAACCTGCCATACTATTGTCACAAGGGTTCTAGTTAAAGCAAGCTTCGACAAATAATTAGAGGATCACAACATTTGGTCTCTTGAGAATAGGTAGTCTCTTAGGTTGGTATTTGATCAAGGGAAAGATCCTAATCATTTTCGGACTGCAACGACTAGAAGATCAAGATAGTAGGTTTAGTGTCGAAGGGAGGACGAGTAACTCAAGGCAAGGTTCCAGTCACAGGGCTGACCGATGGTAGCTATACTTGCGTATACAACTATCGTAGCCATGGGGATACTCGATATCTATCTACCGATTACGAGCTTTCGTCTTTCCAAATCAGTGAAAGACTAAAACAGTAAAGAGTTTAAGAGAGATGTCATTGAATACAATTACGTGATTCAAAGGCGAATGTATAATTCAAGAGTAATTGTCAAAGCAGTCGCGGATGAGATCCTAGAGACATCTACATCTCAATCCATGTAGGTTAATCTGAGGGAGAGCGAACCGAGTGCACTAAGGTTGATCAGACCGTAGTACATCGATTCTGATTAGACAATATGTTAGTGGGCGTCCCCAATAAACATATGTCTTGAATCAAGCTCGATAAAAGAGTTAGCTTGTAAAAGCTAGGCTGTAATAGCAGCGTTGGTCAAGATAGTCAAAATACAAGTATGCGAGATTTTTGAAAAGAGGACAAGTAGTTCGAGTTTTGAGAGAATCAAAACCTTACCGGGTGTTCTTGCTTATATAGTCTTCCTACAATCTTCCTATCCATAAGGCCTTGGTCGACTAATGGGTTATGGACTTCTGAATTCTATATTCTAAGTAAACCTATTATTGTCAGTCAATTACCTTGTCGA
The DNA here is from genome assembly GCA_029216955.1 of Iris pallida. Classification (NCBI taxonomy): domain Eukaryota; kingdom Viridiplantae; phylum Streptophyta; class Magnoliopsida; order Asparagales; family Iridaceae; genus Iris; species Iris pallida. Next base: position 13,367,465 of record JANAVB010003600.1, read on the forward strand.
TAGATCACAATGACCACATAATGCGAGGTTGGGAGACATGCTACAGGACTTCCACTAGTATTGGCTTTGGATCTTAGGGGGCATACATGGCACTTTCCTATCCTCTATAATATCCTAAATTTGTAGTCGCATCTGAAGTCATTTCACCGAGAATTATGTCTTGCCCGTATACTCTGGCTGTTGCAAACCCTTGGTTCCATGATTCAGATGTGATAAGCTATAAGGTACTCTACTTTATATTGACACAAGGGTATCAAGGATCTAAAGAGGTCAACGAGGACATTGTTTTAGCAATGTTCCATAAACTATAATTCTTCGAAATGATTTCAATTCTATGGGTTATGCCTCGCCAGTGCACTGCTGGCTGCAGTGAACCCACACTCTCCGCTCTCAGGTAATTGGCGATAGTACGCTGCTGTCTAGTCATCGCAGTCGTTAAAATGCTCCAACTATATTCCTAAGAACGTCAAGGAGATGCTAGGGATTCAAACTTAGTTGACTATGGTAGAAAGCGTAAACACCTGCCTATAAGTCTCAATCCTTAAAGTAAAAGGGTGACCGGGGGAGAAATAACTAACGACAAGAAAAATAAGAACATCCTAACATTTATTTCATATATATATTTCAAATGGTTGAGGGAAAAACTTTGAATCCAATCTGACTTTAGATTCGTATATGAATAACAAGATTAGAAATTACAAACTAATTCTTTACAACAAAATAGGATTTTAAATAGGCAATTCTAATTTATGATATAAGGTCTATATCTTAATAGAGCAAAAGAAGAATTGAAATGTTTATCAAGATTAAAGCCTTAATTATAGGAAAACCTAACTTACCAAGTGAATAGTATATCCACATCGGACTATATTGTCATATCAAAAGTAATAGTGTATCTATAGAGATCTGGCAAGCTCTCTAAATTAATAATTCTATATCTAAATTGCGTGGCCTGTCTGACAACCTTAACTATCCTACGGTCAATTTGAACAAGGGACTCCTAGTCCTAGTCATTCTCTTAAATCAATTTAACCTAAGCTGTGAATGAGCATTTTCTAGTCGCAGTCTCGCAATGGTACGACTAACTTAAGTACCATCACGAGTTCGCAATCTTTTATGAAAATGACCTGCATGGGCCACCACAAAACTTGTCACGATCTGCACCCGCTTTTTCGGATACGAGACGTGTCCAAGCCAGCCTACGCCGCAGAGTCGGCGGTAGAACCCTGTCAAGCCCGCAAGAAATAAATTCTCAAAATCAAAAAATATAACATTTGCGGCTCATTCACATTTCTAAGTTTATTACAACAGTTACAACATTTATATTTAAAGAAAATACAAAGTTCTCACAATTAATGAAAATGATACAACTGCTATCTATTTCTAGGTTTCTGTCTGCAAGTACACCCATATCTCCCAAGCTAAGTGAAGCCACAGCTAACCTGAAAAATATTGGTTTCCAGTCAGAAATGGAACAAGTAAACAAACCGACGGCAATGCAAAAACACAATAGAATTAACAAGTCATGAAAATAACATATGGAATATGAAAGCTAGAAAGTAACTGATGACATGGCAGGTAGTAAAGAAGACATGGAAAAATAAATAAAAGACAACTACCTATGTGGTGTAAAATATCTGTTTCGACATGTGGATGGCTAGAGGGTAAATCCGGCACCCTGCACGTGTCGTGTGCAGCTGCTATCAGGCAAGAATAGATATTTTGGAGATATTTCTGGGTAGTCCACATGTCTACTAAGATATTTCCCCTCCCGACTATTCCGTGTGACGAGCGTGTCAACAAGCAGCAAGACATATATAAGCATGAAATAAAAAGACTACTATGAATCGAAAGCAATCAGAAAGTGTACTTGCCTGAGGTCCTTTGCTGGTAAAACCGACAATACAATACTACTCAGTGAGCCACAACAATCAAACTCGTACAACAGTCTCCAGATGCTGAAATAAAAATTATCAACGTTCTCAGAATAGTCAAATTAGCTAGGATTGCCTGTCCTTAAGTCCAATTCTGGATACAGAGGCAAAACGGTAATTTCAGGTCAAAACGGTATCCGCCGTTGGACCCGCTTTGTACCGAAAAGTGTGCCAGAATCAACAGTCGCTAAAGTCGTCAAACTATATGTCAACAGGTCCTATTTTCCGATACGAACCCAACTATATGTCCAAAGTTGGATTCCGGCGGGCCGTGCACAAAATCGCCCATTGAGTCGGACCGTGGGGCCCGCAAAATGGCGATCTGATCAACTGTCTCAGAATGGGACCAAACTTGGCATACAGGACTAGAAAAATGATACGGTCCTGTTGGCGCAAGTTTCGTCTTGATCTGACGAACGTGCACAAAGTAATTGAAAAACTTGCACAGAGGCCGATACGGTGAATTTTAACGGATACGTATCAAATTCGTCGCGCACACGCGACCAATTTGAATTCCGTCAAAGACCACACGACCACGAAGCCGTTACGCACCTTTCGATGCTTTCGGTTTGCGACCACGTCGCCCGGAGTGGCGGGACGCACGTCCTATCGAGGGTTTTCTTAAGTTTTTACTGTTTTGAAGATAGGTTTTTGACAGTTTTAGAATTCAGTTTTCTCGACCGATAGTCGGTCAAATAACAATCTACAAAAAGGGTTCTAGAGTTCTATAGGTTGTTTAAAACATTGTTCAGAAGGTTGACCAAATCGGTCGCTATCGATCGGAATCGATCTTCCAACATGGGTTCAGGGACTGTTTTATTACTCTATTTTTGAACAGATTTCGACCAACTTCGTGTCGATCTTTCGCTTGATTTCAATTCGATTTATGCTAAAGTTATTCTGCAGGGTTGAAGAGGTATAGATTGGTTTCATACCAGAGGAAATGGCACAATAAATAGGCGAGTGTGCGCGGAGCAATCCTGCTGCCAGCGAGCTTGTTGTGACTGCTCTGTTCCAGGCCGCGCGCCCGTTGTCCGGCGTATCCGCCGGCGGTCGACGGCACTCAGATGGCTGCGTGCGGTGGCCCTTGCTGGCCGCACGGGGATAGGGTCGACGCTTAGGGTTTGGGCAGTTGCACCCTCTCTACGTCTCTATCGATATACAAATATATGTATATATAAACCTACTCGTTCAGAGGAGGGTCGGGTTGGTAACTTTGCTGGCTGGGCTGGGTATTGTCGCTCGGGTTCGAGTATTTGGAGGGGGGTTTAGTTAGTATTTCTTTTTCTTTTTCTTTTAGCAATTAATATATATATATATATATGAAAATATATATATATATATATATATATATATATATATATATATATATATATATATATATATATATATATTATATATATATATATATATATATTTTAATATATATATATATATATATATATAAATATATATATATATATATATAATATATATATATATATATATTTATATATATATATATATATATATATATACACACACACATATACACATACATGTATATGTTCTACTATACATATGTATATATATTTATATATATCCATGTATACCTATACATACATGCATATATATATTTATTTATATCTATATACATATATTTATTTATCTATATATTTATATATATATATACTTACATATTATACCACATAAAAAAATACTTATATATTATACTCCATAAATTCTAAATAAATCCAAAAGCATCATTCCTATGTAGAGCCTATTTTTATAAATATGAACATGTATATATAACATTTATTGACAATAATAATATAGCCAGTAATAATAAAATAATATTGTATAATAATATCATCGATAATATTGGTAATAAAATAATAATAATAGTAACGAAGTTCAATAAATCCATAATGGTGTGTATACCATCATGTACAGTCTAACAATCCCAAAATGTATAAGGACCTATTTTATACCAATGTCATTGAATATCAACTAAGTAAGGGTAAGTATAATATCTAATTTCGAATACTAGAAAATATTCGTTAAATCATTAAAATGAAATACAAACCCTCATACCGAATTCCCTCAACACGAATGTCCTTGGACGTGCAGCATGACTACATGGGCTTGGTCCGGTCCGGGTCCAGTCCGGACCAGTCTGATACAACCGGATCACTTAAATGTCAAATAATAATAATAATGAATAATTAAACTATTTATAATGGTCATGTCACAACTTGGCCTGGTTTTTCTAGTTAGGACATCACTATGGCTCGGCCTTCCCCTACCATGGCTAAACTCTAGTCAAAGCACGCCACTGCACTATCTGTGCCATGATACCTAGTCGTCTTGTACTCCAATTCCTACCCATGGCTAAAATCATCTACCGTAATAATTAACTAAATAATCATTTATAAAAATCTAAAAATCTCCATTTAAATAAAATAAATAAAAATAGAATATTTCAAAATTTTGGGAAGGGGAGTTACATCCTGTCACAGTTAAACTGAAGATTCATGATGCATGTGGCTACCAAGTTCATATATGATGCCTAGTTCATCTATCAGACCACATTCCACATGGAAAAATTTTATACTCCCAACCTTAAGTATCAGAAACCTAGCATCACTGATTAGAAGAGGATACAAAGAAACAAAACCAACATAGATTAGAAGAGGATACCAAAGCTGAGGATACAAAACCAACATTTAAGTCCTAGTTATTTCTATCCGAAGAAAAAACTTCAAGTCACTGATACACTGAAAGCTAGTGATATTCAAAGTAATCATAAAACAGAGTATAAAGAAATGGGGCTCAGAATTTATTACTTTGGCTCTTCAATAGATATTTCATTCTCAATTGTACCAAATAGATACTTCCAATCCCAAACAAAAAACTGATAGTCAAAGCCAACATACAACTGATTCTAAATCCCAAACAAAAATTGATACTCAAAGCCAACATCATTGTCAAGATAAAAAAAAATTCAAATGCCTCTTGCCAAAGCAAAATTAGGTAACCATTCCTCATCATAGCCAAAAATAGACTGAACTGCCCAGCGACATATAGACTGATACTGACAAGTATCATCCCAAAAACTGCAATAAACTGGAATACCTAGAAACAATATACTCAATAAACTGCACATGTTATTCAATAAACTGAACAGGATACCCAGGATACTCAAAAAACCCATACTTTTAAACCTAGGAAACTAAAAAACCCAATCATCATGAAAAACACATTGGACTAGGTTGGGTGCAAAGGAACAAATGAACACATGGCTCAAAGAAGTCACCCTACTGTCACGACCCGTACCCTAGAGTAAGGGAACGAGAAGTGGGTACGTCCAGCCTATGCCGCAGTGTCGGCGGTAGAACGCTGTCCTAGGTCAACATCTAACAATATATATAAGGTATATGTACAGTATATACACTCCGAATGGAGGTGACATAGCACATATAGTCTCAATCACATCTAAGGTAGAATACGATAAAAGATAGATAGATAGATATGATCAGAAATGAAATCCACAGAAATACAATCCAGATGAAAGTCTAAGTGTCTAAGATAATACGTATCCAGATAACATCTCAAAATCCTATATACAGTAATCCAGAATAAATACAATGAAAGACATCCTAGTCTAAGGGAGTGTCATCCACTGCTAAGGGATCCTGCTGCTGGTCCAAGTCGCAACAGTCCTCTAGGGTAGCCCCGTAATAGGTGGGACAGAACGCCTCAGCCTCGTTCTCTGTAATATTTTTAACAGGTCCCATCATGACAGGAGCGAGTACAGTACATCTCAACAAATCATAACAGGTTAGGAAATATAAACATACTAGAGAGTAAGATACATGAAACTGGAAGAACAACATGATGTAAAAGTGAGACTGTAATTAAATAGATACAATATATATGAGAACTATCAGTGCGAGTGATTTAGAGTACAAGACGGTTATATAAACGACACGATATTGTACACGAGTAATCTACAGAGGTTGTACACGAGTAATCTACTGGATTGAATACATAACCACTTCTACTCCCCCGCCCCAATTAATACACAAGGATCTAGTCAAGTTATGTTATTGCACACGAAGTATGGTTGTACACGATGATCATGTGAGCACATGAGTATACATGATTTCACACTATTTGTACACGAATAGCACGAACACAAGGAGTATACGATGCTCATGATAAAGTACACGAACATGAAATACCCAATGTATCCACTAAGGGGATAACATCGTACGACAAGATCCATATAATACTAATTCGTGTTACCAACGTGTCAGCATCAAGTAAGGTAATCTAAAGCAGGAAATATACTCCTAAACAAGATATGAAGTGATCAGAGAATGCACTCGCCTGGTATCCTGAATATCTGAAAAGAATCTACTGTCCGATGAGTGGTGTCTGTCTCTTATAGAACAGTACAAGTCACTACATGTCTAAAATAATATAACAGACTGCTACAATGCATCTACATGATGTTTGGGGTCAATCTAGGCTAAAGTCAACCTTTGGTCAACTCTAGTCAACTACACTAGTCAAACTAGGTCAACTAGGTCAAGCCTAACCCAAACAAGTCTCACTAAGCCTAACTAGCCTATTCTAGCAAGCACACACCAAACTAGGCTATACAAGCCAACAACACTCATCATAGGAATAAATATGCCATACACATAGGCTATGTGTCATGTATATAGGCTATAGGCCATATAGGCTAATCACACATTCACACATAATGTATATTCCCACATATTTTATACATTAAAAATATATTTAATTTATATAAATAACACACTCAAACTCATATAGGCTACATTATGGATATATCACATATATATATATATATATATATATATATATATATATATATACATAGAGTGATAGGGAGAGGCACATGTGTATATGTGCCTAGCTGTACATGTAACCTTGTGGGGGTGTGTGTGTAAATCTGGAAAAATAGTGTGTGTGAGTATATGGTAAACAGTGAGTGTATTAGCTAACAGTGAGTGAGTGAGTGTCACATGGGTGTGTGTGTGTATGGAAACATGAGAGTGTGACAGGAAAAATAGTGTTCTCAGGTTATAGTTTTCAGAAAATGAGAACCAAAGTAAATGTGTCAATGTGACAATGAATTGATAGGCAACTGTGTAAATGAATGTGTGTATCTAGGACTGAATCCAGTGTACACAATCTCAGGAATTAGTGTTTAAACTCAGGAAAATATGAGAACCAATGACAGTTAGTGATTGGAAATAGTGTCAACACATTGCTAACAGTTAACTCAATGACCCAACACCAATTTCGAAATCCATTCTCCTAACACCAACACAACCAATCATTCAAACAAAAATAAATATGTGATGAATTTAACATGGCAAATTTAGCATCAGAATTCTGTTTAAACAGGGAATTTAAGGTTCAGGAATTCCATTTCGAAAAACTGTTTATCAGTCAACTCATTAGCAGTCCAACCCATATTCGAAATCCTAAACCATAATCAATCCAATCCCAACCTCACATGTAGCCAACCTAACAGTAAATTATACATATGTGTAAGTGAATAAATCATGAAATTTAAACATCAAGGTTTAGTTTAAAAAGGAATTAAACTCAGGATTTTCAAAAATGAAATCGGGTATCAGCCAAAAATGAGAAATCGAATTTCGAACATCAAAATCATGTTAATATACAAATTTAAAGGTTGGTAATCTATAACACACACGTGTACGTGTCAACCCAAGCATTTGTGTCCAACCAAGTGGACTCAAGCCGTGTCTAAACACTAAAACACCACAGGCATACTGGACAGTACGCAGCGTCGTGCACGCGTGTACGCATGTCCAGCACGCGACATAGGCCATGTGGTGACACGTGGCCTTGCATACACGTACGCCAGGGGTAGGGCTACCCCTTGGACACCCTGTACCGTGTCATAGATGCGTGCCTAGGCGTGTCCGATCGCGTATTAGCGCAGAAAAATACGCGCGCACAGCAGATCGTACGGCCAGTGCGGGGAGGATTGCTCCTCGCACACTCCACCATACGATCCCATATTTTGGGAGGCTGTTGACAGTCTATGTCCCAACATCCTCGCCAAAAATGGCGTGTCCACGTGTCCTATACAGGGAGAAATGGATCCCGTGATGCAGGACACAGTGCATAGTACAGGGACAGCGTGTTCGTGTCCCCGTGTGGACACGACACGAAGCTAAAATTAGAAAGTAAAGACAGAAATCAATATGCAAACCCTAAATCTAGGATCCTATTCAAAAACATATGCAAAAATAGCAAAACAAAATGGTTTAGGCATTTCATCAAACACCTAAGTCTACACAAGTGATACGTGTCCGATGCGGACACGAAATGGTCATGAATTCCGCCCAAATTTTAGAGACAACTAGGTGACTCCTAGATCTAGCCCTAAATGCAAAGAAATCAGGAAAAATAATAGGTTTGAGTGGTTTACCTATTGAGTGTCAAACTCAAAGAAAGCCCCAAATGGAAGGATTCTAAATAGCAACTCCCAAGCTCCAAATGGCACACAAACTGAGATGGATCTCCAAAAACAGTAAATACACAGTAATTAGATCCTAATGTAAAAGACTAGAGTAAAAAAGTATTTGAAATGAATTTATTAGGATTTTTAGAAAGTGGAGGAATTACCTTTCCTTCAAAAGCTTGGACGAACATAAAAGAGGTAAGAACAAGCGATCATGACATTAAATAGGGGGTTCCTTCTTGGCTGGCCACTATGGTTTAGTTAGGGTTAGGGTTTATATTATGGCCCATGGGCTCAAGTCCTAAGTCATTAAGTAATGAAGTCATAAGTCATTGCATTAAACCATAAGTCATGAAATGATTTCACTTAAACTTAGTTATTTTATTCCAAAACTAAATTCTAAGTGACTAGAATAGTTAACTTAAGTTAGACTAGGGTTACCATAGCTAGGGTTAGCTTCTAGGCTAGTCCACTAAGTCTCAATAAGTCAAAGTCAATATATCAACCACAAATTCAACAAATTAATTAAAAATTCAAAAATTCACCAAAAAGACTAAAATACCCTCAAGCTAGAAATGTGGTAGTAACAAATCTACCCTCCTTAAAATAATTTCATCCTCAAAATTAAAGGCGAAACTAAACTGATGAGAAGGATAGATAATCATACCTCACGGTGCAAACAGATACGGGTATCGCTCGCGCATCTCATCCTCCCGCTCTCAGGTAGACTCTTCAAGCGAAAGATGCCTCCATGCGACGTGAACCAATGGTATCACCAGGTTTCTCAGCACCTTCTCTCGGCGATCCAGAATCTCCACAGGCTGCTCTGGATAACTAAGAGTAGGTCCCACCTCAATCTCCGAATGATCAAGTACATGGCTAGGGTCAGCCACGTACCGTCTCAACTGTGGTACGTAGAATACGTTGTGGACACCCACTAGTGCAGGTGGCAAGTCTAACCTGTAATCCACATCACCGACCCTTCCGCTGATCATGAAAGGTCCGATGAAGTACGGGCTAAGCTTCCCACCTCCACCAAAACGTATGGTACTATGAGTAGGTGATATCCGCAGAAAAACCATGTCTTCAACCTAATCACAAGCAAGGTCTCAAGTTACTAAATAATCAACACGATCAAATAAACAAAAACAAATAACAACCTACTTCTAATCCTATCTCTAATCTGTACCTCAAACTCCACCGACCTCCAGTGGCTATCGGGCCAGTGCCGATGTTTGTCCTGCGCTACACGAAGTCTGTCCCTGATGAGCTTCACCTTCTCGGCTGCGTCAACAACCATCTCAGGTCCCAATAAAGCTCGCTCTCCAATATCATCCCAAGATAAGGATGTACGACATCTACGCCCGTACAGAGCCTCGAAAGGTGACATCTTAAAGTTGGCCTGATAACTGTTGTTGTAAGCAAACTCCACCAAGTGTAGGTGATCCTCCCAGGAACCTCGAAAATCTAAGACGCACATCCGCAGCATGTCCTCGAGCGTCTAAATTGTCCTCTCTGACTGACCGTCCTTCTGGGGGTAGTATAGAGTACTGAACTTGAGCTGAGTGCCCAAACTAGTCTGCAGACTCTTCCAGAAATAGGAAGTAAAGCGACTATCCCGATCCGAGACAATGCTGATAGGAATCCCATGAATCCTGACTATCTGCCGCATGTACATCTCTGCAAGCCTTTTCGTAGACGTACCCACCTTGAATGGCAAAAAGTGGGCCGATTTGGTCAACCTATCAACGATGACCCAAATCGCGTCTTTTCCTCCTGGTGTACGCGGTAATCCAGATATAAAATCCATCATGATATACTCCCACTTCCACTCTGGAATGGGCAATGGCTGCAATAATCGTCCTGGCCTCTGCCTCTCTGCCTTGACCTGCTAACAGACCAAGCATCTAGCTACGAAGCGAGCTACCTCCCGCTTCATCCCGTACCACCAGACGTGCTCTCTCAGATTCCTGTACATCTTGTTGGCACCAGGATGTATAGAATACTGAGATCTGCGAGCCTCCTGCATGATCTGCTCCCTGAGCTCTCTACTAGGCATACACAGCCTGGAACCGTGCCTCAAAGTGCCATCCTCTGCAAGAGAAAACTCGCCATCCACTAGCCCTCCTCGAACCTGCTCTCGGATACACCGCAGAGCAACATTCTCGAACTGCGTCGACTTGATCCTCTCCATCAAGTTTGACTGAATCTGAAGGCCCCATATCTGCATCTGCACTCCGGGCATAATCACCTTAATCCCTAGGATCTCTAAGTCTGCAAGCAAGTGCCGATCCATAGTCAAACACATGGCTGTCGGATACCTACTCAAGGCATCGACAACCACGTTGGCCTTCCCTGGGTGATACTGTCGTGAGATGTCGAAGTCCTTCATCAGCTCTAGCCACCTGTGCTGCCTCATATTGAGCTCTTTCTGTGTAAACACATACTTCAAGCTCTTATGATCTGTGAAGATCTCCACCCTCTCTCCATACAAGTAGTGCTTCCACAACTTCAGAGCAAAAATTACTGCTGCCAACTCCAGGTCATGGGTAGGGTAGTTCTTCTCATGGGGACGTAACTGTCTAGAAGTATAGGCAATCACCTTCCCATGCTGCTGTAAGACACAACCCAACCCCTTCCCTGAAGCGTCACTATAGATAGTGAACCCTCCTGAACCCGAAGGCAATATCAGAATCGGAGCTGTCGTAAGCCACTTCTTCAACTCATCAAAAGCTGCCTGACACTCCTCTGACCAAACAAACTCAGCATCCTTCAGGGTCAGCCTAGTCAAAGGCTCTACAATTCGGAAGAAATCCTACACAAACCTCCTGTAATATCCTGCCAGCCCCAAGAAGCTCCTGATCTCTGCTACTGAACTCGGCGTCGACCAGGCCTCAACTGCTTTGATCTTCTTCGGGTCCATCGAGATACCATCTCCGGTCACCACATGACCCAAGAAGTCAACTCTATCCAGGAAGAACTCGCACTTTGAGAGCTTGCCATACAGCCTCTCCCTCATGAGTGTCTCCAGAACCACTCTCAAGTGCTCCTCATGCTCTTCCTCGGTCTTCGAATACACTAGGATATCATCAATGAACACCACCACGAACTTGTCCAATTACTGATAGAATATCTTGTTCATCAAGTTCATAAACACTGTCGGTGCATTGGTCAGCCCAAACGGCATAACCAAGAACTCAAGCTGTCCGTACCGCGTCCTGAAAGCGGTCTTCGGAATATCCTCCTTCTTCACCTTCACATGGTGATAACCTGACCTCAAATCAATCTTGGAGAACACCCAAGCTCCGCTCAACCGATCAAAGAGATCATTGATCCGTGGCAGTGGGTATCTGTTCTTGATCGTCAGGTTGTTGAGTGCCCTGTAGTCGATACACATCCGTACCGACCCATCCTTCTTGGGTACAAAGAGTACCGGTGCACCCCAAGGTGAAGAACTCGATCGGATGAAGCCCTTGTCCTGCAGCTCATCCACCTGCTTCTTCAGCTCCACCAACTCACTATTGTTCACTCAATAGACATGCTGAGAAATCGATTTCGCGCCGGGAACCAAGTCTATCGAGAACTCAACATCCCTGTCTGGTGGAAGTCCTGGAAACTCTTTCGGAAAAACATCCATGAACACTGCAATTAAGGGATGTGGAGCCACCTGCTCCTCAACTGAAGCTTCGGAGAAGACTCCGTTGTCCTGCTCCACCTGCCGCCGGGTGTACTCAAACTTTGGCTCTCATAGCGCTCCAAACAGAACTCTACCCCCTCGGCAATCAATGCTGGAATAATGTCTGCTCAACCAGTCCATACCTAATACGATATCGTAGTTTGTAGTGGCATGATGAGTAAACTCACCTCCAACTCTCGGCCTCCCAACATAACGCTCTGCCCTCTGCAAATATCACTTACGAGGATGACACCACCCCCGGTCGTGATCATGCAGGTCCTAGGCAATGGTTCAGATACAAGACTATGTATAATAGCATATGATACTGACACAAAACTATGGAAAGCCCCGGAATCAAATAGAGCGAAAGCTGGAATGGAGTCGAGAAGAACCGAACCTGCTATCAACTCCCCAACGACCTCTGCATCCTCGGCCGCTATGGCGAAAGTTTGCCCCTGCTGTCCTCTCCGTGCCTGCTGCTGATGCTGGAGGAACCTCTGCTGCTGAGTCTGCAGTGGCCCCTTCCGCTGGCTTGCTGGAGCCTTGGCTGCTCCATCTCTTTCTGGTACTGGACGCATTGATGCTACTAGACAGTCTCGCATCTGATGGTCCGCTGATCCACACATTAGGCATCTCCCAAGCCTCTTCCTGCAGTCATCCTACCTGTGCCCAGGCTTCTTACAGAAGGTACAACTGATAGTCTGATACCTCGGTGCCTGCTGCTGCCCACTCGGCTGCTGATGCTGCACCTGCTGAAAAGGTCCCCGGTCCTGCTGCTGAAACTGCTGCTGATGTACTGGCCTCTGCGACTGCTGGTACTAAAAATGAGGACTCTTTACCTGGCCCCTGCTACTGCTACCTCCTTGGAAGTCCCGACCTCTCTTCAGCTTCAACCCCAAGTCTTCCTCCGCTGCCATAGCCCCAGAAAAGATCTCTGTGAAGGTAGCGTTCCGGTCACTCTTAGTCAGTGACCGAACCTCCCTAATCAAGCCTCGGCAGAACTTTCTCGCCTTAGTCTTCTCAGTCAAGTCATCAATAAATCGGGCCAACCGACAAAACTCCCCGACGTACTCAGCAACTGTCTGGTTCCCCTGAACCAGACTCTCAAACTGTGCCTCGATGCCTCCTAGGGCCATATCTGGGAAGAACTATTCCTTGAACAGCTCCTTGAACTGTGCCCAAGTCTGGCCCTCAACTCCCACTCTGGGATCCGTCTGGTACTAAACGTAGGCTAAGTCCTGTATCTGACTGCCCACCGCCTCGATCTGAAGTCGGACTGGTATCTCCGCCAGCCTGAATATATCCTCTTTATACTCGATCCAATCATCTGCATAGTGAATGCCTTCGGTGCCCAGGAACTCTCTAGGATGCATCTTCTGAAAATCCTGGATATCCTTCTACCTCCGGCGAGGCTGCTGCTGCGCCCCCTGAGCAGTCACCATCTCTACAGTAGTACGAACCAGCTGATGCGCCTCGTCAACCCCTGACAGAATTGGTAGTCTGCCGCTGCTGCTGCTGCTGGATACGAGAGGTGGCAGACCCCTCTACAGCGTCCCCCGTCCCGGGGTGATGTGATCCTGTCTCAACCATCCTGGAGACACAGATCAAACAAGAAATAATTACTGAGAATGAGTCGAAATATCAAAGAAGGACAATTAAAATTCAAAGGAAGACAATAAGCAGCAAAATGTAGATATACAGAATCTGATAAGGAGTTTTTCCTAGTGTGATTGAGTACCTTCAAATATCCTAATTCCTTCTGTAGGCTGTAGTGATACTCTAGTTCGAATACCACTATATTTCTAAACTAGACCTGCATGGGCCACCACTAAAAATGTGTCACAACCCGCACCCTAGAGTACGGACACGAGACGTAGGTACGTCCAGCCTACGCCACAGTGTCGGCGGTAGAATGTTGTCCTAGGTCAACATCTAACAATATATAAGGTAGCTGTACAGTATATACACTCCGAATGTAGGTGACATAGCAAATACAGTCTCAATCACATCTAAGGTAGAATACAATAAAAGATAGATAGATAGATAGATATGATCAGAAATAAAATCCACAGAGATATAATCCAGATGAAAGTCTAAGTATCTAAGATAATACATATCCAGATAACATCTCAAAATCCCATATACAGTAATCCAGAATAAATATAATAAAATACATCCCAGTCTAAGGGAGTGTCATCCACAGCTAAGGGATCCTGCTACTGGTCCAAGTCACAACAGTCCTCTAGGGTAGCCCCGTAATAGGTGGGACAGAACGCCTCAGCCTCGTCCTCTGTAATATTTTCAACATGTCCAGTCAGGACAGGAGCGAGTACAGTACATCTCAACAAATCATACCAGGTTAGAAAATATAAACATACTAGAGAGTAAGATACATGAAACTGGAAGAATAATATAATGTAAAAGAGAGACTGTAAGTAAATAGATACAATATATATGAGAACTATCAGTGCTAATGATTTAGAGTACAAGACGGTTATGTAAACAGCACAATGTTGTACACGAGTAATCTACAGAGGTTGTACACGAGTAATCTACTGGATTGAATACATAACCACTTCTACTCATCGGCCCCAATCAATACACAAGGATCTAGTCAAGTTATGTTATTGCACACGAAGTATGGTTGTACACGATGATCATGTGAGCACATGATTATACACGATTTCACACGATTTGTACACGAATAGTACGAACACAAGGAGTACACGATGCTCATGATAAAGTATACGAATATGAAATACCCAATGTATCCGCTAAGGGGATAACATCGCACGACAAGATCCATATATTACTAATCCGTGTTACCAACGTGTCAGCATCAAGTAAGGTATTCTAAAGCAGGAAATATACTCCTAAACAGGATATGAAGTGATCAGAGTATGTACTCGTCTGGTATCCTGAATATTTGAAGAGAATCTACTGTCCGAGGAGTGGTGTCTGTCTCCTATAGAACAGTACAAGTCACTACATGTCTAAAATAATATAACAGACTGCTACAATGCATCTACATGATGTTTAGGGTCAATCTAGGCTAAAGTCAACCTTTGGTCAACTCTAGTCAACTACACTAGTCAAACTAGGTCAACTAGGTCAAGCCTAACCCAAACAAGTCTCACTAAGCCTAACCAGCCTATTCTAGCAAGCACACACCAAACTAGGCTATACAATCCAACAACACTCATCATAGGTATAAACATGCCATACACATAGGCAATGTGCCATGTATATAGGCTATAGGCCATATAGGCTAATCACACATTCACACATTAGGTATATTCCCACATATTAAATACATTAAAAATATATTTAATTTATATAAATAACACACTCAAACTCATATAGGCTATATTATGGATATATTACATATAGATATGTATATATATACATAGAGTGATAGGGAGAGGCACATGTGTATATGTGCCTAGGTGTACATGTAACCATGTGGGGGTGTGTGTGTAAATCTGGAAAAACAGTCTGTGTGAGTATATGGTAAACAGTGAGTGTATTAGCTAACAGTGAGTGAGTGAGTGTCACATGGGTGTGTGTGTGTATGAAAACATGAGAGTGTGATAGAAAAAATAGTGTTCTCAGGTTATAGTTTTCAAAAAATGAGAACCAAAGTAAATGTGTCAATATGACAATAAATTAATAGGCAACTGTGTAAATGAATGTGTGTATGTAGGACTGAATCCAGTGTACACAATCTCAAGAATTAGTGTTTAAACTCATGAAAATATGAGAACCAATGACAGTTAGTGATAGGAAATAGTGTGGATACATATTCTCAGGAATAGGAATAAAAATGACAGTTAACACATTGCTAACAGTTAACTCAATGACCCAACACCAATTTAGAAATCCATTCTCCTAACACCAACACAACCAATCATTCAAACAAAACTAAACATGTGATGAATTTAACATGGAAATTTTAACATCAGAATTCAGTTTAAACAGGGAATTTAAGGTTCAGGAATTCCATTTCAGAAAACTGTGCATCAGTCAACTCATTAGCAGTCCAACCCATATTCGAAATCCTAAACCATAATTAATCCAAACTCAACCTCACATGTAACCACCCTAGCAGTAACTAATACATATGTGTAAGTGAATAAATCATGAAATTTAAACATCAAGGTTCAGTTTAAAAAGGAATTAAACTCAGGATTTTCAAAACTGAAATCGGGTATCAGTCAAAAATGGGAAATCGAATTTTGAACATAAAAATCAAGTTAATATACAAATTTAAAGGTTGGTAATCTATAACACACACGTGCACGTGTCAACCCAAGCATTCGTGTCCAACCAAGTGGACTTAAGCTGTGTCCAAACACTAAAACACCACACGCACACTGGACAGTGCGCAGCGTCGTGCACGCGTATCCAACGCACGACACAGGCCACGTGGTGACACGTGGCCTTGCATACACGTACGCCAGGGGTAGGGCTACCCCTTGGACACCCTACACCGTGTCCTAGACGCGTGCCTAGGCGTGTCCGATCGCGTATCAGCACGGAAAAATGCGCGCGCACAGCAGGTCGCACGGCCAGTACGGGGAAGATTGCTCCTCGCACACTCCACCATACGATCCCATCATTTGGGAGGCTATTGACAGCCTATGCTCCAACATCCTCGCCAAAAATGGTGTGTCCACGTGTCCTGTGCAGGGAGAAGTGGCCCCCGTGATGCAGGACACAGTGCATAGTACAGGGACAGCGTGTTCGTGTCCCCGTGTGGACACGACACGAAGATAAAATCAGAAAGTAAAGACAAAAATCAATAAGCAAACCCTAAATCTAGGATCCTATTCAAAAACATATGCAAAAACAGCAAAACGAAATGGTTTAGGCATTTCATTAAACACCTAGTCTACACAAGTGATACGTGTCCGATACGGACACGAAATGGACACGAATTGTGCCCAAATTTCGGGGACAACAAGGGGACTCCTAGATCTAGCCCTAAATGCAAAGAAATCAGGAAAAATAATGGGTTTGAGTGGTTTACCTATTGAGTGTCAAACTCAAAGAAAGCCCCAAATGGAAGGATTCTAAATAGCAACTCCCAAGCTCCAAATGGCACACAAACTAAAATAGATCTCCAAAAATAGTAAATACACAGTAATTAGATCCTAATGCAAAAGACTAGAGTGAAAAATGATTTGAAATGAATTTATTAGGATTTTTGGAAAGTGGAGGAATTACCTTTCCTTCAAAAGCTTGGATGAACATAAAAGAGGCAAGAACAAGCCATCATGACATTAAATAGAGGGGGTTCCTTCTTGGCCGGCCACTAGGGTTTAGTTAGGGTTAGGGTTCATATTATGGCCCATGGGCTTAAGTCCTGAGTCATTAAGTCATGAAGTCATAAGTCATTGCATTAAACCATAAGTCATGAAATGATTTCACTTAAACTTTGTTATTCTATTCCAAAACTAAATTCTAAGTGACTATAATGGTTAACTTAAGTTAGACTAGGGTTACCATAGCTAGAGTTAGCTTCTAGGCTAGTCCACTAAGTCTCAATAAGTCAAAGTCAATATATCAACCACCAATTCAACAAATTAATTAAAAATTCAAAAATTCACCAAAAAGACTAAAATACCCTCAAGCTAGAAATGTGGTAGTGACACCTACTTAGTCATTATTGGCATATGTTTGATTTCAAATCAGAGTATTCACCCTACTCATCATTGTCCAAATCGAATGAAGCTGGTGGTCACCATTGCATAATATGTACCTTTCAGTAGCCGCATGTCACCCTTCCTTTCTTAATTTCTTCCTTTTATATGAGGTTGAAAGTTGGTTGCATAAAATAGTTGATTTCACATAGCAAGAATTAGGCCCTCATCCTCTCTTCACCCGCACTTATTGTCAACATTTTGTTCACCTGTACTTGCTTAGATACTCCAAATAATACCAAAGAGCGACATTTTTTTTTTGCTTCGGATCAACCATTCATCAGTGCAAAACACTTCAAAAAATGTACATGATCTAACTTCCTAGAGACCGTTAGGATTAAATATAGAGGACATTAGTAAGCAATATAATCATCGAGACAATATACCTACAAGAAATGTATAGCACAATCCTGATAAGTGAGACAAATTAAGACGGTTCTGATAACCACTTTGTTTGTGACCTCAACAGTTCAATGGGGAGCCATAACCCAAAGAAGGAACAAAAATGTCCTTTTTATATGTCAACCATCGAGACATATATGATGTATTTAGTGAATCATCAACCATATAATTTTTTCATCTATTAATAAGTTCCAGAGCTAGAATGCGCCCATTTAAGCATCCATGATGTAGAAGCATGAAAATTTTAGCAAATAAAGCCTTATGCGCCCAAGCCAAAAGAGGACATATGCGCCCAAGTGAAGCTCCTATGTGCTCAAGTCACCCTGTGAAGCTCTATGTGCCCAAGCCTGTGAAGCTCTATGCACCCAAGCCACCCCCTGTGAAGGAGGGTGCATAGCCTGAAACAGGGCTATGCGCCCAAGCCTGACTCGGTCAAAGCCATGATCAAAATGTGTACCGAAGCGCACGGCCACGTTAGTCTCCATGAGCAATCATGCACCGTAGCATGCGACCATGTCAACACCATGAGCAACCCACGATCTCGCAGCCTGCATGCGCCTATACCCTATGCGCCCAAGGCAGGACTATGTGCCTACATGAAAACCAGTGTGTTTTCCTCATGTGGGCGCATAACATCATTCCAGCTCAAGAACGACTATAAAAAGGGGCCTCATCCCTCTTCAAAAGACAGAACAGAGAGCATTTCAAGAGCCAAATTGCTGCACTTCTTGCCAGTGAGCCGAGAGTTAGCAATTTTCTTAGGTTTTCTCCCACTTTTGTAATCGGAGTGTCAATGGAGTAAAGGAGCAACTGCCGCTCGATCGCCATCGTCCCATTCCCCAGAATTCTTTTTTTTTACTCGAGGATCCTCAGCAAAGGACCTCTCAGGCGTACTAGATTTGTGGTGCCTTGCCCCAATAAAGAAAAGATAACGTTTTCTTCTTCTTTTTGTGTGTGTCCACAAAAATGGCGACTCTGCTGGGGACTATATTTTCCTCTGACGAGAAGGTGGTGACGCTATCTGATACCGACAAAGTGGGAAGCACTCAGAAGATGCTGATGGCAAAGTTCGATCAGCAGGCATTCGAAGAGATGCTCTCGAGGGATGGCTCTACTCCCTCAAAATCAGCGAAGCCATACAAGTCTCGCAAGACTTGGCTTCCGAAGGCTCGCTGTGCATATCCTGCTAGTGTCATAGTAGATATGCAACTGGAGGACTCTGTCACATGGGCGCATGACTCTGCCACAGAAGTTCCCCAAATGGAGAAGGCTCAAACCGTTTCGGGCTCTACTAGCCCAGTGACTTCTTTCCTGCACAACCAACAATAGTGTGTTCGATGCTCGAGACTTGGCAAATAAAAACACTACGAAGCCAAGAATCGGGGTATACGACACTCTGGGCAAACCCAGCAAGGCTCACAAACGAAGGAGGCAAAACTAGGAGAAAATAATGCTGCTCCACCAAGCTTGCACCCAAAGCCGTGCGCCCACGGGGATGTTTGGGCGCATAACCCCAACGAAAATGCTTTTGTCTTCAACATAGTGGACATCCAGGGTCATGTGCCCAAGGCTATACGCCCAGGCTCACTGGATCTATACTATGTATCCACATCAAGGAGGCTCAGATATGCTGTCAAGAAGCATGCGCCAAAGGCCAGTCTCCAAGGCCTATGCGCCTACAGTAAAAAGACAGGCCCCAACGTGTATAGCACGGAACTGTTTTCAAGGACATCACATAACTTAGGTGTGGGGGTTGCCCTGCATGTGAACTAAGTCTGGATGCATCAACTCCCCTTACGAACCTGCATGCAAATCTCGGCGATGCATGCAACATGGGTTGTAAGGCAGAACTCCTTTCTGCTGACTTGCACGAAAATCATAAGCGTAAGGCGAGGGAGGATATAACAATTCATAGTGCACATTCGTGTACCAGTATTGTCATCAACTGTTGCTGCTCCAAAGAAACAAGAGTGCCTCAGAGAAAGTCCATGTTTCGACGGCTGTATTTCTGTGATGATGAAAAGCCACTTTGTGTTTCATCCAACACGGCTTCATGGGGTCCCCCTTACGGAAGCCCCAATCAAAGACGGTGGACCACAAACCCAACTTTCTCTCTCAGTTTCGCGAGAAAAGAAGAAGAAGTCTACCAATAGATGGCCAGCAGGCTGTCAAATCTGAAGGAGTCTATATGGGTACTCGGTCAAAGGCAAGATTCCGTATGGACGATAAAGACTCAAAAGCTGGGGGTAGTATGCCTTCAGAGTCTGAAACAGATGACCTTCACACTCGGGATAGCCTTTCAAAGGACGACGATCCCTCCGAATCTGATGGCGACTATCTACCTCTTCTACCTGAAGATGAAGGACTTGTCCACTCAGAGACAGACAGTATCAGCACCAGTTGTACTGTTTCCTCTGTTCATCCTCGTATGTTATCAACATACATGGCGGACAGAGAAAGACCTGAAAAAGCAAGTAATCTAGAGGGTCTTGAAATAGCATTCACCAAGATCACTGATATGCTTACCAGTATCATGGCGGTTCAAGCTACTGGGGCTATTCCTCCACCTCAACAAAATGTCTCGGCTCACGCTAGTCCGGCTTATAGCAACAACCCTCCTTCACTACAAAAGGTGTATCATTCCGTTGTGCCTCCTCCAAATCTTGCAAGTGCTAGGGGTGGTCCTTCACCAACGACGCCCGACAACCGTTCAGCAGCCGTTTCCCAACACCTGTTCAATCAATATGATGTAATTGATTCCCTGTTCGCCCGTCTCGACACCATTTCACACAAAGATGAGCTTCAGAAGATGGAGATATCTCAACCATATCCCCCTGAGTGGGAGAATGCTACATCCTCTCATAACTATAAGCTTTTGACGCTCAATTCATTTGATGGGTTGGCTTCTCCTCGTCAACACATGACATACTTCAACACGCAGACTCCACACTTGCCCAGAGACGATCCGTTCTTGTCGAAGCGGTTTATTAGCACCTTGCAGGGGTTAGCTTTCGAATGGTTCTGCAGTCTGCCTGACGGATGTATCAATTCATTTAAAGACTTGGAGAGGTTGTTCCTTAAAAGGTTTTAGGAGAGTGGCATACAAGTTAGTATGTCTACCCTCATCGAGACCAGGCAAAGGAGGACTGAGTCTGTCATCGCCTTCATCGAATGCTTCAGGCGGCTAGCACTGAAGATGTCTTTAGGCATACTAGACTCAGAACTTATGGATACTTGTCGACATAACTTCCTTCCTATGGTAAAGTTTTGTCTGGGTATACATAAGTATGATACATGCTCCGCTTTCATTGGGACCGCTGATGCTGCTGAAAATGACGTTCCTAACTTGGAACTACTGGGGTTAAAAACACCCAAATCCGAAGACAGGGGCAAGCATCCTCAAACTATCCCTGTTCGTGGGGGTAAAGGAAAAGAAGTCCTGAAGGTCGACACATCCAAAGGAGCTTCCAATTCTCAGGGAGCCTCCGACAAGCCTAAGGAGACCTTCTCCTTTGACGAAGACGATGTCATTACCATCTTTCACACATTGACGAAGGGTAATAAGCTGACATTGCCTCCACCACGACGTCCTGCAGAGGCGAACCAGCTCAACGATCCCAAGTACTGTCTCTATCATTAGTACGTGCATCATTCCACTAAGGACTGCATCGTCCTGAAAAAGAAGATACAACAGCTTATCGACAGCCAAGTGATCAACCTCGAAACTGAAGACAAGGTCATATCTTCCAACATGATATCTCTTCAGTTTGGTGACTTTCCTCCCACAGAAGTCCCAGACGACGTGGTCCCGATTCCTAAGGCAATAATGGAAGTCATCAACCTACCGCCAGCTCGCAACTCAACCTTGGTGCCACTCACGATTGAACGTGGTGAGATCATGTGGGTCCATCCGGACCTTATATAAGAAGTGATGCAGGGGGTGGTACCTCCTAAAGCAAAAGGGGGTAAGAAATACAAGTCATGCCATATGGTATCCTCTCCCATCTACGAGGTTCTATCTGGCAAGATGCAATCGGGAAAGAAGCTGACATTGTCTCCACCACGACGTCCTGTAGAGGCGAACCAGCTCAACGATCCCAAGTACTGTCTCTATCATTAGTACGTGCATCATTCCCCCAAGGACTACATCGTCCTGAAAAAGAAGATACAACAGCTTATCGACAGCCAAGTGATCAACCTCGAAGCTGAAGACAAGGTCGTATCTTTCAACATGATATCTCTTTAGTTTGGTGACTTTCCTCCCACAGAAGTCCCAGATGACTTGGTCCCAATTCCCAAGGCAATAATAGAAGTCATCAACCTATCGCCAGCTCGCAACTCAACCTTGCTGCCACTCACGATTGAACGTAGTGAGATCATGTGGGTCCATCCGGACCTTATGTAAGAAGTGACGCAGGGGGTGGTACCTCCCAAAGCAAAATGGGGTAAGAAATACAAGTCATTCCATATGGTATCATCTTCCATCTACGAGGTTCTATCTGGCAAGACGCAATCGGAAAAGACTTATCTTTAGACATACGATCCCGTACAAGATAAAGTAGTACCTTCTCAACCTCCTGCTGCCCCTACAAGCTCAGAAGTCGGCCCGTCTAAGCCTCCAACTACGGACAAAGCCAAGCAGAAGGAGATGCGGTTTGACAAGTCTCTGAAGGCGCCAGCTCCCGAAGGTATGGATCGGCCCTACAACTTTGACATACTGGCACAGCTAGCCAATACACCTGCCAGGTTGTCTCTGTTCGATCTATTGCAACTCTCCAAAGAAATACGGAAGGCCTTAAGTGAGGCACTAATATATATAGACTCTTATCTCGCTGAAGTCAAAGCCCCCACTGAAGATCCTGTCTCCTGTCCCCACTGCCACAGTACTATAGAAGTGGTGTCCAACATCACCTTTTCACAGGAGGACATGCTACTAAAAAATAATCATCATGATAGACCCCTGTACTATACAGGGTATATCAGGGCGATCAAGGTGGACCGTATACACATCGATCCAGGATCCTCCCTCAGTATCATTCCTAGAAGTTTGCTTCAAATTCTAGGAATCCCTCTGCAACCAACACAACTATCATGGCTTTCAATGCTGGTCGAAACTACCCGCTGGACAAGATCCGTCTCAAGTGCCAGATCGGTGATCTCCGAACGGAGGTTTCCTGCTATGTGATCGATGCCAATGTATCCTACAACGTCTTGTTGGGACATCCATGGATACACGAAAACATGGTCGTTCCTTCCACACTTCACCAGTGCTTCAAGTACGTCAACAGCGACGGTGTCGTGAAGACAGAGTTTGCCGATGTCGATCCTTTTAAGGGCATTGAAGCTTACTAAGGAGATTCGGTACTTTACCAATCTCAGCCCTCCAAGGATGACGACAACGAAGCTGACAATAAAACTGAAGTAAGTTTATCCTCCAATGATGGTCCCCTGATTATCCGAGTCAAAGGACGTACCACTCCAAAAAGTACTTCGAAGCCTCTCACAATCTGGGTGAAAAAGAAGAACCCCGACAAGGTTAAACCATTGACCATCACTCTCACCAAGACACCCCGGAAGGAACCTATTGATGCCCGTCCTCCCAATCCTGAAGAATTATCCTACGTGGTGAACTCGGCCAAGACTGTGGCTCCTCTTCCAGATGATGATCCTTTCAATGAGTATATCAATACTCATAATAATGTACCTTCAGCGGATGATGTTATCCCTGAAGAAGAACTTGTGTATTTTCTTAGTAAAGGTTTATCTTTGAATTATCCCGATGTCTATCAATCTGTAAACCACTACATAAATACGATATACGCTCTAGAGCACGACATAGGACCACACCTCTGTATGCCGGTCATGATGCCTCACCTGCGGGAAAAAGTTTACCCAGAAGATATCCTCTACTTCATCATTCCAGCCAGAAAGAAGGATGAAGAACTAATCATCTTCGGTCGTATAATTGGCGAGAAAAAGTTTGTTCCAGACTCTACTTCTCCCAAGCACAACACAGAAGCTGACTATGACTCTAGAAAAATACAACTTTTTTGGTATAGTTGGCAGGCCAAGAATATCATCCAAAACATGGGATATGACATCAAAAGCGACAAAGGGCTCAATTACGACCGAGGACGATGGTTGCCAATACGATACTTTGCTTCTCCCGGCCAACCCGAGAACTACTATCAACGAAGCGATATTGGTTTGGGTTATGTCACCCCTCCAACAACTCCCGAAAGATCAGATGATGAAGTAGATCGTTGTTCTCATTCTTCTGATTCCTCCCTCTGGGACTCAGATTCCAGCATTGGCGACATGTTCAAGACAACTATGTCCGTCAATATGGTTTCCGTTGACCAAATTACGGATGATGTCCAATCAATCGAGCTTGAACAATAGGCTTAAAAGATGGATACTAGGTGGGATCTGTGCTTCGAACAATGTGAACCACATACCGAAGATGAAGTCATCCAAGTCAATCTAGGAGATGAAGCATCTTTCCAACCAATATTCATCAGTAAAAGTTTATCTGGCGATGAACGCCAATCTCTTATACAGCTTATAAGAGTATACATCGACGTCTTCGCATGGAGCTATAAAGACATGCCAGGCTTGGACCCTAAAGTCGCCATAAACTGCCTGAATATTTCGTCTAAAGCCAAGCCAGTGAAGCAGCAACAACGACGATTCTGACCAGATCTCATGGAGGCCATAGAGAATGAAGTCAAGAAGCTCATTGCCAGTGGATTCATTCGTGAAGAATAACACCTAGACTGGGTTACCAACATCATTCCATTCATGAAAAGGAACGGTAAAGTTCGAGTCTATATCGACTACCGTGATTTGAACTCTGCATGCCCGAAGGACGAGTTCCCCCTACCGATCACCGACGTAATGATCGATAATAATTGCGGCTTCGAGCGAATGTCCTTCATGGATGGGTTATCAAGTTACAACCAGATCAAGAGGTTCCCTGACGACGAGAAACACACATCTTTTCGAACACCGTTCGGGGTATACTACTATACGGTGATGCCCTTCAGATTGAAAAATACAGGGGCGACATACCAGTGAGCCATGAACACAATTTTTTGCGATCATTTGCACTAAACTGTGGAGTGCTACGTAGACGATATCGCAGTTAAAAGTCATCTTAAGGGCAACCACCTCCAAGATTTGAGAACGGTGTTCGAACTAATGCGTGCACACCAACTCAAGATGAATCAAACCAAGTCTTTTTTGGGAGTCTCCAGCGGCAAGTTCCTTGGTTTCGTCATCACTTCAAAGGGTATACATTTGGATCCAGAGAAAGTGAAGGCTATCCTCAATATGCATCCTCCAAGAAACCTCAAAGAGCTACGCGGACTACAAGGAAGGCTAGTCTACATCAGACGATTCATTTCGAACCTCTCTAGAAGGTATCAACCATTCACTCAGCTCATGAAGAAAGGTGTATCTTTCGTCTGGACTAAACAATGTCAACGCGCATTCGAAGACATCAAAGCATATCTCACAAGCCCTCCAGTATTGTAGCTCCAATAATAGGGAATCCCTTCTTACTATATGTCTGCGCTATGGACCATTCTCTTGGCGCCCTATTAGCTCAGAAGAATGAAGACGGCTATGAACAGACAATCTACTACCTCAGTCGTACAATAGTGGGTGTCGAACACAAATACACGCCGGTGGAGAAAGAATGCCTTGCACTAGTATTTACCATCCAGAAGATACGCCACTATGTGTTTGGGCAGACTATCCACAGTATATCTAAAGTCAACCCTCTCAGAATACTCATGACTAAACCGGGCTCTCTCAATTCTTGTTTAGCTACATGGGCAATGCTGTTGACTCCATACAATATGCTATTCATTTCTTAGAAGGCGGTAAAAGGCCAAGTATTAGCTGATTTTCTAGCAGCTCATCCGGTGCCAGAATCGTCCAAACTCTACGACGAAATCCTCGACGAAGTGGTAGAGTCTAACACTACAACTGAAGAAATCCCCATATGGCGAATGTTCTTTGATGGTGCATCAAGAACAGGACCTAAAAGAAAAAATCGTGGCTGGAGTAGGTGTCGTGCTCATGTCACCTGATCATCTGGTTATACATCGTGCATATTCTCTCGTAGAACCATGCACCAACAATGTGGATGAATATAATGCCCTATTAATCGGCCTGTAACTGGCAAAACAACTAGAAGTTGACTATCTGGAAGCTTACGGTGATTCCAAGCTAATAGTGAGTCAATTCCGAGGGGATTATGAAGTTCGCCACGAAGATCTCATCCCCTAACACAGAGCAACAATCGAGTTGGCATCTACTTTCGCTAGATTCTTCATCGAGCACGTGCCTCAACTATAGAATATAGAAGCAGATGCTCTAGCCGGTCTTGCTACTTCCTTGACCGTCCATACTAATATTCAGCAGTCGATCACAATATCTGGTCGAGAACTATTCTGTGTGAAAAATGCCTTACATATTCATCACAGTTACACAACAGAAATAAGCGTCGATGTTAAAGACTGGAGATTTCCCTTCATAGACTACGCCGTTATGGAATCCTCCCCGAGGACCCGAAGGAAGCAGTGTCTATCCAAAGGAGATCCCTCAGATTTTACTTCGACATAGCTACCAAGTTGTTATACATACGCTCTTACGATGGGCTACTGTTACGATGTCTATCATACACAGAAGCCAAACATGCACTCCGGGAGGCTCATAATGGAGTTTGTGGTACACAACAACCAAGCCCTAAATTATAAGATCGCCTCAAGCGATTGGATTATTATTAGCCCACGATGATAGCTGATGCTGTTGAATATGCAAAAAGGTGTAGAGCCTGTCAGTTTCATGTCGATTTCATTCATCAACCTTCAGAGTTTCTACACCCGACGGCAGCATCTTGGCCTTTCGAAGCCTGGGGCATGGACGTCATAGGACCAATCAGCCTGCCATCGTCCATAGGACATCGGTTCATCCTAGCCATAATCGATTACTTCTCTAAATGGGCTAAAGCTATACCGTTCACAGAAGTGAAGGCGTCAAATGTGATCAGTTTCATCAAACATCACGTCATCTACCGCTTCGGCCTACCTTGCAGGATTATCCATGATAATGGTCTACAGTTCGTAAGCCATGCATTCTATCAGTTCTGCAATAGGAATCGAATCCAGAACGTAGCCTCTACCGCCTACAATCCAGTGGCTAACGGGCTAGCAGAAGCCTTCAACAAAACTATTATTAAACTTCTCAAAAAGTTTGTGTCTTCAAACAAGCACGATTGGAATGAGAAGCTCGGCGAATGTCTATGGGCCTATCGTACAACGGTCCGGACTCCAACAGGTAGTACGCCATTCTCTCTGGTTTATAGGAGTGAAGCAGTTTTTCCCCTAGAAATCTAGATTCCTTCTCTTCGAGTAGCCCTGGCCAGCGAGCTGACTACCGAAGAAAGCTACTGTCTGTGACTCCATGGGCTCGAACCGCTAGACAAAAAATGCTTGTTAGCTCAGTAGCGCATTTAGCTATACCAAGCACGCCTTTCCAGAGCCTTCAATAAAAATGTGAAAGAAAGAATCTTTCAAGTCGACGATTTAGTCTTAGCAGTGAGAAGACCAATGGTCATGACGTACAAAATAAAAGAAAAATTCCAGCCTAAATGGGAAAGTCCTTTCATGATAGAATTAGTGTATTCTAACGATGCGTACCGACTAACCAAGCCCGATGGTAACTTGCTCAAGATGCCTATCAATGGCAAGTTCCTGAAGAAATACTATGTGTAACCTTTTTATGTAATGTTCACATATGTTCAGTCATGTAAATGTACAGTACGATGTTTATATGATTCAAAAAATTATTTAACTATTATTCGTATTTAAAGAGTCTTGAATACGCCCTGGATAATAGGTCCTCTAAAATATTTCCCCAGTGGAATCATTCCCGTTTTTGACTCTGTCCAAACTCAGTTTGACGAAAATAAGTCACGTCCCTATTACCTCTGAATTTATTTTATGATAATTATTTCCCCAGTGGAATCATTCCCGTTTTTGACTCTGTCCAAACTCTGTTTGACGAAAACAACTCACGTCCCTATAACCTCTGAATTTTTTTCCAAAAATTATTTCCCCTGTGGAATGATTAAATGTTTTACCATGTCCACATAACCTTTGAGAAAAGCATTCATCAAGGATAATCATGTCCATATTACCTCTGAACTATCCACTCCCACCTAATGTTATATATCTTTCAATGTCCATATTACCTCTGGTCAGATATAGAACATCCTCTGCTATTACGTCCATATTACCTCTACTAGCAGCTTCGTTCAACTTATTATCTATATTCGAATAACTTGAATATAAAACGGATAATAGGTCTACATCAAAATTCTCCAGCGGAATACCCACCAGAAATATTATTGCTACGTCCACATTACCTCTAGTTCTGATATTTTACAAAGCCATATTCACTTTGAAAAGATTATTTATTCTTTACTCAAACGTCTATCAAGAGACGGAGAAAAAGGTACAAGAGTCGTGACGGCTGGAAAAAAAAGGGTTACAAGGAATCTAAGGGATACATAGGCGATTGATGTTGTCCCTTAGAGCCACGATTTCAGCCTCAGACTTAGCGGTAGCTCGACGGCGCACCTCTTCTTGACGAGCAGCTTCATCCTCGAAGAGGATCTGACCCAGATGCACCCCCTCCAACTTCGCCAGCTGTTCTTCTAAATGGGCAAAAGTGTTGGTAGTCATGACAGCCTGAGCCAAGTAATCGTCCTGTTCAGATGTTGCCACCCTCAAGTTGGCTTCCAGCTGGGCGATCTCGTTCTGGATCTGCGTAATATGATTATACTTCTTAGTGATCTGCACAGCCAGCCTATTCTTCGAGGCAGTACGTACCTCACTTGCAGCATTGAACTGGCCATACTGGTTAACCAGCTCGCCAATCTCTCAAACGAGGGCGTCCTTCATTGCCTGGAAAGTAGCCTTTTCCTCCGCAAGAGCCGTCATCAAAGCCTCGTCCTCTGTGCGGAACAGCGATGTCGGGCTTCGCTGTTTGGCATCCCGGAACCTGGCCACCCGACCCTCCAGGTCATTTAGAACTTTCCTCAGAGTATTGGCCTACTTTTCATAGCAGACATTGCTTCTTAGGGCCGCCACTTGGCATTCGGCAACAGCATTCACAGGGCCGAAGGCAGTATTCCGATTCAGGAGTCCAGGAAGCTTCACTTTCAGTACAGAGTAGAAAGCTTTGACAATTCCTGGGCTATCTCGTCATCTTCAGTGGAGGTCGTCGGAGAGGAGACTTAGAAAGTTTCTTCCGCTCCAGGAAGGGATACCTGACAAGAAATCGAACTTGACAAGAAAATCCATTCTACCAAAAACTACTCCTGATTATTACGTGTCACGTCTACATTACCTCTGATACTGATAGTCTTTCGACTCGACACCTACATATACCCAACCCGGGATAAAAGACACGGTGTCAAGACCACAAAACCTATTACGACCATATTACCTCTGTTGGATTTTGTTTCAAATCTATTACCCGTACCGCCAGTATACAAATAGGTAATAGGTCCACGAAAGTATCATTCCAATCTATTTGCTCGCATTCCTAGATGTACAAAGGGGTAATGGGTCCAAACAAAAAAAAGGAGAGGGGGGTCCCCAATGGGATACCCTTCACACAAATGCTATATTAAGCTCTCTAATATAAGCACCACAGATACCACAAGCAAAGAATGAAGCAAATGTATTCTGTTTATTCAAAATCAGTTACATTCACAGGACTACATCTCATGAGCAAACTAAAAAGTTCTTCATCTCTTCATCTGGACAAGAAGTTAGGGATTACATTGATGTCCAAAAGAAGGGAAGATCCACTACTCATCAGCAACACATAGTTTGGACAGTTTGGCAACACTACGCCTTCGTCAAAAAGCAGTTTTGTGGCCCTCGAAAGAAGTCATTACTGCTGAGAAGCAAACAAAGCTGTTGAACCTTCGAGAAGCTACACGGAGGAGGGCAAATACAGCATGCTAAAAATATCTATAAATGGTAATTTTCTCTCCTCCATATTGCGGACGTCCTAGGCCCGTTCCTCCAAGAGCCCATACCTTCAAAACAATATCTCTAATGTTGCTTTTGCCTACTTGAAGAACCGTAAAAACAAAACTTTCACAATGACGCCCAACTACCATTCGACTCTCCGATATATAAAGTTTTTTCCTACCATCTGAGGAAAACCCTTCCAAAATACGGAGAGTCCTGAGCTATTTGATGTGTGTGTCAAGTGTTGCATCTTCACCATGCCCAAAGTCGTCGATACCGATCCTGGAGAAATTTGCTAGCCTGATCCCTACAAAATATTAAAAGGGACATAAAGAAAGTCAGACTCAGAAATCCGCAGGAAAAACTAAGTGCTTAAGGGCTTTTATGCACCCAAAACAAACATGTGGGCGCATAATACACGAACAGTACGCGGGCACATAACATGCCACAACTTGAGGGTGCATAACATGGCAAGATGTGGGCGCATAGCACACCACAGTGTTGGTGTATGATTTCTGTGGGCGCATAATGATGCTCACAGAAGTATATTATCTTAGGCACAAGCACCCAGGCAGAAGAAAAGTCCAAGAATCGCAAATTAACGCTCGAGACTTTGTTTTTGAAGCATGCCCTCACCCAGAATCGGGTCGTGGACTGGTGAGGACGCTGCCGCAGGAGGAGAGCCACTCGGCGCAGCACCCTTGCTCTTCGCGGATCTCTTGGCGACCTTGGGAGACATGGTTCTCAAAGAAAGAAAATGAAGAGTTTTTGAAAAATTCTAAGAGAGGGGAATAATGAGCTTTCTCTCTCCTTCAGAGCCTATTTATAGGCACATGCCACTTCCTATGCGCCTACTAGCTTTATGCGCCTATGCGCCCATTGTGCAGTATGCGCCTACAATGGCCTATGTACCCACATGAAGAACCTGCCTCTTGCACACTATGCGACTGCCACTTGCTGACGTAGACGACGTATGAAGGATGAACCTCTTCAAATTCTACCCCGATGAATCTGTCAGTTCAGATTTTGAGGAAGATCTCAACAGTCGTATCTCTCTGACAGGCTGGCCAAGCACTATGCGCCCAAAGAGAGCCGTGTTGTGCGCCCATTGCATCACGAGAAGATGATCTATGCTCCTTTCAAAGTATTTCGAACTCATTCAAGTATCGAAAACTTTGAAGGTGGCCTTGTAGAAGCATAAAATTTTCAGCAAATAAAGCCTTATGTGCCCAAGCCAAAAGAGGACATATGCGCCCAAGTGAAGCTCCTATGTGCTCAAGTCACCCTGTGAAGCTCTATGTGCCCAAGCCTGTGGAGCTCTATGCGCCCAAGCCACCCCCTGTGAAGGAGGGCGCATAGACTGAAACATGGCTATGCGCCCAAGCCTGACTCGGTCAAAGCCATGCTCAAAATGTGCACCGATACGTACGGCCATGTCAGTCTCCACGAGCAGTCAAGCACCGAAGCATGCAGCCACGTCAACATTACGACCAACCCATGATCTCGCAGCCTGCATGCACCTACACCCTATACATCAAGGCAGGACTATGCGCCTACATGAAAACTAGTGTGTTTCCTTTATGTGGTTTTGTATATAAAGGGATGTAATGTATGGGAACGGGATCATTGTAATCTGTAATATTTCTGAGAGAATTTAAGCATTGTATCAGAGAAAATTGAGAGCTTGTAATATGTTCAAATAAAATCAACAAAAAGATTGTTTCTGCTACCATGTGTTTATTTATATTCTGTAATGTGTCCGATGCTGCTTTAAATATCTGCAATATGTTCTGCTACGTATTGTCTATATTGTATATTTTCTCATTGTACAGGTATTGGAATTGTGCAAGCACAACTTAGGCTTGCACGACATCACGCCAAAGCGAGGACAAACAGTCTCATAAGAGTCCGAAGTGAGGACAAAAGTACTCTACAGGATCGGGACGTGACACCTTCTTCATTACCAGTCACACACACATAGGTTGTATATGGACAGCCAGATGAAGAGGTATGTAAGAAAGCACTTCTGGAATTATTACTACTCGACCCTGATTGTGAAACTGCATCATCTCCCTCTGAAACATGAGGTACTCTATCATCGGACTGAGATGTAGAATTATCGAATATCGGGAGGATGCTACCCCTAGAATTATCTTGTTTTGGAGCTTGGAGGACATCAGGATGTCTAGATCGGGAACGAGTTCCTTGATAAACACCTTAATGTGAATTAGCTCTATGACCTCTCATAGATGAAAAGGATAAAGGTGCTTGATCATCACCCTGACTAGAGGTCGCATAGACCGAGGCCTCTTGTAGTTCATCTTTATAGTCCAAAAGTTGTCATTCGAGACACGAAAAATTCGGAGACTTTGGTTGCAATCTGGTAAAGAAATCGTCTGGTTGATTGATCAACTACTTTTGAGCAGCAACAGTTGATAATGATCTTTGCATAGGAATGTCCTTTACATGACATAACTGTGTTCGATGGCACCTCTATTGATTTACGCTTATGCTGAAGCATATAACGCAAGTCAACGAAAGGGTGCAGAACCTCATTTTCCTTTCTATGCAACTGGACAGAGTCCATGCTTGGGAGAGTTGGTTTCTTGACTCATCGACCTATTTTATGTACATGGGAACCCCAAGTACTTAGGTCTTGAGCTGTTTTATCATGTGGACTCATTATAGGTACATTGGAAAGCAATGTACATGAGTCTACGACATGTGGCAAAGAGATGCATGACTGATTGGGGCACATGGGCTTCAATTTGTATAGCTTGCCATCATTAGCACGCGTAACACGGAGGGTCGCATGAACTGAGCCAACTTCATAACGCATAGAATTTGTCGAAAATAAAAGTCTGTGGAAGACAGACTTCCTATCCCCTTGTATGTATCAAGAATTTTGTACTGAAGCAGAACTCTTGATTTGATTCACCAAGTATGGGACAGAGGTTCCAACTTTCGAATTTTTAGCATCGTAGTGTTTTTCTCTGCCAAAATTCAAATGTTGTTATTTTTTTGCCCATATTAGTGTGAAGATCTCCATCATGAGTAGTAACTTGCTTCACAGACGCATGATTAGCATGCGCCTTCTTGATGTCTTTCTTTCCATGAGAAGCACAAGGCTTAGTTAAAGGCTCATTAATCGATCTTCTTCTAGATGCATGGTGTGTTGTATACGTCTGAACAGTAAAAACATCCTTAGACAGCATTGTGGCTGGTATTGAGCCATGTACCTCCGAATTGTCAATTGGGTCCATAGTGGCCAGAGCTTTCCTTTTGCCATTAGCGGCGTTAGAAAGAGAAGGAAGAGACTTCGGGATCCAAGCCTTATGAATAGACTTGGATTTCTGCCTCTTGGCGTCGGAGTAGATTCCTTATCTGACATTATTGCTTCATATGCTTGTTGATCGAACTGCACAACCAACATTTTCTCAACTGTATTAAGCTTATTCACATCAGATTGTGCCACCACTTTTTCGTCGGTGGAAAAATTCATCCCCAGCAGAGTCATCATTTTTGTTTCAACACAAAAAGAGTCCAGAAAAAGTAGGGATCTTTTGTATTATTGTAAAATATGAAGTATAACAAGAATCTTGAACAAGAATTTCAACAATAAAAATCTAGGGATTGGGGCGATGGAGATTAAGCCTACTTCGACTTCTTTACTTTGTTGACAATCTGATGTAGTTGTTGTTGAAGCTTGATTGTTGGTGAACTCTCTGTAGCGAAGGAAACTTTATCACTGAAAGCTATCTCTTTCTCTCTGAAAGTTCTTAGCAAAGAAGCTGTAGTCACTGCTTATGCCTCTACTCTGCCTATGTGTGTTACACGAGGAAGAAACTGTCCTCTATTTATAGCTTTTCTTTACTGGAATGCCATGTACGTATGTACAAAAAATATATTGTCTTCTACCTCAGAGACGCATAGAATTGAGTAGGCGCATGAGCCTTAGGGGTTCATAGGGAGTGAACGTGCTCGAGAATCATGTATAGCTCATCACGTGTTTTGAGACGTGCTGTACAAAATACTGCCATGTCAGCACTTGATTTGTTTGATGAAGGTTAGCTATGCGTCAAATATTGTTAGACGCCTAGCAATTGGTTGCATACTGTAAATAACAACTTTTTCTTGAGTCACTATGGATCAGCTAACACTCAAACTTATAGCTCAGCTTAATTGCTTAGTGTAAAATACTGATCTAGAAATAGACGCATACAATGGCTTCCTTTACAGCTGGCCAAGTATGATGACGAGGATGACGAAATTACTGACATCTTCCTTGTAATCTAAACATTGCACACTGCTCAAGAATTGTCTCTTCACACAAGAGACAAAAGTACCTCATGCATCTGAATGGACCATGCGTCTATCTGGCTCGCTTCTGGAATCTTGTATCTTTTTTCTCTAGCAGTTTTCAACTCAAGAACATTTTAAACTTTGGATGCATGAAGCCTATGCACCTCTTTTTGATATTTTTCATGCTTCTATATGGGAGTGTGCTTATATTGTGGCGTCGAGGGACATCAGCTGAGGGATTGTCCATCGACTCCTCATCGTGCAGCTCAGGGAACGGGTACAGCTCAGAGGCCACCAGCGAGGCCACCTGCAGTACAGCCAAGGGGACCTCCACTCCATACCCAGTAGCTGCGATTTGCTCAACACCAACAACAGAGGGGTGCTCAGGACAAGGCATTTGCTATGACGGTCGAGGAGGCTGAGCCTATTGGAGATGTCATCGCAGGTTCTGTTCTTCTTGATTATATTTTAGCTTCAGTATTATTTGATAGTAGTGCTTCTCATAGTTTTGTATCTATTTTATTTGCTCTTAAGCATCATATTCCTGCTGAACCTTTGGGTAGGACTTGGAAGATCATGATCGGGGGTGGCATTATCCTGGTTGCTGATGTTTCCAAGGGGCGAAGAGTTTCTCTGGGAGGCAAGGAATTGACTGCATGTTTACTCGTAATGCCACTTTTGAGCTACGATATTGTACTCGGAATGGATTGGTTGAGCATGCACTTTTCTATCATAGATTATAAAGGAGGTAGAGTATTGTTCAACCCACAAGGGGAGCCAGACTTTGAGTTTGCCAAAAGGGAAGTAGAGCAGGGTGATGGAATTATCTATGGAGCTATGGTGGAGGATAAGGAGTTGCCTCATCTATTGATTGATGAGTTTATGGATGTATTTCAATAGGAGTTGCCAGGATTGCCGTCTGACAGGGATGTTGAGTTCTCTATAGACTTGGTGTCAGGTGTAGAGCATATTTTGCAACACGTTTATCGAATCAACAATAGTAAGCTAGCTGAGTTGAAGAAACAAAATAATGAGCTGCAGGATAAGAGGTTTATAAGATCCTATTCTTCGCCTTGGGTTGCTCCGGTATTATTTGAACAGAAGAAGGATAGACCGGTGTGCATGTGCATCGATTACAGGGCGTTGAACAAGCTCACTATCAAGAATAAATACCCACTGCCGAGGATTGATGATCTATTTGATAAATTGATTGGCGAATGTATTTTCGAAGAAAAACTTGAGGTCAAGCTACCATCAGGTGAAGGTGAGGAAGGAGGACATTCCGAAGACTGCTTTTCGGACTTGTTATGGCCAGTACGAGTTAACTGTGATACCATTTAGGCTGACTAATTCCCCGACGGTATTCATGAACTTGATAAAGAAGGTATTTCACCAGTACCTTGACAAGTTCATGGTGGAGTTTATCAATGACATTCTATCTATTCGAAGATGCCAGAGGAGCACGAGGAGCATCTGAGGATTGTATTAGAGACTCTCAGAAAGGAACAATAGTATGGAAAGTTGTCTAAGTGTGAGTTCTTCCTGGACAAGGTGGAGTTCTTGGGGTATGTTATGTTTGGAGATGGAATTTCATTTGGTCTAAAGAAGATCGCAGCAGTGTAGTCATGGACTACCTCGAGCTCAGTTGCAGAGATTCAGAGTTTCTTAGGTCTAGCAAGCCACTATCGAAAGTTCGTACATGACTTTTCCAGGAATGTATAGCCGATGACCGAACTCACCAGGAAGGATGTGGAGATTGGGTGGTTCGAGGAGTTAAAGAAGAGGTTGACGTCGGCTCCTATCTTGACGTTGCCATCAGGGTCAGGTGGATTCACTATCTATAATAATGCATTTGGAAAAAGTTTGGGTTGTGTTCTTCAGCAGCATAGGAAGGTAATTGTCTATGCATCCAGACAATTATGTCATCATGAGAAGAATTACCTGACCCATGATTTGGAGTTGGCAGCGGTCATTTTTGCTCTGAAGCTGTGGAAATACTATTTGTACAGAGAGCATGTGGAGATCTTTACATATCACAAGATCTTGAAGTACATGTTTACCCAAAAAAGATAAATATGATGTAGAGACGGTAGTTGGAGCTGATGAAGGACTTTGATATTTTCTTACAGTATCATCCAAGGAAGGCCAACATAGTTGCCGATGCCTTGAGCAGGAATCCGATAGCTGTATACTTGATAGTAAACTGGCACTTATTGAAACATTTGGAGAGCTTGGCTATCGAGATAGTAGTTCCTGGGATTGAGATGCGGATGTACGGCTTGTAGATTCAGTCAGAGCTGATGGATAGGATCAAATCGACCCAATATATGGATGTTATTATGAGGAGCATTAGAGTTTAGGTTGGGGCAGGATTATTAGATGGTTTCACTATTGCTGAGGATGGTTCCTTGATGAACGTTGGTAGATTGTGTGTACCTAGTAGGGAGCTACGTGAGGAGGTTCTTCAGAAAGCGCATCGCTCTTATTGTTCTATGCATCATGGTGCCAACAAGATGTATAGAGATCTAATAGAGCACGTGTGGTGGTAAGGCATGAAGCAGGAGGTGGCACAGTTTGTACCTAGATGCTTAGAGTGCCAACAGGTAAAAGCATAGAGTCAGAGGCCAGGTGGATTGCTTCAGCCATTATACATTCCATAGTGGAAGTGGAAACACATTACTATGGATTTTGTGTCCATACATCCACGATCTCTAGGAGGGAAAGACGCAATTTGGGTCATCGTAGACAGGTTGACCAAATTGAACCAATTTTTGCCATTCAAGGAGGGCCTATCTACGGAGAAGCTGAGCATAATCTCGGATCGGGATAGTCATTTCACTTCTTACTTAAGGAGGAGTTTATAGGCTAGCTTGGGCACCCAGCTCAAGTTTAGTACCACATATCACCCTCAGACGGATGGGCAATCAGAGAGGACTATTCAGAATCTCGAGGATATGCTTCGTACTTGTGTGCTAGATTTTGGTGTATCTTAGGAGGACCATCTCCATCTGGTAGAGTTTGCTTACAACAACAGCTTCCAGGCTAGTATAGAAATGTCACCACTTGAGGCTCTATATTGTCGTAGGTGTCGCACTCCACTGTCTTGGGACGATATTGGTGATAGAGCTTTGTTAGGGCCAGAGATGGTTGTGGATGTAGCAGAGAAGGTCACACTGATTAGAGATAGACTTTGGGTGGTACAGGACAGACATCAGCATTGGGCTGATAGCGATCGAAAACCTTTGGAGTTTGAGGTATAGTTTAGATTTTATTGTTTGTGTTTTATTGTGGTTATTTGTTATAGATTAATTTTTAAGGTGTTATTTTGTGATAGGTTGGAGATCTGGTATTTTTGAGGATTTCTCCGACACGGGGCACCATTTATTTTGGAGGAGGCATAAAGCTTGGTCTGTGGTTCATCGAACCTTTCAGTATCCTTGAAAGGGTCGGTGTAGTGGCCAACTGACTAGACTTACCACCTACGCTAGAGGGAGTTTGCAACGTGTTTCACGTGTCGCGGCTAAGATGGTACATGGCGGATCCTATTCATGTTTTGGACCACTCCAAGATTGAGATGGGGCCGACTCTCAGCTATCCAGAGTAGCCAGTATAGATTCTGGATCATCGGAAGAAGGTGCTTCGGAACTAGGTTATTCCTTTGGTTTGCGTCGCATGGAGGCATCACACTCTCGGTAAGTCTACCTAGGAGAGGAAGGACGACATGCACGAGCGATACTCTTATCTCTTCGAGCCTTGAGGTATTGATCTTTTTTTGTTCTGATTGTGTTCCTGTGACAGTTTTGCATTTTAATTTCGAGGACGAAATTATTTCAAGGGGGTAGACTTATCACTACCACGTTTCCAAATAGGGATAATTTTGTCAATTAATAATATTTAGTATTGTGCATATTTATTATTTATTTTGGTGTTAGCTAGAGCCCAACAACTAGCATGACATGACATATGGACCAATACTTTGGACTAGGCCCAATTATACCCAATTAGTCGTCCCATCTATTAATTAGAGATAAGTCTATTTACCAAAATAGGATTAGAAACTTCCATTTAGTATTTAGCTTTCATGACATTTTTAGAAGGGCACATTAGACATTATGATTGCATGGAATAGATCTAGATCTTGTAACCGGCCATAAGTGGAGGAGAGTCTCTCTCTCTCTCTCTCTGTGTGTATTTTATGTTGTGCCATTTCATCTTAATTTGGTATTCTTTCCCAAAATGATCCATTCCTCCACCAATTTATCTCAATTCCACAACAATTCCTTCCCAAATATCTTCATTCTTATCACTTGGAGGAGCCTAGGAGCTTGTGGCTAGGAGTACTAGAAGAGGAGGCCAATTGCCAGGAGTTCGTGTCCGGATCGTGTCCATTTGGCTTGGCATTGGGAATCCATATCCCAATAGGATACTTCTTAATTTTTTCTCTAATTAGACACTAATTATTTAATTTGACCCTTAGA
This sequence comes from Iris pallida, assembly GCA_029216955.1. Classification (NCBI taxonomy): domain Eukaryota; kingdom Viridiplantae; phylum Streptophyta; class Magnoliopsida; order Asparagales; family Iridaceae; genus Iris; species Iris pallida. The sequence continues at coordinate 13,406,529 of JANAVB010003600.1, forward strand.
AATGTACCCATGGACTAATACTACCTACAAGAGCAAGAATTAGGCTCTATTGACCTTTTATGTGAAAGTTATGTTGTGAATTGTGCCAGTTTTGGGGAAATTCCGAGATTGGTGCACTAAGTATTTATTATTTGGTAATTTAGATCTATTTATACTAGATTTGGTTGTGTGTGTCAAGATCTGTATCCGCAATTAGATATGAGTAGGCCATATTATGATACGGTAGTACACAGAGTAATTTTTTTCTCCGACACTTATAGCACACATGTCCAATTCTTCATGGTACATTATAGTGGCTAAGATTACTCTAATTAGGCTCTAATATATGTTTTATGCATGCTCATGTGATTTGGAATGATTCGGACAAAGTTTGGTATAGGTGTCTTGACGTATCACAAGAGTAACATAGATTAGTGTGATATGAGGGTGATGCACGCCAATGTTTGGTGGTGAGCATGTGGGTGAGTCATGTCTATTGTGCTCGTCTATTTACCTATATAGATATCTATATGTGTATATATGTATGTATATATTTGTGTGTGGGTGTAGCCCTTGAATAGGAAGATGTGTATATGTGTTGAAGAGTATATATGCATAGGTAGAGTGGTGTGTGCATTGAGGGAAGTGATCATAGCAGCAGCAAGAATAGTTGTAGTTAGTAGCAGTTGTGAAGAGGGCAGTTAACTACTGCCTTAATACTATGTAGCTTGCACAACAGTTTTTCTACTGTTAGTAGCAGGTGAACTGCAGTTGGGGAAGGAAGCTTCTGCCTACAGATCAAGCGGCAGTTTTGAACTGCTTAGTAGGCAGCAATTGAGGGAGATAGGTGAAGTGGGGGTGAATAAGAGGCTACACAGCAGTAGCTTGGGGGCTACTTTGCATAGGAAGGCAACAACATCTATTGTTGGAAGCGGTGGCACAGGCATGTACAGTAGAAGGAAGAGGTAGTAGTAGTAGTATTAAGCTACTGCAGTAGCATAGGCAAAGGGAGGGTGTGTGTACTATAGAAGAGTGCACACATGTTTGTATATAACAGCAGTAGGAGAAATCAATATTTAGGGGCAAGATGTGTGCCGTAGAGGGCTTTGCATTGCTTGGCAGATGGCCCATAGCAGCAGCAGCATGGTTGACACCAGTGTTTACTGCTTATAAATAGCAGCAGTGTGGTAGGATATGGGTACTAGTTTTGGGTACAAAAAGTTTAGGTAGTATATAGGCATTTAATTAAGGTAATGCATATTGGTATATGGAAAAAAAAAATATATATATATATATATATATATATATATATATATATATATATATATTTGGGTCTAGATATATGGCATAGGGGTAAATTAGTATAGATAAAGGTATGAGCATAGGTAATTAGGCATGTTGGATATGGGTATAGGTAATAGTTAGGATATTGATACCTTATGATGAGGGTAGATTAGGTATATGGGTAGGTATTGTGTATGGAGTACATTGGTATCAGGATACCAATTTAGGAAGGGTAAATGTCTAGGGTATGCTAGGTAATGGATAGGGTAAAGGTAAATAAATAGGGTATTTTGTCATGAGCCTATACATATATATTATGGAGTAGATACCCAGGGATATTAGCTAGTATTGTTGGTTAGGATACCTTGGTATGGCAAGGTATGGACCTAGAAACCTAGGTATTAACTAGTTTGACTTAGTTTGACTTAGAAATGACTTAGAGATCTAGTATCATGCTAGTATAGCATGTCTATGATTCCAAAACTCCAATTGCCATTGATATTCCATATATAGGTCTTCGAGGTACTGTTTCGAATACTTTTGATACTTTATATCGAATTTCAGGCGAGTACATCCTCTGATAATTTCCCATTTATGACATCTTATATGTTTCTTATATTTAGTGTAGATATTCTTGATTTCTTGACACATAGTTACACGGATTGGTATTTTTCGGATCCCGTCATGAGATGTTATTCCTTGTATATCTTGGTATACCTTGTGCAAGAATTGTTGTTGTGCTTGTGCATGTATGGATACCGATCCTGAGAAGGCTCACGACCTTTTCAAATAATCATGTGTCGTAATGTACAATGGTTGGATCCACTATACCAGTCGGGGGAGGAGAGTATTAATGTAGATATGTGATTATACCCTCCTTGTGCATGTCTTGTTCCTTGTGAATGATCATACACCGCACGTATGATTAACTAGGCCATTTATCCTTGCGCAAGTTCCCAAGTCGATCACATGTTGAAACTAGTACTCACTCACATAGATAGTTTATTTCTTCATTCTTGTACATGATATTTTTGTTCTCTTGCTCTTGTACTTACTTACAATATTATTTATATCTTGTCATATTCATATACCTATTATATTATCTTGTATATTCTCTCTATTTACTGGTCTTTATCATTACTATAACTGTTATTAGAGGTGTACTTTGCTCCAATCCTGACTGGATATATTTTTTCAGATGATTTAGATGATTGGTGCCCGATCTACTACGGACCATAAGATGTAGTAGGAATAGACTAGGCGACATTAGCTCAGGAGGCACTAGCGCGAGTTGAGGAGACACTAGTAGCGACTTAGTTAGATTAGCTATTAGTAATGGATTTGTCTCCGGCTTTCTGACACTTTTGGCATGTTATTATTCTGAGACTTGTGTTATATTGAGATAGATAGACTCATAGATTTTGATTGTGGATTTGGGATTATGTTATGCTTCTAGACTTCTCTTGAATATTCATATCATATCTTTATCATGCAATTTATCTTTCTTATAGTTATTGTGATTGACTATGAATATTATCACTATATTGTTCTCCTTTTGGAGTTGAGATATCATTGATATCATTGACAGGTTGTGATGCATATTCATAAGCTGTATTAGATTGTATAGTAGACCTAGACAACATTCTATCGCCGATGCTGCAATGTCGGTTGGGCGTTGTCTCTCACTTGTGCCCTCACATTGGGTGCGGATCGTGACAATTGTGAGCTAGAAGTTGAATAATTCCATAACTTTTAAATTGTGGCATGATCGACAAGGCACCTCTTGAAAATGATGATGAGTATTATCAAAACTAATTTATGTGGTCATCTTTTAGCAAATTGTAGTATACCTAGTGGTCAATTATGTGTTCTTCATTACTAGGATAATTTTATTTCTAAACCATCAATCTTGAAGATTATATTTGAATAATTAATAGCTTAGTTTTATTTATTTATAATTGTATTATGTTATATTTTTTTGGCTTATATTGGTATTATTTGAAACTATAGTTTTGGCATCTATTTATTAAAAATTTATATGTTCATCTCCTTATATTATTAATTTTTTAAGATGTGACATATCTTTAATATAAATTTACGATCAGTCACTTTAATAAGACAGAGTCCCCTCCGTTAGGGGAACATATGAAGAAGATAAATGCCTTGTTCTAGAAGATGTCGTGAATTATCCTTCTATAATAACTTCATCATCTATCTAGAAGAACGACATAAAGCATCATTCCAGAAGAACATATCATGACATACTTTCACTTTATCTATTCTTGACTATATTATGAGAAATTATCCATTGTATTTCATTACAATTGACTTATTAGATGCTTACTTGATGACTTTAAAATATTGCATAAATAGCTATTGTCACGACCCGTACCCTGATTAGGGTCAGGAGTACGTGGTTACGTCTAGCCTATGCCGCAGAATCGGCGGTAGAATGCTGTATAGGTCGTCTATAAATACTACAACTAGACAAAATATAAGTGTACTTGTCATCTCTGCACGGAGGTATAATATGGCATAACTCAATCATAAGACAATCTAGGATAGATAGCACGAAATGGAAATATGATAGAAAGGAAAACTGGAAAGGAGTTCAAGATCCAACACATGCTCAGAGATATAAACACATCACAGAAACTCAAAATATAATATAAAAACTACATTCTGAAAATACTAGTTGGATCGTAGTCCAGGCAAACCTATCTAACAGTCTAAACAGGGGCTACATCATCTACGGGCTCCAGGGGTAATGTCTCATCAAACTCTATCCTGGCCATACCCGTAAAAGGTAGACCAATCAGCTAACATGTACTCTGTAAACATCAACGGTTATTCTGTCCGAAAAATGAACAAGTACAAACACTAACAACAGTTCCATATGAATTGACATATTCTATAAGAGACAATTATAATGAAATACAAGACAAAGATATAGGGTGACTTGGGAGCTATTCGGAAGTCGAGTTATAACTCGTAAACCAAACAAGGACCGGGGTTGTAACCCTTTCCCAAACAGAACTTAGCCTCCAATCAAGGTTTAGCATAAGATCATGTAGAACATGTGAGTACTGAATATCATAACATGGTAAGAAAAGTACTGAATGTAGAATTGAGTAGGATATATGATGTAATAAAATAAATATAAAATGTGCCATGAATTATTAGTATGTTATGTGATCGGCTTGGAAATCAGGATCAGGCTTTCCATCTGACCGTCTATGAACAAGTGTACAACAGAGCAGGATCAGGCCGGCCACCATAGAAAGCTATGAACAAGTAGGTTCAGGCTTTATCCGTCATGACGCGAGGGTATAGCTATGAACAAGTAACAAGTACAAGTGTGAAGAACAAGTAGGAATTTGATCACACAACCACTAATAACGCCCCATCCCCGAATAGTATAATGGATCCGGACATGATACATCATGATATGGGACTCAAGAGCAGGAGGACAGCCCACTCCCAAGTCCATGTCTATACAAGTACAGGTAAGAAGTTGAGTAATGTACCAATATACCAAGTAATCCAGGAACAACATCTCATGACAGGATCCGACGTATACTAGTCCGTGAACCATCGTGTTAGGAATCAAGTAAGACACTACAACTGAATCAGATATAGCAGATATTAAGACAATGAAAACTATCAGTAAATGTACTCGCCTGCGGTCCTGAGCTATCAAATGGGGTCGATGCTCAGAGTGATGCCACGAACCTAAAGATGAGATATATATATATATAAGCTAATTAGGGTTCAACAGTGTTAGGCAGGATTATATAGTATAAGCCATGTAATCTAGGTCAATCTCAGTCCAACTAAGTCAAACTAGGTCACACTGAGTCACACTAGGTCAAACTAGGTCACATGATGTCAAACCAAGTCAAACTAGGTCAAAGGTTGACTTACAGTTGACTTTTAATCAACTGGTCAACTCTGGGTCAAAATAGGCTAATGTTGACTAACAGTTGACTTTTGGTCAACTGGTTAACTCTGGTCAAGTTCTAGACATTTCTAGGCCAAGTGTCGACTGATAGTTGACTTTTGGTCAAAGCAGTCAAACTTGGTTAACCGAGGTCAAAACTAGCCTAAGCATACTATTCCTAATATTTACTTACCAAGATACCATATATCTTGGTCAAACAGGAACAACTCTAATCTAAGAATTAAAATATAAAATTGTACCTCGTTATTCGTACATCGAAACCTACGACACGCAAATCGAGATAAGATAATCAACGGTAAGGTTAATAATCTTATCACAGGGATCCACATGATCATCTTGCCAATTTTAGCGTTGTGAGATCACTGGAATCGACTGATCTCAGTTTCGTTGTACTAATTCTGAAATACAAACTTAATAAGAATTAATTATAATAAAAGGTAATACACAAAGAAAATATCGACAAACATTGTCGGATGATAAAACAAACATCACCAACGTGTCCAGAATGGTCAAATCAGCTAGGATAACCTATCTTTTGGGTCAAAACGGTGTCCGTGTCGGACCCGTTTTGCACCCAAAAACGTACAAGGATACCAATCCACTAAACCTAACAAATTATATGTCCACAAATCCAGAATGACGATTCGAACCTAACGGTATATCCAGAATTGGATTCTATTGACCCGATCTCAAATTGGTCCGTTGACCAGGATATTGAAATTTCGATTTGCACAAAAAAGCGTATCGGAGCCAATGTCATCAAAACTCAGCAAATTATATGTCAACGAGTCCAGAATGACGATACGAACTCAACGGTATATCCAGAATTAGATTCCGATGAGCCGATCTCAAAATGACCCGTTGACCCGGATATTGGTATCCGACTTACACGAAAATGCGTACCGAAACCAATGTCCACTAACACCTAGCAAATTATATGTCAACGAGTCCAGAATGACGATACGAACTCAAGGGTATATCCAGAATTGGATTTCGATGAGCGGGCGTCAAAAAGTTTCGTTGACCCGGACTGTGGGGCCCGCTTTTCACCGAAATGCATATCAGGGCCCACGAGTCTACTGGCGGTGTCAAAAATTGAATCCGGAGTCCCGGGTTCAAAAATAAAATTTAACAAGTTAGAAATTACGAATTCGGACGGCCAACTTTGGCGTCAAATTCAACCAATCAAACGTGCTCACAATGAAACAAAACTTAAGGAGTAGGAAGAGGGTTATACCAGCTGCACATAGGAACCAGTAGCACGCTAGACGTAGCTGCGATGGAGGAGATACGAACCGATGAAGTTGGCTCCACAAAACTGTCCAAAAATAACACAATTTAAAGCGTCAACTTGGTGCCGGTTGTTTTACTTAACAAAATGCCTAAAAATTGGCTTTTGAAAATAAAACGAGAAAAAGTATAAGAAGTACAAATTGTTCTGGGAAGTATTGTTATGGAAGTCTGATCTGAAGGCGATTATTTTGTTCCTTGGACCATACGATGATGATGAAGATCACTGCTAGAAGATGAACAACTGGAAGAACTAAGTCACCAGAAAGGTATCGACGTACTTGGGCACTAATGGCGAGGTCGAATGCTTTCCTGCTTTGCTTCATTCTGTTCTGAAAGAAAAGTTGAAGAAGAATGCTCTCGAAAATCAAAGTCTCTGGGCTCTGATTTCTGTATTCTCTCCTCTGTCAAAAATGTCTTCTAAGGACGTGCAGCAAAAGAATAAAGTCTCTATGAAGGTTGAAGACATCATCGAGACGCGCCCCGTTGAGCCAATTGTGTCAGGCCCAACCGAAATAGGCGAAAGCTCTTCTACGCCCAAGCCACCACAAGACATCCTCGCTTTCTTAGTAGAGCCAGGGAAAACTCCTGAGAAAGAGGCGCTGAGGATGGCTATCTGCAAGTTTTTTGTGAACTCAGGCAACGATGTCTTCGATGCATTGGCAGACTATGTATTTAATAAGAAAAGCATTCGACCTCGCCATCAATGCCCAAGTGCGTCGATACCTTTCTGGTGACTTAGTTCTTCCAGTTGTTCATCTTCTAGCAGTGATCTTCATCATCATCATCGTATGGTCCAAGGAACAAAGTGATCGCCTTCAGATCAGACTTCTATAGCAATACTTCCCAGAACAATTTGTACTTCTTGTACTTTTTCTCGTTTTATTTTCAAAAGCTAATTTTTAGGCATTTTGTTAAGTGAAACAAAATGGTGACTCTGCTGGGGACGACCTTCTCCTCTGACGAGGAGGCAATTGCTCAATACGATGATGTGTCGATCGGATCGATAAAGAAGACTCTGGGTGTGCACTTCGACCAGACTGTCTACGAAGAAATGCTCAGGACTGGAGGTAGCACTCGCTGCTCCAATGTTCAGAAATCGCGGAAGGCGCAAAAAGTTTGGGTTCCCAAATCCAAGGCATTCTCGGATCTCCCTACTGTCTCTGCAGGCAAAGGAATCCTTCCTACTCATGTTGTAGAGGCTCTCATCTGCGATGAGGCAGTCTCTACTTCAGTGATACGCCATACGCGTAAAAACAAGTCTCCCGTTTGTAACGTGGCAGACTCTCCAGTGTTATGCTCTGAGCGTAAAAATCAAGTTTTACGCCCTGGGCGTAAAAATCAGGTTTTACGCTCTGAGCGTAAAAATATGTCTCCCGTCTGTAATGTGGCAGACTCCAATGCTTTACGTTCTGAGCGTAACAATAAGTCTCCCGTCTATGACGTGGTAGACACACAAAATTTACGCTCTACGCGTAAAGAAAAATCTCCCGTCTATAACGTGGCAGATACTCATGTTTTGCGCTCTATACGTAAAGGTAAATCTCCTGTCTGTGACAGTGTAGATAAAATTCACAATGATGCTTCTGCATCTAAAGTGAATGTACCTGCACGCATGAAGCATAAAAACATAGTTGGTAAAACTTCTATTTTCAACCAACAACCTTCTTATACTGCTGTACGCAAGGTACCAAATCTACAAATTACACGCAATGAAGATGAAGTCCTTCGTGCTAAAAAATATCTGGATTTACGCATGCAACTCCAAGCGCATAAAAATGTACAGTTTGGTTCTGCGAATGCAGCCAGTAATCTTTTTTATACAAAAGGGACTAAACGTTTTTCTACCCCAAATGTAATAAAGAAGACTATTCCCTCTAATCCTTCTGATTTATGTGAATTGCTAATGCAAAAGCGTAAAAATAGACAATCTCCCGTGACACTCCCCCAAGAAAGTCACCATTGTGAGTGTCACCAGATTGTAATTAAATGTTGTTGTTCGGCTTCTAAACGATCAGTTTTTGACCGGTTAAGTTTTAATGCGCCTCAACAACAAGCTGATGACCAAGAACATGAGTTGTCATATGCGTCAGTCAACATGGCATCTCATACCAACAAAGGACGACGTCCTAGACGGAACACGTCCCAAACTCCAGGTCAACAACAATTCAACAGACTTCTTGATTCCTTTGAAGGAGTATATCAGAATACTCGATCAAGAAGACAAAGAGAATTGCAGACTTCTGATTCAGAAGCTGGGGGTACTCAATCTTTTGAGTCCGAAACTGATAGTGTCGATTCATACCTCTATACTAATCCCTCTGTATCTTCAAGAGAGGTTGAATCCTACGCTATTGGAGATGAACCAGAGATGTCATCTGCTAATACAGAACAACGTCTCACTGTCGTTTAGCAATCACTGAAAGACGTGCTTACCATGATACAAAGCATGCACCAGATAATAACGGTTCAGCAAGCTGCTCAACCGGCAATAGTAATACCGGTGCAGGTAGCAGCACAAACTCAAGATAGTCAAGGGGCTGATATACCTTTGAATATTCAAGAGCCTGCTGTTAACCAAAATTCTGCATCTCCAGATCCTATCATTCCAGAAGATGTACCATCTCCGGTAGGGGTTACGGTACATCCAACAACCATTCAATCAAATGTGCTTCCTCAAACTAGTGAAGCCATTCAAGCAGTGTGTGAGCTCAAAGCACAGTTTAAAGTTTTGAAGCACAAGGATCAGCTCCAGAGGTTAGGGATTAAGCAACCTTATCCTCCTCATTGGAATGATGTACCCTTTCCACCAAAATTTAAGCCACAATCAATGGTATTGTTTGATGGAAAGGCTTCTCCTAGTCAGTATATCAATTACTTTGATATTATGACTGTACATCTGCAGAAAAATGATGCTCTTCTCACTCGGGTGTTCATTGGGTGCTTGACGGGTTCAGCTTACGACTGGTATCGTAGTTTACCCGACAATTGCATTTCGTCTTTTGATGAATTTAAGGCAATGTTTCTCTTCCGCTTCTATGAAGAAGGTATGGACATGAACATGTCCTCCTTAATAGAAATCAAACAAAAAGAAAAAGAAGATATTCGGACGTTTATTGAACATTTCCGACAGGCGACTCTAAAGATGCCCCCTGGTATGCCAGATTCAGCGTTAATTGATACATACAAGATGAATCTGCGACCATCCATTGCTGTCTTCACGGGTTCCCAATTCACAGATTGGGCTTCGTTTATTATAGCAGCAGTTTCTGCCGAGACCAATGGTAGGTTGGCTTGTGAACATGGGATGATTTTTGCCTCAGAGGATAAAGGAAAGAAAGGTAATCCTGGTAATAATTCTGGCAATCGTATTACAATAGGAAAGGACACCCTTATGGTTAATCTTTCCAAAAACAAAACGACGCCGAATAATCAGGAGTCTTCTAAGCCAAAAGAAGAATATTCTTTTGTCGAGAGTGATATCCCAGGGATATTCCAATGTCTGGTGAAGAGTGGCAAACTCCAGATCCCGGAGCCAAAGAGGTCTAATGAGGTGAATCTGACTGACAATCCCAAATATTGTATCTATCATAGATACATAAATCATCCCACCAGGGCTTGTTATATCCTAAAGAAGAAAATTCAAGAGCTGATTAATGCCAATGCCATCTCTTTAACTAACGATGAGCATACGGTCACAACCAATATGGTTTCTCTTCAATTTAGAGATTTTTCTTCTCAACAAGTACCAGATGGAATTGTCCCAATTCCGAAGGCGACAATGAAGATTGTGAATATCCTGCCTGCCAGGAAAGAAAATGAAGGATTGTTGCCTCTCACATTAAAGAATGGTGAAATTATGTGGGTACATCCTGACATAGTTCCTGAAATGGAAGATGAAGGTAAAACTTCAAAATCCAAGAAAGGTAAGAAAGTCAAAACCTGCAACATGATTTATCATGTTATTCCAGATCCTGATGATTTGGATCATCTATGGGATGGCATTCCTTTGGAAGATAGACTGAGAGGATTGAACATATGTCCTCCAAGTCTGACTCCTCCTACCAAGCTCAAGCTTACTCATCAGCAATGGCTAGCCATGAATAGTGTTCCCTTATACAGGACACAATAAGTCTTCGCTGCTTATGAAAAAGCTCCTATAGGGATTTTTCCTCGTATCCCGAATCCTTCTCCTCCCGTAGCTACAGAGACTTCTATTCCTCATTCTCCTGTAGTTACAGAGATCTCTTCTTCTTCCTCTATTGAACCACCTGTTAAAAGTCCGCTGCGCACTCACTTGTACAGTCAGTAATCTGTCCTTCTCATGAAGAAGATGGGTTTTGACTTTCAAAAGGCAGAAGGTTTGAATTATGATAAAGGAATACGACTTCCTTTACAAATTCAAAGTCAAAAATCAACGGTTGGATTGGGTTCTGAGGTTCCTTTTAACAATCCTCGCAAGAAGAAGGCTATGGGAAGGAAGACTAAATCCTGCAATATGGTACTTCCTTCTTCTGAGTCTGAAGAAGAAACCTTTGCTGGTACAAGATCTGGGAAAGAGTACCACAAAGATTATGAAGGATCCTCCAAAGAAGCAGAGGATATTAAAGCACCACCAACTCAATCGTCTCCTGTTCCTGCTAAACCATCTGTGGTTGAAAAGGGAAAACAGAAAGCAGTACGCTTTGACGTCCCGTTGAAGTCTGCTTCCAGTCAGGGGGTGGTGATGAAACCCTATAAATTTGATATTCTAGCCCAGTTAGCTAATACTCCGGCTAGACTATCTATCTTCGAGTTGCTTCGCCTTTCTAAAGAAAGTCGCGAAACCTTGAGTGAAGCTTTGCTGCAAGCTGACTCCTTCTTAGCTCAACTCAAGACTCCTGATAATATACCAGTGTCATGCCCACAATGCCATAGTGTGATGGAGGTAATTCCTAATATTACCTTCACATAAGAAGATATGCTATTGAAGCATAACAAACATGACAGGCCTTTGTGCTACACTGGGTATATTGAATCCACTGAAGTTGACAGGATTTATATTAATCTCGGGTCTTCCATTAGCATAATTCTTCAAAGTATGCTAAGACCGTTGAGGATTCCTACTAGTGACTTGACTTATACTAGTACCACAATAGTTGGTTTCAACTTTGGAAAGAGTAAACCACTGGGGAAAATTCGTCTGAAGATTCAGATTGGTGATCTTCGAACTATGGCAACATTCTATGTTATTAATTCAGACGTATACTACAACATCCTTCTTGGAAGACCGTGGATACATGAGCATAACATCGTGCCTTCAACTCTCCACCAATGCTTCAAGTACGTAGATTCCCAAGGGGTTGTGAAGACTGAGTTTGCTGATATCAATCCTTTTAAGGGTGTCGAAGCCTATTTTTCTGATTCAATGCTCTACAAACAAGAGCATGTGAAAGAGATATCAGACATAGCTGAAGATCGATCATCTGCCGAAGATCAGTCTATTAATGAAGATCCGCCAGAAGAGCAACCTTTGAAGATCAAAGTCAAAGGGCGAATTCAACCCCAACCTGTCAACAATCAACCTCTGATGATCAAGATCAAAGGAAAAACTCAAGCTTCATCTGAGGAATCAGTGAATGTTCCTGCTAAGAGCCAAATTCAACCTCTTATGATCAAGGTCAAAGGGCATACTTCTCGTACGAATGATCCAGAACCACCATTGATCGTCAATCTTGGCAAGTCTACGCAGAAGACGGATGATGGTCCATTAGTGATTAATCCGAAGCGTAGCAGTCAAATTGTAAATAATGTAAATATTGATCATTCTGTACTTTCTAATATTAATAAAGATTTCTTTTTTGAGTATATGGCTGTCAAATTTGTTGAAAGAATGACTTTATCTTCTGATGATCAAAGTCATCAGTATAAAGACGACATAGACACAGAGGAAACCTTATACATTGACCATAAGGAAAATTCCTTTCCTCCTCATGTCGATGTTGGACCTTATGCTCAAAGGTTCCTAACATCTTCTCCCTATCTTCTTCCTGTAGTCGCTTCATCGCAAGCTTGTGTAACTTATAGACGTCATGAAGAATCTTATTTTGTGATTTCGTCTGATAAGAAAAATAAGTACCAAATTGTGTTTGGCCTGGCTAGAAATATTCCTGTTGCTCAGACAGATGATCTGAGAGATAAAGATAAAGGAAAAATCCGAATTGACAAATATAGTCAACAAATTCTCAAGATTATCCAAAATATAGGATATAATTTGAAGACTATGCAAGGTCTCAATCAAGGCAAGGGTAGACGATTACCATTATGTGGTGATCCGTTTTACCAGAAAACTCGTTATGGGTTGGGATATGATCCGTCCTACATGTTTAATGACGATATACAAGAAGAATTCTTTTCTAGTTCTTCACAATCATCATATTCGGAAGAAATCCAATTCATCGAATCTGATACGTCTCACTCCTCATATATTAGAGGAGGTTATTATGATGAATCTGAGCAAATATTCTCTGTCAACATGGTTCAAACTGATGGTGAATCTGAACCATTTGAGAATGATCCTTGGGCTCAACAGATGGACACTCAATGGAAACTTCGTTTTGAACAGCGACAGCCACCTACAGAGGATGAGATTGTCCAGATTGATGTTGGAGATGGAACTACGTCCAAACCAATATTCATCAGTAAAAACCTTTCTGAGGATGAAAAGGAAGAGTTGATAAAACTGATCAAAGAATATATTGATATCTTTGCATGGAGTTATGAGGATATGCCGGGTCTAGATCCTAAAGTTGCTACTCATAAACTCAATATTCTTCCTAATGCCAAGCCTGTAAAACAACAGCAACGACGTTTTCGATCAGATATGATAGATGCAATTGAGGCGGAAGTCAAAAAGCTGATCACATATGGCTTTGTTCGTGAAGAACAACACCCGGACTGGGTTGCCAACATTGTTTCTGTTATGAAGAAGAACGAAAAAGTCCGAGTTTGCATAGATTTTCGAGATCTTAATGCAGCTTGTCCAAAGGATGAATTTCCACTTTCGATTACCGATGTCATGATAGACAATACATACGGTTTTGAACGCATGTCTTTCATGGATGGATTCTCAGGATACAATCAGATTAAGATGCATCCAGAAGATAAGAAGCATACTATTTTTCGTACACCCCTTAGGGTTTACTGCTGTACGATTATGCCGTTTGGTCTTAAAAATGCCGGTGCCACGTATCAACGGGCTATGAGCAACATCTTTCAAGAACATCTACGGAAGACAGTTGAATGTTACGTAGATGACATTGCTGTTAAGAGTCGATCAAAGGATGATCACATTCAAGACTTGAAGACAGTATTTGAATTGATGCGTCAACATCAATTGAAAATGAACCCTACTAAGTCTTTCTTAGGAGTTTCCAGTGGCAAGTTTTTAGGATTTGTCATTACTTCTCAGGGTATCCATGTTGATCCTGATAAGGTTAAAGCAATTCTTGAAATATGTCCTCCTCGTAATCTGAAAGAACTCCGTGGCTTTCAGAGTCGCATTGCTTATATCAGGAGATTTATATCTAATCTCTCTGGGAGATGTCAACCTTTCTTCCGTCTATTAAAGAAGGGTGTATCATTTGTTTGGGATGAAGCGTGTCAGAAAGCCTTCAATGACATCAAGCAATACCTTACAAATCCACCTGTTCTGGTACCTCCAGTGATAGGAAGACCATTTTTGCTATATGTTCGAGCCTTGTATCATTCACTTGGTGCTCTTCTTGCACAAAAAAGTAATATGGAGCATGAACAAGCAATTTATTATCTTAGCCGAATGATGGTCGGAGCTGAACACAGGTATACTCCTGTAGAAAAGGAATGTCTGGCCTTGGTTTTTGCTGTCCAAAAGACAAGACATTATGTGACAGGACAGACTATTCATGTCATCTCCAGAATAAATCCCATTCGGGTATTGATGAAAAAACCGAGCATTCTTAACTCTAGATTAGCTACCTGGGCGATGTTGCTCACTCCTTATGACATGGTTTATGTACCTCAAAAATTAGTGAAGGGTCAAGCGTTAGCTGATTTCTTAGCTGCTCACCCTATACCTGAAACATCGAAGTTATATAAGGACATTCTAGATGAAGTCGTGGATTACAACATGACTTTGAAGGATGACATATGGCAATTATATTTTGATGGAGCATCACGGGTTGGACCTAAAGGTAATATTATCTCTGGGGTAGGAATCGTCTTGGTTTCTCCTGATAAAATGGCCATATACCGTGCCTATTCTCTCAATGAGCCATGCTCCAACAATGTAGCAGAATATAATGCTCTATTGATTGGTCTCCAAGTAGCAAAACAATTGGATATTGAATCCCTAGAAGCTTATGGAGATTCTCAACTGATTGTTAATCAAGTTAGAGGGACTTATGAAGTCAGAAATCCTGATCTCATCCCTTATTATCAAGTGGTAATCGAGTTGGTCCTTTCATTCGAAGGATTCTTCATCGAATTCGTACCACGTTCTCAGAATATGGAATCTGATGCTCTTGCAAGTTTAGCTGCAGACTTGGCTGTTCCAATTCGAAGACAAAATACAATTACTTTATTGGACCGAGACTTATTCTGTGTCAAAAATAATCTGTATATTGAACAGAGTTATACTACAGAGTTAAGTTCCCAGCAGAGGGATTGGAGAAGTCCATTCATTGATTATGCGGTTCATGGGATTTTACCTGAAGATCCAAAAGAAGCTACATCAATTAAGAGACGATCATTTCGATTCTATTATGATTCGTCCTTACATATGCTATACCGTCGTTCATATGATGGACTTATGTTGCGCTGTCTCTCTGAGAGTGAAGCCAAGCAGACACTCTGTGAGGCTCATGATGGTGTCTGTGGTGGTCATCAACCAGGTCCGAAATTACAAGACCGTATTCGAAGAATAGGGTATTATTGGCCTTCTATGATAGCAGATGCTGTAGACTATGCCAGAAGGTGTAAAGCATGTCAGATTCATGCTGATTTTATTCATCAACCGTCTGAATTCCTACATCCTACAGCAGCCTTTTGGCCCTTCGAAGCTTGGGGCATGGATATTATTGGGCCTATTAACCCCCCTTCTGTTAAAGGACATCGTTTTATATTGGCTATAACCGATTACTTTTCTAAGTGAGCAGAAGTAGTTCCCCTTGCTGAAGTGAAAACATCTAATGTGATCAGCTTCATCAAACACCATGTCATTTATCGTTTCGGGATTCCTCAACGGATAATTCATGACAATGGACCACAATTTGCCAGTCAGGCATTTTATCGGTTCTGTAATAAGAATCGAATTCAAAACTTGGCGTCTACATCTTATAATCCAGCTGCTAATGGTTTAGCCGAAGCTTTCAACAAGACGATCATCAAACTTCTCAAAAAGTTTATTTCTTCCAATAAACGTGATTGGAATGAGAAACTTGGAGAATGTTTATGGGCTTATCGAACAACAGTCTAAACTCTTACTGGTTTTACACCATTTTCACTGGTTTATGGATGTGAGGCTGTCCTTCCATCAGAAATCCAGATTCCATCTCTTCGAATAGCCATTGCTAATGAGCTAACTATAGAGAATAATGATCGCTTACGACTCCAAGAACTTGAAAGATTGGACGAGAAGCGTCTTCAAGCACAATAGCATATTGAGCTATATCAAGCCTGTATATCTCGAACTTTCAATCGTAAAGTTAAAGAGAGGGAATTCAAAGTCGGTGAACTAGTATTAGCTGTTCGAAGACCGATGGTGATGACTCATAAGAGCAAAGGAAAATTCCAAGCAAAATGGGAAGGCCCTTATATAATCGAGACCGTGTTTTCCAATGGCACCTATCGGTTATCCAAGCCCAATGGAGATCTACTCATGATGCCGATCAATGGCAAATTTTTTAAGAAATACTATGTATAAAAAAAAGACAAAATGAAAATAAAATCTCTTTTATTATTATTTTTGTTCAGAACAAAGGATTAAGGACGAGGACCACTGCCTTCCTTATTAAATACATAGTCTGCCAATGCATCGAAGACATCGTTGCCTGAGTTCACAAAAAACTTGCAGATAGCCATCCTCAACGCCTCTTCCTCAGGAGTTTTCCCTGTCTCTACTAAGAAAGCGAGGATGTCTTGTGGTGGCTTGGGCGTAGAAGAGATTTCGCCTATTTCGGTTGGGCCTGACACAATTGGCTCAACGGGGAGCGTTTCGATGACGTCCTCAACCTTCATGGAGACTTCATTCTTTTGCTGCACGTCCTTAGAAGACATTTTCGATAGAGAAGTGGAAATAAGGATGAAGCTTTACAAAAAGTTCTCATCTATTTATAGGAGAGAGCTATTAATTAATCGGTCTGGGAAATTGAAATAACCTTTTTATTCCCAAAAGGACCTATCCATTCATTATATCAGATTCATCCATTTAATTCTGGAATTGAATTGATCTGTCTTTTCCCAAAAGAAACGTTGGTTCATTCATTCTTTCATCGATATTGGCATGACATCTGTCTTCTTTCCCAGCTACCAATGTTTGGTTAAGCTGGTAACTTGTCTCTTCGGAGAGAAATTTTAATCTTTTATCTTACCAGTTGGTATAAAAAGTTAGATTTATTATTTATCATGTTCTTATGACCTCTGAATAAATATTAAATCTACTTTTTTCCTATCAATCATGTCCATTTGGCCTCTGAATAGACATTAATCTAGTTTTCTTTGAGTTGTTACGATCTATCATGTCCATATTACCTCTGATAGTATTATATACTCTAAACAGAAAATAAGATTTTATTATCTATCATGTCCATATTACCTCTGGATAGATACAATTTATTGAGTTTCAAAGACTTATCATGTCCATATTACCTCTGATAAGTATTTTCTATCTCATGCCTATTATTTAATTGCAAAATAAATGATAGGATCACAAAACAAATATTTTATTCATTTCTTGGATAAGATAAAAGGTTACAAAAGCTCCTTATTTTCCTAAGGTGGAGCAGAAACATCTTGAAGTAATTTCTGCAGTTCTGCCAGGCGCCTATCACGAGAGCTCAATACCTTCTTGGTCGCTTCAGCATGTCGAGCTTCGGTAGTGCAAATATGAGAAAGTCCAGCGAAACTGATTATCAGATTATCCTTGGCTTCATCAAGGGTCTTGATAGTTGATTCAGCTCCGTAGGCCTGTTCTTCTAAAATAGAGCCCTGAGCAAGGTGCTGATTCCGAGCCGCGATCATCTGTTCCCTTTCTGCCTTTAAGTGAGCCAATTCAGCCTCAACTTCTTGGATTTTATCATTTTGCTGCTGAATCTCTTGGTTTAAAGCGTCATAGGCTGCTCTATGACCATCCAGCTCGGGTTGTATTGCAGCTAAAAAGGCTTTCTCTTTGGTAACCTTTATACTATAATCATGGAGAGCTTCATTATATCTTGTCTCCCGATCAAGATAATCAGCCGTTAAGGCGTCATACTCTTCTTGTATGAGACTTTCAACAGTCTCACTTGACAGCTTAAGATACTCTCGGATGGGCTGTTCAAGACCCTCCACAATTTTCTCTAATGTTGCTGCTCTCCCCGTATTATTGAACATAGCAACGTTCCTGATGGTAAGAGCCATAGACGCCTTCAAGCTCTCATAACTGAGGCCCTTATTCAGGACCATCTTGATTAGGGTCGCCAAAGTTTTATAAAAAGTTTCAGTATGAATCTCAACTAGGAGATTCATTTCTATGCTTGAACTTGGCATCACGGCAATATCTACTAGGTCTCTTCTTTGGAGACTAGGAACATATGTTGTTGGTGTGACAGCAGATTGAGATGAAGTTGTTGTTGTTACTATTGTCACAGCCAGTTGATCCCTAAGAGCTTCAGGGATTGTGTCTTCAACACTTGCAGATGTAGTTGCTCTGATAGCAGGCTGAGATGAAGCCATTGTTGTTATTGCTACCATAGTCAACTGGTTTCCAGCAGCTTCAGGAACATTGTCCTCAATGTTTGTCACTCCAGCCGTTTCTGGAGCTGAAACTACTAGAGTTTCGGTGGCGGTGATAGGTGCTGGTGGAATGATGGTGGTGGCTGCTGACTCAAGTTCAGGCATACTCTTCTCCAGAACTTCTACAGGATCAGTAGTAATAGCAGAGGGTGCTATCACAACATTCTCAGTTTCGGTTGGTGATTTGACTATGCCTTTATCACCTTCTTTGACTTCTGACTGTTCAGGCTCTGGAGGCACTTCAAGTTCTTCATCGAGGCCAGTTCCTCCTTCAACAGCTGCTTCATGGTCTGCAGTTGATTTTTCTGCAGCTTGTTCTTCTTCTCGGTTATCAATACGAGAAGATAATTCGGGCTGAGCCTCTGCTTTAACCTCTGCTTCAACCTCTGTTTCAAACTCTTTCTGTACTTCTTATTGCTCATCTCCTGGTTGGATTACTTCTACTTCGTCTGAAGAAGAAGCCCCTTCATTAGATTCCTCGTTTTTCTCATAGATATCTTCTTGAGGAGGAGGAGGAGCCACAGGCTTTGGTCCAATGATGATATCTGCAAAATGAGCACAATAAGTTAATATACAAAATCATGATACATAATTCCGTATAGGTTTTTGTGTAGTACCTGGAGTATGTACGTGTCGTTCAAGGTATGAATCATAATCACCATCCCAGTCATCATCGTCAAAGTTGAGAGCCGGTTCGTCTGATGGGATACGGTCTCGATCAACAATGTGTACATCAGTAGCATCCTCCGTAATTTGTGCTTTTTTTGACAAAGATAAATGGAGTGAGGAGCTAAGGCGTCCAGGAGATAAAAGTTTTATAACTTCTGATGCTGCTGCTGGTTGAGGTGTTGAAGACCCTTCTCCCGGATGGACTGAAGAGGAAGCAACAAGTTGGTCCTCTTCGACCGAGATGTCATCTTCTGGCGTAAGGACTCTGGGTTTGGAAGGCCCTTTAGTAGTAGTCTTCTTCTTCTCAGGAGACTTCACTGGAAGAGTGGTAGCTGTAGTTTGCTTTCGTTTGTAGGTTTTTCCAATAAGTATTGGTCCCGCGGCTATCTCTTCAGCTCCTCTAGGAATTACTGCCAGAAATTCATCTATAGTAGTAGTATTGTCTGGTACGTCAGGAGTTATTCTGATGGGTTCTTCAACATTTCCTTCCTGGGCCCATCGCAGACTTCCTTGCATGCTATAACCATCTTCGAAGGAGCGAATAGATGTATAAAAACGAGCATATGAGTGAAGTATATGTAGCTCAGTTGTACTAGTGGCTGTAGATATGTTGAATCTAGCACCAGTACATACAGTGCTAAAATATCTCCATGCTCGTGCACCGTCAATCAGCTTTCCATAATGATAGAAGCTGGTGGAAGGATTGCCAAATTGAAGTTGGTCATATCCAAACTGGCGAGCAAACCTACTTGGTAGATAAGGCTCAAACGTGCAGTAATCTTCATTCCTGTACATCAGATGGGAGGGTCTAATGTACACTAGCCATCGAAAGGCAGATCTTGGCAATAAAGCTGATTTATCTACCCTGTCTTTGAGTTGTATACCAAGGCAGTCGACTGGAACTGGTGGCCTTGTGCAGAAGAAATTCCAGCCGTGAGAGTAATTTAATACTGCTCGGGTGTCTGCCACCGTTGTAGCAGTCCATGTGGATTTGCTAAAATTTTGGAGAAAAATCCTCGCTTCATCCTCAGGGCCCGGTGGCAGCAAATTACAATTGTGGTGTAATAACCAACCCATCAGATATGTGTATGGTAGCTCCACCCTTAGAAAATTGTCTCGGTGAGGAGCATTATTAATCAGCTCTTCACCGAAAGTCCGTAGACCTGCATTTATTCGGCATACCATTGCCGACAGCAGGTTGATTCTGTTTTTGAATACTAAACGTACCGCTGCCACAACACGTTGCGGTGAATCCTGTCTACGGTACTGATCCCTGGCACGACCCATCTTCGTAGCCATAAGGATAGGAAGCCTGCCAGCAAGGCCTTCTTTGACATCTTCTGACTACCCTGCCTCAGGTAGCTTAAAGCCCCAGTCCCCGCAGGGATGTCTCCGATTTTGGTGGACAGATATTGGTCGCGAGCTTTCTGTGAGGCCATCAACTCCTGGATTACATCTGCAGGAATTATGGAGCAAGATTTAATGGTTTGAGTTTTGGCTTCTCGAAACCTGCTCTTCTCAGTCTTGGACACTCTATTTTTATGGTAAAATAGATAGGTTGTCCATTTGGTTATGTATGCCAAATATGACCCAGTTTCGTACATACTGGTGCAAATCAGATAATGGCACATAAGTTCTTCATAGACTTGCACCAGTTCAGGGTTCTTCTCTCGAACTTCTGCTAGTTCCCGATTGGAAAGAATGTATTCTTCATAAGGGAATTCGCCCATCGGCAGCTTTGAGATGAATTGCATCTCATGCAGAGCAAGACCCATTTCGTCGTGTGGAGTTGCAAAAGTTCCTATTGAACTCATATACAATTCCAGTAAGGCCAGGAACAAGTTGCTGTTTGGTGGAATGCCATAACTGGTAGAGGCCACCGCTTCATACAGGCCAATATCGTCCAATTCTGTTTTAAAGTTCTTCATGACCCAATTACTGATCTGAATCCAGTTACTACTGTAAGGGGTTAGCCACCCTGTCAGCCTAGGGTTGGTCTGAGGATATAAGACTGCATCCCTTAGAAATTTATTTATGAACATGGGAATCTGTACCGTCTGGATGAGAGATGAGCCCTCACTCGGTGTAAACCCGGATAATAGACCAGAAAATGGAATGACACCACCACAGGGAGTGCTAATGTGATAACCCATGTTATTTTCTCTCTTTCTTCTGAAAATGATCCTGCCCGGTCTACCGTAGCTATTGGGAGGTGATGGCTAGCATGGACGAAAGCAGATAGGAGGTAATCCCTATCCATGTCAGGGAGATACATCACCCTTTCTCCAGATCTAAATACCCGAGCCTCCTTTTTAGGATGAGTCTGCGATTTGAAATCTATCGCATCCCCGAATAAGAAAGCCGGCTTCAGGAATTGTTGATTGTCCAGTGACACCAAAACTTTCCCGTCGATCATGGATAACAGCATCCTATCTCCTTGAGCAGATATCAGCTATGCTCTCGCTGCAGGGTATTCGGGGTTGGATTGAGGAAATTTGACATGAGATAAATCCTCCAGATAATTTGAGCCCACCATGCCCGCTGATGAGCCAAAAACTTTTTCAAGAGAATGAGCTTGCAAATCCACTGACAAAAGGGAAAAAAGATCAAGTTAGTGAAAAATCTAATTTGAAGTTTTATGAGTAAGGACATTGGCTTTTACGCTTACTAAAAATGATTAAAAGTTTTAAATTGTAAAAAAGGTCTTTGTTTTACAAAGTTTTTTCATTTTACGCTAGCACATGCTGATGTGAGCGTATTTGAAAATTTTACGCTGGTAGGAGTAGACATGAGCGTAATTCAAATTTTACGCTGACACGTATAACGTGGGCATATTTCTTAAATTTTACGCTGGCATGAGTAGAGATGAGCGTAATTCAAATTTTACGCTGATACGTATAACGTGGGCGTATTTCTTAACTTTTTATGCTGACACGTATAACGTGGGCGTATTTTGTTATTTCAGTTTCTACGCTAACACGAATGACGAGGGCATGAAATCTAAAAGTTCAGGTTGTCTTCTTCTTCTCCGACGAGTTTTTCGGCCGAAAAATAGGGTTTTACCCATCATAGGTGGAGCTACGGTGGGATTGGGCTGTCGGAGTGGTGTCGATGACCGAACGGGAGTTTATGTACGGTCGGCCGATAAAGAATCGACGGCGGGTTTCTTCCCTTTGCTGCCAGCAGCGGTCTTCTTGGGAGCCATCAAGTTAAGGTGAGAGAGATTTCGAAGAAAGGGGGCAAAGAGATTCGGGATTGCGAAGAGACAAGTAAAGTCCTTATCGAACTCGAAAAGCTCTATTTATAGAGATTTTGAATCGGTTCAAATTCCTTATTTTTACGCCGACTGTTGGATATCCCTATTTTTACGCGAATGACCGCTGGATATCCCAAACTTTATGCTGACTGGTCAAAATCCGGATTTTACGCTTCTGTTCAAAGTATTTCAACTTTTGAAAAATATTTGAAAACTTTGAAGGGGGTCTTGTAGGAGCGTAAAAAGTGCTTCATAGACTGAGTCAAAGAGATAGAGCTTTACACTCAAATGAGCTGTTTTACGCCAACTACTTTACGCCAGGGACGGGTCAGCTACTTTACGCCAGGAACAGGCCAACTATTTTACGCCAGAGACAGGTTGTCAAATCATGCATTTAATGTAAAGTGATAATGGGTCTGACATAAAGATCTACTGACAACGTATAACACAGAATTCGAAGGAATTTGTTTTACACAGAAACCAATATTATCGTTTAGTATGTAGACTGAGCTATTTTACGCTCACAAGATGGCTTCTTTTACGCATGAATACTATATGAGCTTTTTACACTCAAAGTTGACGTGTGCATAAAGTTTATTTGGGCCACTTTTTACGCTCAAGGTTGTTTTATCAACCACTTTACGCGAGGAGTCCATTTTAGGGCTATTTTACGCCTAGTCTACTACTTTACGCTCAGAGTATATTTGGGTTGTTTTTACGCCCTATCCTTCCTGACTACTTTGGAACGTGGTTTGCCTACGTGGCTTTCATGCCACACTTCTCGAGGAACGTATGTACGTGCATCCTATTCTTATTAAAATAATGGGACACGTGTCAATGTGTGTAGAGGATGACTTCAGTCATGGGTGGCAGTTACTAGCGTAAAGACATGACTTTGTTGAGTTTTACGCACAAAAAGCCAAGTCTATAAATAGACTTATTTTTATATGGAACAGACACAGAGACAGAGGAGAGAATACAGAAATCAGAGCCCAGAGACTTTGATTTTCGAGAGCATTCTTCTTCAACTTTTCTTCCAGAACAGAGTGAAGCAAAGCAGGAAAGCATTCGACCTCGCCATCAGTGCCCAAGTACGTCGATACCTTTCTGGTGACTTAGTTCTTCCAGTTGTTCATCTTCTA
Organism: Iris pallida; assembly: GCA_029216955.1. Lineage (NCBI taxonomy): Eukaryota > Viridiplantae > Streptophyta > Magnoliopsida > Asparagales > Iridaceae > Iris > Iris pallida. Next base: position 13,430,119 of record JANAVB010003600.1, read on the forward strand.
GCAGTGATCTTCATCATCATCGTATGGTCCAAGGAACAAAGTGATCGTCTTCAGATCAGACTTCCATAGCAATACTTCCCAGAACAATTTGTACTTCTTGTACTTTTTCTCGTTTTATTTTCAAAAGCCAATTTTTAGTCATTTTGTTAAGTGAAACACCGGTTTTGATGTATCAAACGATAAAATTAACGGACGAAACTTGAGAGGAGTGAAGAGCTATATACCGAGATTGTGACGGAGCAAAGAGTTTGCCGATCCAACGGTCGGATCTTCTGAAAAATGCGCGCGAAGTCGCTGCGACGAGGCACACATTCTGAATTTCGTCCGCGTGTGCGTCGACGGGATTCCGTGCAAAACGCACGAATCGGGCGTTTCTCGCACCGGGGACGCGGGGACTCGCCACGGGGGCCTGCCCGGGGGTGTGCCCGGCCAAGGGGGCTCGCCGGCGGTGGCGACGGCAGCGGCGGCGTACGGTCGGCCGGTAGTGGCTGCTGTCGTGCGCTACTGCTGCTCGCTGCTGCTGCCAGTGCAGCGGTGGCTGCTGCTGCCACCTGCGGTAGGACGGCGGCGGGGCGACGAGGCCTTTGCTGGCCGGTGCATGCGTACGGCCATCGCCGATGGTGGCACGGCGAGGCTGGGGTCCAGTGGTGGGGGTGGTGTGATGTTGTGGTGGTGGGGATGGTTTAAATGGTGATGGTGGATGAAGAAATAGAGGGTGGAGAATAAAGAAAATGGAGGAGGATGAGAGGAAGAAGATGGAAAAGTGAAGAAGAAGAAGGAGGAGGGGGTCGGCCATGGGCTGTCGGCCAAGCAAGGGGGGCTGTTGCTGTTAAAAAAAATGAGTGGAAGAGAAAGAAATATTATGTGTGTGTGTATAATAAATGAGAGAGAGAGAGTAGTGTCTTAATGAAAGAGAGAGAGAGAGAGGGATTCCTAAATGTTAGGGCCGACCAATCCATGGGGGGTTGTGTGAGTAAGTGCTAGGAATGGGTGGTTGGGATTGAATAGGAGTGGAATGAAGGCTTAGATTAAATGTAGTAAAAATCGGTCATCCTTTAGGAAATTTAAATCATTGGAGTTGTTATTGAAATATTTGAATGGATATACTAGGTGCTTAATATTTTGTAGAGAAAATAGTGTGTAGGTATTCATGAAGGGGACAACATGAAACTTGGATTGGGTTCGGTTGAGCCTGGTCGGGTCAAAATCGGACATGGTACAATAATTGAATTTAAATAGGTATTTATGATCATGGATAAATAAGTAACATGTGGGGACTCTAATAAATGGGATACTAGTGTCATGTGGGTAGTAGGCTTCATGTGGGCCATGTCCATATTTTGGGTCGACTAGGTTGGATCGATGTCGGATCCCAAAATTAAATTGGAAGTCAGGTCACATTCTACGGTGGATAATTAATTGGCCTAAATTAACCCAAAAGTTGTACGAAACAAATGAGCACAAGATGGTGTGTCTGAGTGGGACACGAAGGTCAGGGATGTAGGGCGTCTCGAGTAGATCATGCATGAGAAGTTGGTTTCAAGAAAATGACTAGCCTTGTGCTCCTAATTTAAAAGTCACGGTAACGTGCATATGATGATCAAAGATAAAAGTGGAAAAATAAATTAATAATTAATTAATTATCAAATGGTCTAAATTGATCCGAAGTTGTGTGAAGCAAAAAGAGTACAAGGGAACAAGTTTGGATGGAATATGATATATCAACATGAACGTAATCTTGTCTACTACACATTGATGAAGAGAGTTTCCAGAGATTGACATCTCTGACGCTCCAGAAGTCAAAGTCACGGTAAAGAGCATTTAATCAAATAATAATCAAATAATAATATCTATTACAAATAATTGATTTATAAAAATGAAAAAAATAAGCCTAAATTTAGGGGGCTTACAGCTATACCAAATATAAATGTACCTTCTAGAATAGCGGTAAATATCAAAAGAATTTAAAAAGGTAGCAAATAAATGAGTTCTACATTTAGAACGTGTAAGATCGAATCTCCATAAGAAGAGACTGAATAATATATCACACCCTAAATGACTTTCCTTTTTATATCACATCCTAAATGCTCTTGAAGGAGCAACTCCTGAAAAAGTCTCCTTTAGAGAAAGGTTCATGACGGTGTTATGAACCAAAGATCAAATTTCTCAAAGTATATCGCAACGATCGATAATATGTCTCAGATCCTAGAAGAGACTGAGAAAGAGGTACTGGTACCAAAGAAAATCTATGTTTTATACGTATTCAGAAGAAATTTGGAATCAAATGATGAAAACAAAGGTTAACACTAAACCACGAATAATCTTTGAATGTTTACAAGGATAATGAAAAGAAGCGATATCTCTCACAAATCTTGTAGTGTTATGTCCTATAGTACAAAACCCAAAAAAACAAACCCTATAAGTTTTGAATGGGTGTTTCTAACAGATAAAAAGATAGATCCAAATGTAAGAGCATTGTTAGCTCAAGGATTTTTAAAACGACCATGAGTAGAATATTAAAAAATATTCCCCGGTCATGATAACCTAGATGATAAGATATACATGAAATCTTCGAACGATTTAGATTTTCATGTATATTCCTGGAGGATTTAAAATTATCATGTTATCCCTGAAGGATTTGCAAATGAGTCATATATAGACTAAAATCATCCGGAAGAATGTGATAGACAGTCATATATGGACTAAAACAATCTGAAAGAATGTGATAGGCTCATCGAGTATTTGTTTAGGAAATGATAGAATAATAATTATAAATGTATAGTCATATTTACGAAAAAATCCTTGAACGGATTCGTCAAAAAGGTTATCTATGAACATGACAGTATCTCTTGAAGATATTGGAAGTACCTCCTGAAGAGATAGAAAATATGACAATATCTCCTAAAGATATTTGAAATATCTCCTGAAATAATAAAAATATCTTTCGTAGAGATAATCTACGAAGTTATAATCTCCAGAAGGAATAAATATCCTGAAGAGATCTCATATAATCTCCTGAAGAAATAATCTTCAAAAGAGATGAATCTCCAGAAAAGATCTACTATAATCTCTATAAGAGATCTATTATATTCTCCTGTCACGACCCGCACTCTGTTTAGGGGAACGGGAACGTGGGTACGTCCAGTCTACACCATATTGTCGGCGGTAGAACGCTGTATAGGTCATCTATAACATCTAACATCTAACAACAAGATATATAAACATGCCATCTCCGCTTGGAGGTATAATATAACATCTCTACTATATAATCTCAATCATAAGTCTAAGAAAGATAGAGCACGATATGGAATCAGATAAAAGGAAAAAACTGAATATAAATAGAGTTATCACACCACACAAAATAGATGTCCAACACAAATAAATACAAGTCCTGAATATAAATAAGTCTCAACTAACAATCGGAATAATCCGATACAAACTGAAAGCTATAAAGTACTAAGCTATAACTAAGCACACTCTACTGGGCTAGGTCCTCCTCTGGCTGCTGTGTACCACCCTCATAAGCCTCATAGAAGGTAGGACAGTCATCTATATCATTTATAATATTTTCAACAGTATCCAGTCAGGATTGGAACGAGCACATCTCATCTAAAAATCCCATGTAAATGACAAGGACTATAAAGCAGTTATAGACAGTTATATTGATGAAATAGTAGGACAAACAAAAACTTATGAGAACATGTAATGGAAGAAAACTATCATCAAAATAGAACAATGTAAAGGTGAACTAAAAATGTAAAACTGTAATAGACAATGTATTTTGGAATAGATATATGATCGGCCTGGGATATTCAATAATTTACACTAAGGAAAGCAAGCTCAAACAGACGTAAAATGTATGCTTAGCTAGTAGTCGATGATTTACACTATTAGCCGATAGTTTTTTATCACATATCTAACTAGTATTACCCCCACCCCGATTGATACAATGGATCCAACCATGACATGTTACTAGCCAATGTTAACTAATATTTATCTAATGTTATCCAATACCAATGAGAACAGTATTCGATACCAATAATATCCAATGTTATCCAATATCGACAAGAATAGTATCCGATACCATTGTGATGAGTTAAAGTAACATCTCATGACTGAAGATCCAATAACAATACCAATCCATGAACCATCGTGCCAAGAATCATAGTAGACATCAAATAGAACTAACTAGAACTGAAATATAATAATCACTATGTAAATGAAAGAACTATCAGAGAATGTACTCACCTGATACCCTAAATGACTGATATGAATAGATGTCCGAACTGATGTCACAGAGTCTAATTAGAGCAACACATGTTATAAAGAGTTCAATTTAAAATGATAGAAATTTATAATGCAATTTACATGTTTCTAAGTCAATCTAGGTCAAAGTCAACTCTTGGTTAACTCTAAGTCAACTTTGATCCACCTTGGGTCAAACTAGGAGTCAAGGTTAAGCTTCTAGGGTTTTGGTCAAACTTAGATTAGTGGTCAATATCTATGATACTTAGGATATATTAATATATATACATACCACATATATCCTCACCCATATAGTACCACCCTAACACATACATATAGATATCATATATCAAGTATATACATATCCTCACTATGAACCATAACCTATATCTATATAATCTCATAATATATATAGATACTATATAACCCTAAAATATATATACCTATCTATATAACCCTTCCACAATCTAACATCACCTACTCAAACTCAAACACTTAGACACTAACCCACTAACACTAGGATACCATATCAACCTTGGTCATATTGGCATCCCAATACCAATACCTTGGTTGGAATCCAATACCTTAACTTGGGTAAATATATACCTTACCTTGATATCTTGATACCTTATCTTGGTACCTTGATACCATACCTTGGTAATAAGGTAAACTAATCATTTACCTTGAAGGTAAAGGTAATTCATATTTACCTTAAGATACTGACTTGGTATCATGAGATACCAAGATACTCCTCAAATATCTAATTAACTAACTATCTAATGTACTAACATAACATCCTAACTAATATCTAACATATAACCTATAGAGACTAACTTGCTAACATACCAATATCTAGAACTAACATAACCTACTAACATATCAATATCTAACATACTAGATATCTAACATCAAACTATCTAACAACATATCAAATATCTAACACAAAACTAACCTCTACTATCTAACTAACACTCATACTAACAAATATTACCTAACAACAATAAATATATGTACTATATCATACATATACTCAACAACCAATGATACCTACATTCATTTATGCGGCTCGAATCAGTCTGGTTGTCGACGGGCCGCATATGGTGTTGAGTCTGTCATGCGGCTCTCCTTTATGTGGACCTGTTTAGCCCAAAGTACATATGTGGCAAATTATGATCCGCATGAATCCCATATTTTCTATGCTTTTACAAGACCCCCTTCAAGATTTTCAAATTGTAAATTTGGAATACTTTGAATAAGAAGCATGGAATTATGTCAAGCCGCTGGGTAATATTTAGCCACAGGGAAACTTCGAGCCGCAAAGGGATCTTGAGCCGTAGAGAGACCATCTAGCCTGCCAGTTGTCACTGCTGTATTTAATTTCTTGATTCGATTTCGGATTTGGGTTCTCTTTTCGAGATAAAGTCGACGATTACTAGGGATAAAATCTCCAAACGTCATCATTATCTTTAATGATTTCGAGAATCAAAGTGACACTCTTTAAAAATACTATAAATAGGGGTCATTTTAAGAGAGATTTTTTTCTTTCACCTTCTTCTCTTTCGTCTTCATCTTCCTGTCTCAATGGCTCCAAAAGCTCCCAATTCGACTGGTGCTGCGGCCAGAGGGAAGGGACTTGCCTCTCCGTCGAGAGCGGTGGGCTCTTCTACCATTCATTCCGACGTGCACCCCCTATCAAAGGTAAGGACAGTGGAAAGACGATGACTGAAATTTTGGATGGCCATATCGCATAGTTTATGCGTGGGCCTGTGCTATATCGCTTTCTGTTCTTTAATCCTGGTCGATGAATGCCCTATCTCAGTTGGACCGCATGTATTCTGTATGATAGGGCCGTATGGGCTGAGCCGCATAAATGCTGCACATTCGAACCTGAACCGCATAAGTGACCTAGGACTGATTCGTATAAATACTGCATAACTGTGTCGCACAAGTGCCTCCTGATTGAGCCGTATGGGCGTCTCATCTTTTGAGCCGCAGGGATACTTCATGACTAAGTCGCATGAGCATTTTATGACTGAGCCGTATGAACCCCCTAAGTGCCTCATGACTGAGCCGTATGAACACTTCATGACTGAGCCGCATGAGCACTTCATGACTGAGCCGTATAAGTGTCTCATAAGTGCCTCATGACTGAGCCACATGAATACTTCATGACTGAGTCGCCTAAGTGTCTTATGATTGAGCCGTATGAGCACTGTATGACCGAGCCGCATGCGTCTCATGTTCTAGTCCGTCCATGAATCCCTCATAACTAGGCCGCATAGGTTCTGTGTGGCTAGGCCGCATAGCTGAAGGATGAACCTCTTCTAACATTACTTCTTCTTTTGTCCTTTGAAGTAAACTTTCCCATAGCTCCATCGGGGGAGCTCTTGATAGGATATTCCCAATCTGCGTTGGATATAAGACTTGACCAGGTAGTTGAACATGTGTCGACTCAGATCACCCGTAATCAACCTAAGGCCAGGTTAAGGGGATCAGGAACCAATCATTTTTTTACTTACTCAGTATGATGAATTTTAGGAAACTAGGGGACATCCATCTGAAGCCCGCGTTCTTGTTTGAAGATGCTATAGTTGTCTTGAACCCCCATACCCTGGAGCTATTTGAGAGCTGAGAGTTTCTTTCCAATGGGCTATCGATTCACATTTCCCAGATGGAACGCCATTTCTCTCTGTCAAGTTTCAACATGGTGCCTACCGAGAGGCAAATATTGGACCACATAACTCAGGACCGACAAGCAATCTTCATAGGAAATATCCATTATAATAGACGAGTGTGGTCAGCGGTCGCGACCAGGGAGTCGGTCAGTTGTTCTGTCCTTGGGCTAGCCCCCGATAGTTTTATAAATGACCTGAGGCTCAATAACCGATTCTCTGAGGCTGACACCTTCTGGAACCAGATTGCCCGTAAAGGATCATATCCCACGGGCAGACTGTCGATACAGAATTGGATGTGTCGTTCCCTTCTATGGGTCAACTTGACGCTCTAGATTCTGTCGACTTATGAGGATGCTTTACAGCAGCTTGGCCACTATTATGCCATAAGGGGCACCTGCTATGGTCTTCCTATAAACACAAGGCTGTTCATAGCGCTCCTCAAGATATACAATCGTCGTACGGGGATCTTTTATACACCTGCTGGAGAGATAAGGCTCACCCATCATGAGATGCATGACGTCTCCAAGTTGCCCTGGGGAGATGAAATTTATGAAGAGTATACCCCCACGAACGTGGAGTTTGAAGAATTAGAGCGGCGGATTCCCGGATTCCTTGCCGTTTACCTGAAGGTGTGTGGACACACAAAAAAAAAGAAAAAAATGCTATCTTTTCTTTATTGGCGTAAGGCACCATAAATCGAGTATGCCTGAGAGATCCAGCGCTGAGGATCCCCGAGTACAAAAAAATTCTGGGGAATGGGATGATGGAGATCGAGCGGCAGTTGCTCCTTTACTCCGTTGACACTCCGATTACAAAAGTAGAAGAAAACCTAAGAAAATTGCTAACTCTCAGCTCACTGACAAGAAATGCAGCAATTTGGCTCTTGAAAATGCTCTCCGTTCTGTCTTTTGAAGAGGGATGAGACCCCTTTTTATAGTCATTCTTGAGCTGGAATGATGTTATGCCCCCACATAAGGAAAATATACTAGTTTTCATATGGGCGCATAGTCCTACCTTGGGCTCATAGGGTGTAGGCGCATGCAGGCTGCGAGATCGTTGGTTGGTCGTGGTGTTGACGTGGCCGCATGCTTCGGTGCACGACTGCTCGCGGAGACTGACGTGGCCGTACGCTTCGGTGCACGTTTTGATCATGGCTTTGACCGAGTCAGGCTCGGGCGTATAGCCCTGTTTTAGGCTATGCGCCCTCCTTTACAGGGGGTGGCTTGGACGGATAGAGCTTCACAGGATGATGGACGCATAGGAGCTTCACAGGGTGACTTGAGCACGTAGGAACTTCACTTGGGCGCATATATCTTCTTTTGGCTTGGGCGTATAAGGCTTCATTTGCTGAAATTTTTATGCTTCTACAAGACCCCTTCAAAGTTTTCGATAATTGAACGAGTTCGAAATACTTTGAAAGAAGCATGGATCGTCTCATCGTGATACAATAGGCGCATAGCACGGCTCTCTCTTTGGGCGCATAGTGTTTGGCCAGCCTGTCAGAGAGATACGACTGTTGAGATCTTCCTCGAAATCTGAATTGACAGATTCATCGGGGTAGAATTTGAAGAGGTCCATCCTTCATAAGTTGGTCACGTTAGCAAGTGGCAGTCGCATAGTGTGCAAGAGGCTGGATCTTCACGTGGGCGCATAGGCCATTGTAGGTGCATACTGCACAATGGGCACATAGGCACATAAAGATAGTAGGCGCATAGGAAGTTGCCTGTGCCTATAAATAGGCTCTGAAGGAGAGAGAAAGCTCATTATTCTCCTCTCTTAAAATTTTTCAAAAACTCTTCATCTTCTTTCTTTGAGAACCATGTCTCCCAAGGTCGCCAAGAGATCCGCGAAGGGCAAAGGGGCTGCGCCGAGTGGCTCTCCTCTTGCGGCATCGTCTTTACCAGTCCAGGACCCGAATCTGGGTGAGGGCACGTTTCAAAAACAAAGTCTCGAGTGTTAATTTGCGATACTGAGACTTTTCTTCTGTCTGGGCGCATACGCCTAAGGTAACATACTTCTGGGAGCATCATTATGCGCCCACAGAAGTCATGTGCCAACACTGTGGTGTGCTATGTGCCCACATGTTGCCATATTATGCGTCCTCAAGCCGTGGCATGTTATGCGCCCACGTACTGTTTGTGTGTTATGCGCCTACATGTTTATTTTGGGCACATATCCCTTTGGGCGCATAAGAGCCCTCCATCACTTAGTTTTTTCTGCAGATTTCTGAGTCTAACTTTCTTTCTGTCCCTTTTCATATTTTGTAGGGATCTGGCTAGCAAATTTCTCCAGGACCGGTATCGATGACTTTGGGCATGGTGAAGATGCAACACTTGACACACACATCAGAGAGCTCAGGACTCCTCATGGTTTGGTAGGGTTTTCCTCGGATGGTAGGAAGAACCTTTATACATCGGAGAGTCGGACGGTAGTTGGGCGTCATCGTGAAAGTTCTGTTTTCACGGTTCATTAAGTAGGCAAAAGCAACACTAGAGATGTTGTTTTGAAGGTATGGCCTCTTGAAAGAACGGGCCTAGGACATCCGTAATATGGAGGAGAGAAAATCACCATTTGTAGATGTTTTTGGCATGCTATATTTGCCCTCCTCCGTGTAGCTTCTCGAAGGTTCAACAGCTTTGTTTGCTTCTTAGCAGTAAAATATGACTTCTTTCGAGGGCCATAAAACTGCTTTTTGACGAAGGCGTAGTGCTGCCAAACTGTCCAAACTATGTGTTGCTGATGAGTAGTGGATCTTCCCTTCTCTTGGACATTAATGTAATCCTTTACTTCTTGTCCAGATAAAGAGATGAAGAATTTTTTTTGTTTGCTCATGAGATATAGTACTGTGATTGTAACTGATTTTGAATAAACAAAATATATTTGCTCCATTCTTTGCTTGTGGTATCTGTGGTGCTTGTATTAGAGAGCTTAATACAGCATTTGTATGAAGGGTATCCCGCTGGAGGACCCCCTCTCCTTTTTTTGGACCTATTTCCCCTCTGTGCATCTAGAAATGTGAGCAAATAGATTGCAATGATACTTTCATGAACCTATTACCCTTTTGTACATAGGCGGTGTGGGTAATAGATTTGAAACAAAACCTAACAGAGGTACTATGGTCGTGATAGGTTTTGTGATCTTGATACCGTATCTTTTATCCCGGGTTGGGTATAGGTGTCGAGTCGGAAGATTATCGGTATCAGAGGTAATGTGGACGTGACACATGATAATCAGGAGTGGTTTTTGGTGGAATGGATTTTTTTGCCAAGTTCGGTTTCTTGTCGGGTCCCTTCATGGAGCGGAAGAAACTCTCCAAGCCTCCTCTCTGACGACCTCCACTGTAAACGATGAGATAGTCCAGGAAGTCGTCGAAGCTTTCTACTATGTGCTGAAAGTAAAGCTTCTTGGAGTCTTGAATCGGGATACTGTCTTCGGCCCTGTGAAGGCTGTTGTCGAATGCCAATTGGCGGCCCTTGAGAGCATTTTCGGCTATGAAGAAGGGGCCAATACTCTGAGGAAAGTCTTGAATGACCTGGAGGGTCAGTTGGCCAGGTTCTGGGATAAAAAACAGCGGAGCCCGACGTCGTTGTTCCGTGCAGAGGACGAGGCTTTGATGACGGCTCTTGCGGAGGAGAAGACTACTTTCCAGGCAAGGAAGGACGCCCTCGTTCGAGAGATTAGCGAACTAGCTGACCTGTATGGCCAGTTCAATGCTGTAAGTGAGGCACGTGCTGCCTCGAAGAATAGGCTGGCTGTGTCACCCCCAGTTTTCAGAAACAGGAGTATTTTTGTCATTTTATATTTTTGAATATTTTTAAAATTTATTTTATTATTTATGATATTATTTTGGGGTTGAAATTTATTTTATTATTTATGATATTATTTTGGGGTTATTTGAGTCGGGTTCGAATTTCAACTCAATCCGACTTGAAACGGGGACCCGGGGGTAGTTTGACTCTAGTGGGACCCACACACTAGTTAGGCATGGCCCACATGATATTAATTTTAGTCCACATGATAGAAATATTTTAGTTAGAGGTTAGACTAATTATTATGGATAAGGTTAGTGTGATTAGAGACTTTAGAATGACTAATTTAGCCCCAACCAATTAGCCCTTTTCTAATACTCATAGAATAGGTTAGTGGGGGCATTTTGGACCTTACCATAATAGGACAAATAGCCCCATATGGCCAGCCACTTTGGGAGAGGATAGGCTCAAGTTCATTTTATTATTCTCATCCACACTCTCTCTCTTGTTCTTCCCCAAATTCCTAAAGAGCATTCCCTAGCAATTTTTCCACCAAATTCTTCCATTTCGCCACCAAATCTTCTTCTTCCTTCTCCATTCTAGCCAAGGAAGAAGCTACCCAAGTTTGGGAGGATTTGGAGCTCGTTCGTGTCCTTTTGGAATCTCTACGTGTCGGTGTCGCCTCGGGAAGGCTTTTCTTCGATTCGATCTACCGGGAGGTATAAATCCCTTCTCCTTTTCATTTCCTCATGCATATAGGTCTATTTTGAACCCATAGGAATGACTCCCATGGTTGTATCTCCATTTGTGTCCATTTCGTGTCCATTTGGAGGTCATAGGAGTGTCCTTTGTGTTGTGGTTGTGTCCATGTGGGAAAACGCCAAATTTGGACACACTATGTGTTGTTGTTATGTATGAATGAATTATTACATGATTAATCTCATATTTTTGTATTGGAGATGTGTTCTATAGTGTCTCATATATATATATATTAGTGTAGAGAATGAGTTCTTGATATATTATGTTATATACTTGTGTTCTTTTGTCTCAAACTACCCAAATCCGTCATGATTTTTATCCACGTTTTTAATTTCAGCCCTAACTTAGAAATGTCATAACTTCTAGCTCAAAGCTCGGTTTAATCTTCCGTTTTTTTAAAAGAAGCGTATTGAAGTTAGCTTTCCAAAAACATATATTACTAGGCCTAATTCTTTCTATAACTTTCTGGAGAATTATTTGAGTGTCAGCTGTACGAAAGACAAACGCGTTCTCGGTGTTTTCGCGATTCCGGGAGTTTCCGAAAACGAAAATACGATCCGTTTAAAGTTTCGGAAAGCTAACACATAGATCTATAACATACTTTAATCCTAGATTTTAATTCATGCTGAGATGGTACAGTATTGATTATTAGTAGGAGTTACTATTCGGCATATGTATTTTGTGCACCCTTGTGTGTAATATAATGTTCTATTTGATTTTAACCCATGTTAATGTATATACATTATGTAATTAAATAGAGAATACAAGCATGAGTAAATGTTTAAATAAATGATGTATGAGGTGTAAGTATCCTATCTAATGTAAGCATGTATAAGTATGGCTTGTAATGAATATGTAGGTTCCATAGTATGTTATGTATGGTGCATATAGTAGTGCAAGAGAATAAATGAATGATGAATGAATGCAAGCATGAATGTAATGTAATAATAGATGTAATGTATACAATATACAAGTTAATAAGATGTAATGTTCTATGTTAACACAAATCCTATATTACCTCATGTACCCCTTACACTATGTAGACACTATCACACTTGACACTTTGTTCACTTACACTTTGACACTCTTTGATATGTATACACTATGTATGCCCATTTAACCCTCACTTGCCCCTTTGCCATGTTCACATACACACACATAGCCTCTTAAATAAGTATTTATGAATACAGTTAACTTAGCTATGTATGTATATTATATATATGTTAGCATATTGTGTTGTAATATATAAGTTTATATAACCATTTAAAATGCCATGATTATAGACCTAATGTTGAATACCAATATATGCATGTGTATATATGTGTAGACATATATAGTTTAAAGTAATAGATTACCTAGTGTATATCCAATGTGAATTCTTGTCTATTTGAGTATTGAATAATTGCATGCTATATAGAGTTGGGTGTATGTTGGCTTGTATAGCCTTGTATTGATGTGTGCTTGCTAGGATAGTCTTGGTTAGGCATAGTAAGACTTGTTGGGTTAGGACATGACCTAGTTTGACCTAGTTTGACTAGTACAGTTGACCAGAGTTGACCAAGGGTTGACTTTGGCCTAGTTTGACCTAGATTCATGTAGAATGCATTGTAGTGCTTTATATTACCCTTTTGGACATGTTGTGACTTGTGCTGTTCCAATTAGGAGCCAGACACCTCTCCTCGGACAGTATCTTTACCTTGGACATTCAGATATCAGACGAGTACATTCTCTGATCATTTCATATCCTGCTTAGAATTATTTTCTGTATTAAATTACTTTACTTGTGTTATCACGACATTATCACGGATTAGTACTATACAGATCTCGTACTCCTGTGCTTTCACCATACATGTACAACTTTTTAGTGTAGATTATGTACAACTCTTTAGTGTAGATCATGTACAACTCTGTAGTGTAGATCATGTACAACTCTGTAGTGTAGATCATGTATAACTCTGTAGTGTAGATCATGTACAACTCTGTAGTGTAGATCATGTACAACTCTTTAGTGTAGATCATGTACAAATCTGTTCCGTTCACATGTGCTATCCTGTACTCTGACTCACTAGCCACTGTTAGTTCCTTACTTATAGTATATATTTCTATTACAGTTTTCTCTCTCTGTTTACATACTGTATTATTCGGCACCTGTATCTTACTTTACTGCATGATTATATTTTCTAACCTGCTATGAACTGTTGAGATGTAATGTGCTCGCTCCTGTCCTGACTGGACCTGTTGATAAATTTTACAGATAGCCTGGGATTGCCTGCTAGCCTAGAGGAGACACAATAGAGGTTGTTTAGATAGTTATTTCATTTTGTCTAGAGTTGTATTTACTTGTGGATTACTGTATTTGAGTTTTGAGATATATTTCTGGGATTATGTATCTTAGACACTTAGACTTCTATCTCCTGTATCTCTTTTGGATTTCATGTTTATCTATCTTTATCATTCTACCTTAGATTGTGATTGAGTTGTACCTCTGTGTTGGCCTCCTTATGGAGAGTATTCATATTATGCTAGTTATAGTTCATGACCTAGAACAGCGTTCTACCGCCGACACTGCGGCGTAGGCTCGGTGTTGTTACGTACTCGTACCCTCACGGTGGGTGCGGGTCGTGACACATTTTTAGTGGTGGCCCATGCAGGTCGAGTTTATGTAGTGGTATTCGAACTAGAGTACCACTACAGCCTGCAGTAGGAATAGGATATATTTTGAAGGTACTCAATCACGGTTAGGATTCCTTGAGAGATTCCTGGGACGACCCTTGAGAATCTTATTTTAACTTTGATTTGAAATCTGTTTTTCCCTGATTTGATTTACCTTTACTTCCTGTTATTGAACTTGATTTTGATGGATTATTGTTGAATTTTGAATCTTGATGTCAGTGGTTGAATTTGAGTCTGTATTTTTATGATTTTTGATGGATTATTGTTGAATTTTGAATCTTTATGATAGTGGTTGAATTTGAGTCTGTATTTTTATGATTTTTGATGGATTATTGTTGAATTTTGAATCTTGATGTTAGTTGTTGAATTTGAGTTTGTATTTATATGTATATGTACATTTTTTTTGAAATTAAGGTATAACCTGATAACATACTTGATAAGGACAGTGAGAAAGGTAAAAGTCTACTTTATTATGGAATTTAGAATTTATTGCAGTCATATTTGCTAGCATGACAAGGACGTAGAGCCTGATATAGCTATACTTATCTTAGTTATGAAATCTAGATTTTCTTGCAGCCATACCGGGTGGCGTGGTAAGAATTCTAGATAACATGATTATAGGGTGTATGCCTTATTATGGACTCTATCATTTATTGCAGCTATGCTTATTGGCGTGGCAGAATTCTGACAACATAATTTCAAGAAGACGCATAAGATTATCAGATTGTACCTTAAATATTTTTGAACATGTTTTCTCTACTTTTGTTTCAGTCCTTCAAAAAAAAAGAAAAAAAAAAGAAAGAAAGTGAGAATTGTTATTTGTTTGTTTTGTTTTGTTTCTCATTTATTTAACTTAGGAGTAGCTTTAGCTGTTTTTATAAACTTTGTGTAACTTCTTACTATGAAATTCTTCTTAATACAATGAATCGATGATTTTGCTAGACTTTATCTTGGATTTGAAAATTTAGTTCTGGGTTTCAAAATGGGTTTTTCTTTTAAACAGATAAGCAAAAACAGATTTTATCGTTATTTCTTTCTTGCTATTATTCTTGTATTAAATAATAATAATAATAATACTGTCTTGATTACGTCAATCACCTGCTTGCAACCTTGGTAGGAATCTAATTGTTGGTCTTAACGTAGAATTAAAATTTTATATTGGGACATGAGAATATATATGAATATATATAGTGGACACTTTCCTGACACTTATGCATGCTACACTTGATTTCCACCTATCTGAATACATATTAATATGTCGTTAATGTTTAAATTTTTAAAACCCTAATATTTCCGATTCTCTGCTTTTCCTAGCTTAATTCATAATTTAAATATAAAATTTCATGATAATAGTTTTATTTATATCACTGCACATGTATGTTATACGTATGGTTTCAATTCAAAAAAAAAATTTTGGTTGAGTTTTGTGTTTAAATTTGCCAAATCTGAGACTGTGCGCATATTAACCCTTAATATGGGATTTTAAATGTTAGTTCAAATTGATTGTTTTAAATGTAATATTTAGAGCTGTGTACATTATTGTTGTAGGGATATAAATTTAGGTTCCATATTCTTACATGTTAGGTTGTGATAAACATTGAGTTGGTTTTGATGTACAAATTCTCCAAAATCCTGAAAATTGAATACATGTTAACATTTTTACATTGATTTCCATGTTTAGTTCAATTTCAGATTTAACATGTAATATTGAACTGTATGCGTAGATAAATGTATTGATAGTATATTAGGGTTTCATTTCTATCATGTTAGGATGTATTGGGAGCATTGAGATTAGTTGTGATGTTTCAAACTCTTAAATTTTGAAATTGCATTATGTTAATATTGCACTGGTTTAAATGTTAGCTTATTTTCAGATTTTGTATGTAAATGCTGAACTAAAACTGGGTTTAACCTTTCAATACTAAGCTATAACCCTGTACAAGGACACACACACACGCCTATTATCTAACTATATGAACATGTCCACATACACCCATACACACATGAACTACATAACTTGTACATAATGCTAGCTTTTCCCTCTCTAACGCTATATATATAAATATATTGTGACTGGATTTTCATGCAACTGGCTTTCATTCTTTAACTTTTGATTTTGATTTTCTTGAATAGTACCCCTTATTAGATAAATGGTGGTTAACTTTATTTTATTTTGATAAGTATCAGTTTTCATATAGGATGGTAGACTGCCTTACAGTCTTGATGATTGTTATTTCTGTATCTTTTCTAGTTTAGCACCCTAGATTGCTTGTGTGTTTTGATACCATATGATCGTTTTGGTTTAGCATGACTAGTATACCTAGATGAGACTTTCACTACCACCGTATGCCATGACCCTGTATGTCATCCTTTTAAATCGTTTGATTGTTTAAGTTCTGAGACTTTGATTGTGGGGGGTTTGACCTAGAAGGAGTATGAACATTTTAATTTTGAGGATGAAATTTTTCTAAGGTGGGTAGACTTGTAACACCCAGTTCTCTAAAATGAGGGTAATTTTGAAATTTTGTAATTTTAATCATTTATTGATTTGACATTTAAATCATGATATAATTTTTGGTAATTTTTAAATTATTTTAAAACTATTTAAAATCATGACTTGTGATTTTGATGTTTTGCTAGTGAAACCCTAGAGACTGTTTGACCTAGAGCCTAACCATGTGATTAGGATATTTTAATGTCATTTCTGGCCTAAGGATATTTTGTATTTGACCTCTTTGAATTATTTTGATATTTATTGCGTTGGTGATTGTTGATTTTGACCTTTGATAGGTGTGATTTTGTGATGGTTTTGTGTCCGTATCGGACACGTATCAGTTTTTATTTACAAATGTTTGATGTGCCTCAAAGAGATTTTTTTTATTGCTGATTTTTTTTTTGAAAAGTATTTGAATGAGATTGTTTTCTGCATGTGTTTCCTGTGATTGCTTTGTTTTAATTTCGAGGACAAAATTTTTTTTAAGGTGAATAGATTTGTCACCCCCAGTTTTCAGAAACAGGAGTATTTTTGTCATTTTACATTTTTGAATATTTTTAAAATTTATTTTATTATTTATGATATTATTTTGGGGTTGAAATTTATTTTATTATTTATGATATTGTTTTGGGGTTATTTGAGTCGGGTTCGAATTTCAACTCAATCCGACTTGAAACGGGGACCCGGGGGTAGTTTGACTCTAGTGGGACCCACATACTAGTTAGGCATGGCCCACATGATATTAATTTTAGTCCACATGATAGAAATATTTTAGTTAGAGGTTAGACTAATTATTATGGATAAGGTTAGTGTGATTAGAGACTTTAGAAAGACTAATTTAGCCCCAACCAATTAGTCCTTTCCTAATACTCATAGAATAGGTTAGTGGGGGCATTTTGGACCTTACCATAATAGGACAAATAGCTCCATATGGCCAGCCACTTTGGGAGAGGATAGGCTCA
The DNA here is from genome assembly GCA_029216955.1 of Iris pallida. Taxonomy (NCBI): domain Eukaryota; kingdom Viridiplantae; phylum Streptophyta; class Magnoliopsida; order Asparagales; family Iridaceae; genus Iris; species Iris pallida. Next base: position 13,447,676 of record JANAVB010003600.1, read on the forward strand.
AGTTCATTTCATTATTCTCATCCACACTCTCTTTTTTGTTCTTCCCCAAATTTCTAAAGAGCAATCCCTAGCAATTTCTCCACCAAATCCTTCCATTTTGCCACCAAATCTTCTTCTTCCTTCTCCATTCTAGCCAAGGAAGAAGCTACCCAAGTTTGGAAGGATTCGGAGCTCGTTCGTGTCCTTTTGGAATCTCTACGTGTCGGTGTCGCTCCGGGAAGGCTTTTCTTCGATTCGATCTACCGGGAGGTATAAATCCCTTCTCCTTTTTATTTTCTCATGCATATAGGTCTATTTTGAACTCATAGGAATGACCCCATGGTTGTATCTCCATTTGTGTCCATTTCGTGTCCATTTGGAGGTCATAGGAGTGTCCTTTGTGTTGTGGTTGTGTCCATGTGGAAAAATGCCAAATTTTGACACACTATGTGTTGTATTGGAGATGTGTTCTATAGTATCTCATATATATATATTAGTGTAGAGAATGAGTTCTTGATATATTATGTTATATACTTGTGTTCTTTTGTCTCAAACTACCCAAATCCGTCATGATTTTTATCCACGTTTTTAATTTCAGCCCTAACTTAGAAATGTCATAACTTCTAGCTCAAAGCTCGGTTTAATCTTCCATTTTTTTTAAAAGAAGCATATTGAAGTTAGCTTTCCAAAACCTATATTACTAGGCATAATTCTTTCTGTAACTTTCTGGAGAATTATTTGAGTGTCAGCTGTACGAAAGACAAACGCGTTCTCGGTGTTTTCGCGATTCCGGGAGTTTTCGGAAACGAAAACACGATCCGTTGAAGTTTCGGAAAGCTAACACATAGATCTATAACATACTTTAATCCTAGATTTTAATTCATGCTGAAATGGTACAGTATTGATTATTAGTAGGAGTTACTATTCGGCATATGCATTTTGTGCACCCTTGTGTGTAATATAATGTTCTATTTGATTTTAACCCATGTTAATGTATATACATTATGTAATTAAATAGAGAATGCAAGCATGAGTAAATGTTTAAATAAATGATGTATGAGGTGTAAGTATCCTATCTAATGTAAGTATGTATAAGTATGGCTTGTAATGAATATGTAGGTTCCATAGTATGTAATGTATGGTGCATATAGTAGTGCAAGAGAATAAATGAATGATGAATGAATGCAAGCATGAATGTAATGTAATAATAGATATAATGTATGCAATATACAAGTTAATGAGATGTAATGTTCTATGTTAACACAAATCCTATATTACCTCATGTACCCCTTACACTATGTAGACACTATCACACTTGACACTTTGTTCACTTACACTTTGACACTCTTTGATATGTATACACTATGTATGCCCATTTAACCCTCACTTGCCCCTTTTCCATGTTCATATACACACACATAGCCTCTTAAATAAGTATTTATGAATACAGTTAACTTAGCTATGTATGTATATTATATATATGTTAGCATATTGTGTTGTAATATATAAGTTTATATAACCATTTGAAATGCCATGATTATAGACCTAATATTGAATACCAATATATGCATGTGTATATATGTGTAGACATATATAGTTTAAAGTAATAGATTACCTAGTGTATATCCAATATGAATTCTTGCCTATTTGAGTATTGAAGAATTGCATGCTATATAGAGTTGGGTGTATGTTGGCTTGTATAGCCTTGTATTAATGTGTGCTTGCTAGGATAGTCTTGGTTAGGCCTAGTAAGACTTGCTGGGTTAGGACATGACCTAGTTTGACCTAGTTTGACTAGTGCAGTTGACCAGAGTTGACCAAGGGTTGACTTTGGCCTAGTTTGACCTAGATTCATGTAGAATGCATTGTAGTGCTTTATATTACCCTTTTGGACATGTTGTGACTTGTGCTGTTCCAATTAGGAGCCAGACACCTCTCCTCGGACAGTATCTTTACCTTGGACATTCAGATATCAGGCGAGTACATTCTCTGATCATTTCATATCCTGCTTAGAATTATTTCCTGCATTAAATTACTTTACTTGTGCTGTCACGACATTATCACGGATTAGTACTATACAGATCTCGTACTCCTGTGCTTTCACCATACATGTACAACTTTTTAGTGTAGATCATGTACAACTCTTTAGTGTAGATCATGTACAACTCTGTAGTGTAGATCATGTACAACTCTGTAGTGTAGATCATGTACAACTCTGTAGTGTAGATCATGTACAACTCTGTAGTGTAGATCATGTACAACTCTTTAGTGTAGATCATGTACAAATCTGTTCCGTTCACATGTGCTATCCTGTACTCTGACTCACTAGCCACTGTTAGTTCCTTACTTATAGTAGATATTTCTATTACAGTTTTCTCTCTCTGTTTACATACTGTATTATTCAGCACCTGTATCTTACTTTACTGCATGATTATATTTTCTAACCTGCTATGAACTATTGAGATGTAATGTGCTCGCTCCTGTCCTGACTGGACCTGTTGATAAATTTTACAGATAGCCTGGGATTGCCTGCTAGCCTAGAGGAGACACAGTAGAGGTTGTTTAGATAGTTATTTCATTTTGTCTAGAGTTGTATTTACTTGTGGATTACTGTATTTGAGTTTTGAGATGTATTTCTGGGATTACGTATCTTAGACACTTAGACTTCTATCTCCTGTATCTCTTTTGGATTTCATGTTTATCTATCTTTATTATTCTACCTTAGATTGTGATTGAGTTGTACTTCTGTGTTGGCCTCCTTATGGAGAGTATTCATATTATGCTAGTTAGAGTTCATGACCTAGAACAGCGTTCTACCGCCGACACTGCGGCGTAGGTTGGGTGTTGTTATGTACTCGTACCCTCACGGTGGGTACGGGTCGTGACAGGCTGTGCAGATCACTGAGAAGTATAATCACATTGTGTAGATCCAGAATGAGATCGCCCAGCTGAAAGCCGACTTGAGGGCAGCAACATCTGAACAGGAGGATTACTTGGCTCAGGCTGCCATGACTGCCACCACTTTTGCCTATTTAGAAAAACAGTTGGCGAAGTTGGAGGGCGAGCATCAGAGTCTGATCCCCTTCGAGGATGAAGCTGCTCGCCAAGAAGAGGTGCGCCGTTGAGCTACCGCAAAGTCTGAAGCCAAAATCGCGGCTCTAAGGGACAACATCAATCGCTTATGTATCCCTTTGATTCTTTGTAACATTATTTTTTTTCCCAGCCGTCACGGATCTTGTACCCTTTTTTCCGTCTCTTGATAGACGTTTGAGTAAAGAATAGAGAATCTTTTCAAAGTGAATGTGGTTTTGTGAAACATCGGAACTAGAGGTAATGTGGACGTAGCAAGGATATTTCTGGTGGGTATTCCGTTGGAGAATTTTGATGTGGACCTATTATCCATTTTATATTCAAGTTATTCGAATATAGATAATAAGTTGAACGAAGCTGCTAGTAGAGGTAATATGGACGTAATAGCAGAGGATGTTCTATATCTGACCAGAGGTAATATGGACATGGAAAGATATATAACATTAGGTGGGAGTGGATAGTTCAGAGGTAATATGGACGTGATTATCCTTGATAGATGCTTTGCTCAGAGGTTATGTGGACATGGAAAAACATTTAATCATTCCACTAGAGAAATAATTATCATAAAATAATTCAGAGGTAATAGGGACGTGACTTGTTTTGGTCAAACCGAGTTTGGACAGAGTCAAAAACGGGAATGATTCTACTGGAGAAATATTTTAGAGGACCTATTATCCAGGGCGTATTCAAGACTCTTGAAATACGGATAATAGTTAGATAATTTTTCGAATCATATAAACATCGTACTGTACATTTACATGACTGAACATATGTGAACATTACGTAAAAAGGTTGCACATAGTATTTCTTCAGGAACTTGCCGTTGATAGGCATCATGAGCAAGTTACCATCGGGCTTGGTTAGTCGGTACGTACCGTTAGCATACACTGATTTTATGATGAAAGGACCATCCCATTTTAGGCTGGAATTTTCCTTTTATTTTGTGCGTCATAACCAATGGTCTTCTCACTGCTAAGACTAGATAGCCGACTTGGAAGATTCTTTCCTTCACTTTTTTATTGAAGGCTCTGGAAAGGCGTGCTTGGTATAGCTCAATGCGCTGCTGAGCTAACAAGCATTTTTCGTCTAGCGCTTCGAGCTCCTGGAGTCGCAAACGGTAGCTTTCTTCGGTAGTCAGCTCGCTGGCTAGGGCTACTCGAAGAGAAAGAATCTGGATTTCTAGGGGAAGAACTGCTTCGCTCCCATAAACCAGAGAGAATGGCGTACTGCCTGTTGGAGTCCGGACCGTTGTATTATATGCCCATAGACATTCGCCGAGCTTCTCATTCCAATCGTGCTTGTTTGAAGACACGAACTTCTTGAGAAGTTTAATAATGGTTTTATTGAAGGCTTCTGCTAGCCCGTTAGCCGCTGGATTATACGTAGTAGAGGCTACATCCTGGATTCGATTTCTATCGCAGAACCGATAGAATGTATGGCTTGCGAACTGTGGACCATTATCATGGATGATCCTGTGATGTTTGATGAAACTGATCACGTTTGACGCCTTCACTTCGGTGAGCGGTATAGCTTCCGCCCATTTGGAAAAGTAATCGGTTATGGCTAGGATAAATCGATGTCCTTTTGAGGATGGCGGGCTGATTGGTCCTATGACGTCCATGCCCCAGGCTTCAAAAGGCCAAGATGCTGCTATCGGGTGTAGAAACTCTGAAGGTTGATGAATGAAATCGGTGTGGAACTGACAGGCTCTACACCTTTTTGCATATTCAATCGGCATCAGCTATCATCGTGGGCCAATAATAACCCATTCGCTTGAGGCAATCTTATAATTTGGGACCTGGTTGGTGTGCACCACAAACTCCGTTGTAAGCCTTTTGGAGTGCATGTTTGGCTTCTGTGTCTGATAAACATCGTAACAGTAGCCCATTATAAGAGCGTCGGTATAGCATCTTAGCAGCTGTGTCGTAGTAAAATCTGAGGGATCGCCTTTGGATAGATACTACTTCCTTCGGGTCCTCGGGGAGGATTCCATAGACGGTGTAGTCTATGAAGGGAAATCGCCAGTCTTTAGCATCGACGTTTATTTCCGTTGTGTAACTGTGATGAATATGCAAGGCATTTTTCACATAGAATAGTTCTCGACCAGACACTGTGATCAATTGCTGAGTATTAATAGGGACGGTCAAGGAAGCTGTAAGACCGGCTAGAGCATCTGCTTCTATATTTTGTAGTCGAAGCACGTGCTCGATGAAGAATCCAGCGAAGGTAGACGCCAACTCGATTGTTGCTCTGTGGTAGGGGATAAGATCTTCGTGGTGAACTTCATAATCCCCTCGGACCTGACTAACTATTAGCTTAGAATCGTCGTAAGCTTCTAGATAGTCAACTCCCAGTTGTTTTGCCAATTACAGGCCAATTAATAGGGCATTATATTCGGCCACGTTGTTGGTGCATGGTTCCATGAGAGAATATGCATGATGTATAACCAAAATGATCAAGTGACATGAGCATGACACCTACTCCAGCCACAATATTTCCTTTAGGTCCTGTTCTTGATGTACAGTCAAAGAACATTCGCCAAATGGGGATTTCTTCTGTTGCAGTGTTAGACTCCACCACTTCATCGGGGATTTCGGCGTAGAGTTTGGACGATTTTGGCACCGGATGAGTTGCTAGGAAATCAGCTAATACTTGGCCTTTTACTGCCTTCTGAGAAATGAAGAGCATATCGTATGAAGTAAACAGCATTGCCCATCTAGCTAAACGGTAATTGAGAGAGCCCGGTTTAGTCATGAGTATTCTGAGAGGGTTGACTTTAGATATAATATGGATAGTCTGCCCAGACACATAGTGGCGTGTCTTCTGGATGGAAAATACTAGTACAAGGCATTCCTTCTCCACCGGTGTGTATCTGTGTTCGGCACCCACCATTGTGCGGCTAAGGTAGTAGATTGCCTGTTCATGGCCGTCTTCATTCTTCTGAGCTAATAGGACACCAAGAGAATGGTCCATAGCACGGACATATAGTAAGAAGGGCTTCCGCATTATTAGAGCTACCAATACTGGAGGGCTTGTAAGATACGCCTTGATGTCGTCGAATGTGCGTTGATATTGTTCAGTCCAGATGAAAGATATGCCTTTCTTCATGAGCTGAGTGAATAGTTGACACCTTCCAGCGAGGTTCGAAATGAATCGTCTGATGTAGGCTAGCCTTCATTGTAGTCCGCGTAGCTCTTTGAGGTTTCTTGGAGGATGCATATCGAGGATAGCCTTCACTTTCTCCGGGTCAAGATGTATACCCTTTGAAGTGATGACGAAACCAAGGAACTTGCCGCTGGAGACTCCCAGAAAAGACTTGGTTGGATTCATCTTGAGTTGGTGTGCACGCATTAGTTCAAACACCGTTCTCAAGTCTTGGAGGTGGTTGCCCATGAGACGACTTTTAACTGCGATATAGTCTACGTAGCACTCCACAGTTTTGTACAAATAATCACAAAAAATTGTGTTCATGGCTCGCTGGTATGTCGCCCCTACATTTTTTAATCCGAAGGGCATCACCGTATAGTAGTATACTCATGGCTCGCTGGTATATCGCCTCTACATTTTTTAATCTGAAGGGCATCACCGTATAGCAGTATACCTCCAACGGTGTTCAAAAAGATGTGTACTTCTCATCGTTGGGGAACATCTTGATCTGGTTGTAGCCTGAGAACCCATCCATGAAGGACATCCTCTTGAAGCCGCAAGTATTGTCGATCATTACGTCGGTGATCGGTAGAGGGAACTCGTCCTTCGGGCATGCAGAGTTCAAATCATGGTAATCGATACAGACTCGAACTTTACTGTTCTTTTTCATGACTGGAACGATGTAGACAACCCAGTCTGGGTGTTGTTCTTCGCGAATGAATCTACTGGAAATGAGCTTTTTGACTTCATTCTCGATGGCCTCCATGACATCTGGTCAGAATCGTCGTTGTTGCTGCTTCACTGGCTTGGCTTTAGACGAAATATTCAGGCGGTACATGGCAACTTTTTGGTCCAAGTCTGGCATGTCTTCATAGCTCCATGCGAAGACGTCGATGTATTCTCTTATAAGCTGTATAAGAGATTGGCGTTCATCGCCAGATAAACTTTTGCTGATGATGATTAGTTTTAAAGATGATTCATCACTTAGATTGACTTGGATGACTTCGTCTTCGGTAGGTGGTTCACGTTGTTCGAAGCGCAGCTCCCACCTAGAATCTATCTTTTGAGCCTATTGTTCAAGCTCGATTGATTGGACATCGTCTGCATTTTGGTCAACGAAAACCATGTTGACGGACAGAGTTGTCTTGAACATATCGCCAATGCTGGAGTCTGAGTCCCAGAGGGAGGAATCAGAAGAATAAGAACAACTGTCTGCTTCATCATCTGATCTTTCGGGAGTTGTTGGAGGAGTGAGATAACCCAAACCAACACCTCTTTGTTGATAGTAGTTCTCAGTTTGCCGAGAGGAGGAAAGTGTCGTATTGGCAACCGTCGTCCTTGGCCGTAATTTAGCCCCTGGTCACTTTTGATATCATATCCCATGTTCTGGATAATATTCTTGACCTGCCAACTATACCGAAAAAGTTGTATTTTCCCAGAGTAATAGTCAGCTTCTGTGTTGTGCTTGGGAGAAGAAGAGTCTGGAATGAACTTTCTCTCGCCAATTATACGACAGAAGATGATTAGTTCTTCATCCTTCTTTCTGGCTAGAACGATGAAGTAGAGGATATCTTTTGGGTAAACGTTTTTCCGCAGGTAAGGCGTCGTGACCGACATGCAGAGGTGTGGTCCTATGCCGTGCTCTAGAGCGTATATCGTATCTATGTAGTGGTTTACAGATTGATAGACATCAGGGTAATTCAAAGATAAATCTTTACTAAGGAAATACGCATGTTCTTCTTTAGGGATAACATCATCCGCTGAAGGTAAATTATTATGAGTATTGACATACTCATTGAGAGGATCATCATCTGGAAGAGGAGCCATAGTCTTAGCCGAGTTCACCACGTAGGGTAATTCTTCAATATTGGGAGGACGGGCATCAGTAGGTTCCTTCCGGGGTGTCTTGCTGAGAGTGATGGTCAATGGTTTGACCTTGTCGGGGTTCTTTTTTTCATCCAGATTGTGAGATGCTTCAGAGTACTTTTTAGAGTGGTACGTCCTTTGACTCGAATAATTAGGGGACCATCATTGGAGGATAAACTTGCCTCAGTTTTATTGTCAGCTTCGTTGCCATCATCCTTGGGTGACTGGGATTGGTAAAGTACCGAATCTCCATAGTAAGCTTCGATGCCCTTAAAAGGATCGACATCGACAAACTCCGTCTTCACGACACCATCGTTGTTGACATACTTGAAGCACTGGTGAAGTGTGGAAGGAACGATCATGTTCTCGTGTATCTATGGACGTCCTAACAAGATGTTGTAGGATACATTGGCATCGATCACATAGTAGGAAACCTCCGTTCGGAGATCACCGATCTGGCACTTGAGACGGATCTTGCCCAGCGGGTAGTTTCGACCAGCATTGAAAGCCATGATAGTTGTATTGGTTGCAGATAGCTTGTTCAGAGGGATTCCTAGAATTTGAAGTAAACTTCTAGGAATGATGCTGAGGGAGGATCCTAGATCGATGTGTATGCGGTCCACCTTAATCGCCCGGATATACCCTGTATAGTGTAGAAGCATAAAGATAAAATCAAATAAAAGCTTTACGCAATCAGTTGATGATTCAGGCTTTACGCAGATATTTTTTGGTCAGATCCAAACTTTACGCAAGGAGCAGAGGAGGCATTACGCAAGTGTCTCTACGCTATTACGCACATCTTTCGAGGAGCTGTTATGTCGCAATTAATATTGATTACAGTTTTATATTGATTATATTCTCTGACAATATAATACACGAGAATCGAAGAGGCTTAAGCTTTTGTTGAAGGCGGCAAGCTTTACGCACGTTACACGTGTCCTTTACGCATGGTGATTTCTCTACGCAGGGGGCTATACGCTGAGAGCCATACGCTGCATTTAAATGCACGTAATTATGACTTGGATATTTTCAGCTGGCAAAGAAGATTTTTGCGTACAGCTCTTTGCACAGAGAACGAGGAGTTATGCTACCAACTCCTGTGTCTTTTAGTGCTGAAGAGGTTATACGCAGGTGACACGTAGCTTCTACGCTCATCTGGTGCTAATGGACTTTACGCATGTGACGTATATCCTGTACACATGGGAATTTCTACAAATTGATTTTGTAAAGTTTATTTGGGCTTCACACCCAAGGCTGTTTTCAGCCACTTTACGTGGATGGCATAGGTGGATCTCATGCCACAAATTTCGAGGACGCATAGACGTGATACCTAATATTTCGCCGGATAATGGGACACTTGTCAGCTTGCGTAAGGATTAATTCCGCTACGTGTGTAGCAGTTGCTCTCTCAGCTAGCGTAGAGGCCCATTTTGGTTACTTTTTACAGCCTATAAATGGCAGCATTAATTTTGACAGAGGGGGGCGGACGGAGAGAATCAAAAGAATTGTTATAATTCCCGAGTGTTCTCTTTTACTTCTTCTTCTCAAGAACAAAGTGAAGTAGAGCAGGAAAGCATTCGACTTGTGCCATCAGTGCCAACTTCGTCGATATCTTTCTATAGCCTCCGTTCTTCAGTTGTTCTTCTTCCTCAAGACAGCAAGTTTCTTCAACATCGTTGTGTGGTCCAAGGAACAAAGTGATTATTTGCGAATCAGACTTCCATAGCAATACATTCCCAGAATCAAATTTGTACTTTTATACTTTTTCTTGTTTTCTTTTCTTGAAGTTGTAAAGGCTTTTTGTTAAGTAAAACAAAATGGCGACTCTGCTGGGGACGACTTTCTCCTCTAATGAGAAAGTAATTGCTCAACACGATGATGCGTCGATCGGTTCGACGAAGAAGACTCTGGTCGTTTTTTTCGACCAGACTGTCTATGAGGAGATGCTTCATGCTGGGGGTGGCAATCGCCACTCCAAAGTGTTGAAGTCGCGTAAGGTACGAAAGGTTTGGATGCCTAAATCTGACGTACCTTCTTTACAGTCTGATGGGATTCTTCCCACTCCTGTTGCTGAGACTCCCGCCAGTGGCGTGGCAGTCCCAATGACAGGCTCTAACTCTGTTCACAGAGGTCAGTCTCCCGTCTTTGGCGTGGTAGACACTGTGTCAACTCACCCTGCGCATAAAGGAAAATCTCCCGTCTTCGACGTGGCAGATACTCCTGTCTCGCGTAAGGATACGTCTTCCATCATTGACGTGGCAGACACCAATACTTTACGTCTTGTGCGTAAGGGAAAGTCTCCTGCATGTGGCAAGGTAGACTCATCTCTACGCACACAGCGTAACAAACAGTCTCCTGTTGAAAATAGCGTAGACAATTCCTTTTGTTTTGTGGGCAAAACTTCGGTTTTTAACCCACAAGTTCCAAACGAAACACCACGCAGAATTCCTAATCTCAGGATTACGCGTGATGTTGGTAAACGTTGTGCACAAAAGCCAACTTCTGACTTGCGTACGCAGCTTCAGGCCAAGAAAAATCCGGCCACTTACGCCAATGAGATCAGCAACTCACTTTATACTCATGGGGCTCAAAGATTTGCTGCACCAAATCAGAAGAAGAAGATGCTGCCTTCTCTTACTGTTGACTTATGCCAAATGTTAAATCAAAAGCGTAGTGATAGAAATGTTCCTATGACTCTCCCTAATGATGATCATCACTGCGAGAGTCATCAAATTGTAATAAAATGTTGTCGCTCTAATACAAAGCGGTCTGTTTTTGACCGATTAAACTATGATGTGTCTCAACAACATAATGAACGTGATTTTGAGTTATCATATGCTTCTGTTAATATGGCTTCTCACATACCTAGACGAAGAGGAACGAGACGTAACTCGTCTCAGACTCCAAGTCAACAGAGATTTAACAGAATCGTTGACAATTTTGAAGGTGTTTATCAAAATACACGATCAAGGAATCGTCAAACTATGATGCCCACTTCAGATTCTGAGGCTGGGGGTACTCAGAATTTTGATTCTGAAACTGATAGTGTGGACTCTAGTCTCTACACTAGTCCATCCGTAAGTTCAAAAGAGACAGAAATTTATGTTGCTGGTGAGGAACCGGAATCTTCCGGTAATACAGAACAAAGACTAATTGTAGTCGAGCAAACCATGAAGGAGCTGATGGCTATGATGCAAAACATGCAGCAAACTCTAATAGCTCAGCATACAGTTCCACCTCCAGTTCAGGTAATCACACCAAACCAGGATGGACAGGGGGTAGACACACCCCTGAACAATCCTGAACCCATTGCTAACCAGGATTCAGCATCTCCTGAACCTCTTCATCCAGAAGGTGCACCACTTCCTCAGATGGGAGTTCCAATCCTTCCTGTTACTTTCCAATCCAATGGTATATTGCAGGAAGTAAGAGAATTAAAAGCAGAATTAGAGAGTATGAAACATAAAACTCATCTCCAAAAATTGGGGATTAAACAGCCATATCCTCCCTACTGGAATGACGTTCCCTTTCCTTCCAAATATAAACCACCATCCATGGTTTTGTTTGATGGGAAAACTTCTCCGAATCAATTCATAAATCATTTTGAAATGATGACGATTCATTTGGAAAAAAATGACGCCCTCCTCACCAGAGCTTTTATTGGTTATCTGACAGGCATTGCTTATGATTGGTATCGTAGTTTACCTGATAACTGCATATCATCATTTGAAGAATTCAAAGCAATATTTTTGTCTCGCTTTTACGAAGTAGGAATGGACATGAATATGTCCTCCTTGATAGCAATTAAACAAAGAGATAAAGAGGAAGCTCGGGCATTTATTGATCGATTTCGACAAGCAACTCTAAAATTGCCTCCTGGGATGCCAGATGCAGCGTTGATTGATACATGCAAGATGAACCTGCATCCCACCATTGCTGTCTTTATTGGGCCCACTCAATTCACTGATTGGCCTTCTTTTATTATGGCTGCTGCTTCAGCCGAAGATAACGGCAGATTGGCACGAAAAATGGAATTATGTTTACCTCCGAAGATAAAGGAAAGAAGCCATCTGCTGGCCCAAGTCATAACAATAAAGGTGGTGGAAAAGGAGATAAAGGAAAGGAGACATTGGTGGTAAACCTTTCCAAAAACAAACCTGCACCAGCTAATGTTGAGCCATCGAAACCAAAAGAGGAATATTCTTTCGATGAAAGCGATATTCCAAGTATATTTGAATGTCTGATGAAGAGTGGCAAACTCCAGCTCCCAGACCCTAAACGACCTGATGAGGTCAATTTGACTGATAATCCCAAGTATTGTATCTATCATAGATACATTAACCATCCCACTCGAGCATGTTATGTCTTGAAGAAGAAAATTCAAGAATTGATCAATGCTAAAGTCATTTCATTGACTAATGATGATCACACCGTCACAACGAACATGACTTCTATACAATTTGGAGATTTCCCTCCACAACAAATTCCTGATGGAGTAATTCCAATCCCTAAAGCTACTTTGGAAATCGTAAATCTTCTACCAACCAGAGATCAAGTTGAGGGATTAGTCCCTCTTACTTTGAAAAATGGGGAAATCATGTGGGTACATCCCGATTTAATACCTGATTTGGAGAAAGAAAGTAAAACTTCTAAATCCAAGAAAAATAAAAATGTTTTTACTTGTAACATGATCTCTCATGTTATATCTGAAGACTATGATGATCTTGATCATCTATGCGGTGGTATCCCTTTGGAGGAGAGGTTAAGAGGTCTTAACATATGTCCTCCGAGCCTAGCCCCTCCTGTCAAATTGAAACTCACTCATCAGCAACAAACAGCTATGTGCAGTGTGCCTTTATATAGAGCTCAGCAAATCTTTGCTGCATATGAAAAGGCACCCTTTGGAATTCTACCACCTCCTGAGTTGAAGACTCATGTTGCTGAGACTCAAAGCACTTCTGATGCTCTTCTATTCGATGAAGTTTCACCACTGCCGGAGTCACAAATTGTTGTTTTTGATACTCCAAATACTACTGAAGCATCTTCTGGAAGTTCTATTCCCATACATATCAACGAGCCATGAACAACATTTTTCAAAAGCATCTACGGAAGACAGTAGAATGTTACGTAGACGATATTGGCGTTAAAAGTCGGTCAAAAGATGATCATATTCAAGACTTAAAGACAGTGTTTGACTTGATGCGTCAACATCAGTTGAAAATGAACCCTACTAAGTCTTTCTTAGGGGTTTCTAGTGGCAAGTTTCTGGGATTTGTGATCACCTCTGATGGCATCCACGTGGATCCAGATAAAATCAAGGCAATTCTTGAAATGCGTCCTCCACGAAATCTGAAAGAACTCCGTGGCTTTCAGGGTCGTATTGCTTACATCAGAAGATTTATTTCAAATCTTTCTGGAAGATGTCAGCCTTTTTCCCGTTTAATGAAGAAAGGTGTATCATTTGTTTGGGATGAAGCTTGTCAGAAAGCATTCAATGACATTAAGCAGTATCTCACAAATCCACCTGTTCTGGTCCCTCCAATAATGGGAAGGCCATTCTTGCTTTATGTTCGGGCAATGGATCACTCTCTTGGTGCTCTTCTTGCACAGAAAAGTGATATGGGTCATGAACAGGCAATTTATTATCTTAGTCGAATGATGGTCGGAGCTGAACATAGGTATACTCCAGTAGAAAAGGAATGTCTGGCATTAGTCTTTTCCATTCAAAAGACACGACATTATGTAACAGGACAGACTATTCATGTTATATCTAGGATAAATCCTATTCGAGTGTTAATGAAGAAACCAAGTATCCTTAATTCTCGATTAGCTACTTGGGCGATGTTGCTTACACCATATGATATGGTTTATGTACCACAGAAGTCAGTGAAGGGTCAAGCGTTAGCGGATTTCTTGGCTGCTCACCCTATTCCTGAAACTTCCAAGCTATATGAGGACATTCCTGACGAAGTTGCAGATTGCAATATGGCTATGGGAGATGATATTTGGCAACTGTATTTTGATGGAGCCTCACGAGTCGGACCCAAGGGCAATATTGTCTCTGGAGTGGGAGTAGTCTTGGTGTCTCCTGATAAATTAGTTATATACCGTGCCTATTCACTCAATAAGCCTTGTTCAAACAATGTAGCTGAGTACAATGCTTTGTTAATTGGTCTTCAAGTAGCAAAAGAACTAGACATTGAGTTCTTAGAAGTTTATGGAGATTCTCAGCTAATCATCAATCAGGTCAGAGGAACTTATGAAGTCAGGAATCCTGACTTAATTCCTTACCACCAGGCAGCAATTGAACTAGCTCTATTGTTCAAAAGATTCTTCATAGAATTTGTGCCACGCTCTCAAAATTTAGAAGCTGATGCCCTTGCTAGTTTAGCAGCAGATCTAGCAGTTCCAATCAGAAGACAAAATTCAATAATTTTGTTAGATCGGGATTTATTCTGTATTAAAAATAACTTACATATTGAACACAGTTATACTTCAGAATTAACTCCTCAACAAAGGGATTGGAGAAGTCCATTCATAGACTATGCTGTCTATGGAATTCTACCTGAAGATCCTAAAGAAGCGGCATCAGTCAAGCGACGATCATTCCGATTCTATTATGACACTTCTATGAATATGCTATATCGTCGTTCTTATGACGGGCTTTTGTTACGATGTCTTTCCGAAAATAAAGCTAAACAAACACTCCGTGAAGCTCATGATGGAGTATGTGGTGCACATCAACCTGGTCCAAAATTACAGGACCGCATTCGTAGAATGGGTTATTACTGGCCTACAATGATAGCAGATGCTATAGATTATGCAAAGAGGTGTAAAGCCTGTCAAATTCATGCAGACTTTATAAATCAACCTTCTGAATTTCTTCATCCCACGGCAGCCTCATGGCCATTTGAAGCTTGGGGCATGGATATAATTGGCCCTATCAATCCCCCTTCTGTTAAAGGACATCGGTTCATTCTTGCTATAACCGATTACTTTTCTAAATGGGCGGAAGCAATTCCTTTGATTGAAGTGAAGACTTCCAATGTTATTAGCTTTATTAAACATCATGTGATTTATCGTTTTGGGATTCCCCGAAGGATAATCCATGACAATGGGCCACAATTTGCTAGCCATTCCTTTTATAAATTCTGTGAAAAGAATCGAATTCAGAATCTGGCTTCTACAGCTTATAATCCAGCTGCTAATGGTTTAGCTGAGGCTTTTAATAAAACGATTATCAAACTTCTCAAAAATTTTGTTTCTTCCAATAAACGTGATTGGAATGAGAAACTTGGAAAATGTTTGTGGGCATATCGTACAACGGTCCGAAATCCAACTGGTTTTACACCATTCTCGTTGGTTTATGGATGTGAAGCCGTTCTTCCCTTGGAAATTCAGATCCCATCTCTTAGAATAGCTATTGCCAATGAGCTAATCTCAGAGAACAATGATCGATTGCGGCTTCAAGAACTTGAAGGTTTGGATGAAAAACGTCTTCAAGCGCAACAACATATTGAATTATATCAAGCACGCATCTCTCGAGCTTTTAATCGTAAAGTCAAAGAGAGAATATTTAAAGTTGGAGAGTTGGTTCTAGCTGTCCGAAGACCTATGGTTATGACTCACAAAAGTAAAGGAAAATTCCAAGCTAAATGGGAAGGTCCTTATGTTGTCGAGACCGTGTTTTCCAATGGGGCGTATAGATTATCTAAGCCTAATGGAGATTTACTTATGATGCCCATCAATGGCAAATTTCTGAAGAAATATTATGTATAAAGAAAAAGAGACATAATAAAATAAAAACTCTTTTATTTATCATATTATAATTCAGATACAAAAGATTAAGGACGAGAACCAGGGCCGCTGCCTTCCTTGTTGAATACATAATCAGCCAATGCGTAAAAGTCATCATTGCCTGAACTCACAAAAAATTTGCGAGCAACCATCCTCAGCGCTTCCTCCTCGGCTGTTTCTCTTGGCTCCACTAAGAAAGAAAGGATGTCCTTGGGTGGTTTTGGCGTAGAAGAACTTTCGCCAGTCTTTTCCTTTTTGTGCGGAGACGGCTCCATGGGGGTTGTCTCAATCGTCTTCTCAATCGCTTTCTCAGAGGCTTCGGTCTTCTGTGGCACGTCCTTGGAAGACATTTTTGCTTCTTTGGATAAAAAAAGAGAGAGAATGATACTTTATAAGAAAACTCTAAACTATTTATAGTAAAGAGTTATTTATGGACGAATGTTAATGGATAGTTTTGGAATTTGAAACAATCTGTCTTCTCGAAACTGACGGGTTCATCCATTAATTACAAATTCATCGGGTTCATCCATTTATTACAAATTCATCCATTTATTTCTATGGATTAGAAAAGAAGTTGCCGAAATAAATGCACGTTCTTTGTAAACTATTTATGGCGGGTTGATTTGAAAATCTCAAAAGAATTGTTTAAGAGAGTTTTTCTTTATTTTTTTCTTCCTGGCTGATGTTAATTATTATCCATCATGTCCATAGATACTTATCTACCTTTTTCGGGTTAGTCCAATCTGTTACGTCCATATTTACCTCTGACAGTATTGTATACCCTACAAAGAGTAAGATTAGCTATCTTTGGATAAATACAATTTATTTGTGAAGGCTTATCACGTCCATAATACCTCTGATAATTGTCTTACCTCTATTATTTTTGATAGAGTCACAAAAAATCCAAAATGTGTTATTTATATGATTGACATATTACATCAACATGGAAGAGAAATTTAGAAAGAAAGAAATTCTTTTTACAAATTTTACAAAGGAGGAGTGATCATGTCCTCGATCATCTTTCTCAGTTCTGCTATTTTTCTTTCTCGAATGATGAGTACATTTTGAGAAGCAATTTTGCGCTTTGATTCTTCAGAATATTTACGAGAAAGCTCCGTAAAACTCATAACTAACCCTTCTTTTGCATCATTCAGAATTTTGAGGGTACTTTCCGAACCACAAATCTGTTCTTCCAAGACAGAACCTTGGGCCAAAGATTTATTTCGTTCAGCAATTATTTGTTCTCGTTCCTCTTTCAAACGAGCCAATACAGCTTCAGTCTCACGAATTTTGTCTTCCTGCTCCAAAAGCCGTACATGTGATTTTTCATAAGTGATTCGGTGCTGTTCTAACAGAGGTTTGCTTCCATAAAGAAAAGCTGTTTCTTGTGCAACTTTGGCATTATACTCCTGGAGAGCTTCTTGAAATGATAATTCTCGAGCTGTGTATTCGGCAGTTAGAGTGTCATATTCGGCTTGAATAAAACTCTCTATAGTGCCATGATAAATTTCTTCATATTCTTGTAAAGGTTGCTCAAGACCTTCAACTATGGCCTGCAACGTTGTGGCTTTCTCGGTACTATGGAATATGGCAACATTTCCAATAACTGGGGTGATTGTGGCCTTCAAATCTTTATACTGATAGCTCCCCCTCAAAATCATTTTGGTCAAAGTTATCAAGGTGGTGTAGAAGGTATCAGTATGAACTTGGGCTAGAAAATTCATATCATTGATCGAGCTTGGAGTAGCTACACTTGTTGTCATTCTTATTGGCAAAGAAAAGCTCGAAGTTGCTACTGTAGTAGCTTCTGCAGTAAGAGCTTGTACTATTGGAGCCGATATTGGAGTAGTTGCTGGGATAGAAGTTTCAATCATCATATTTGTAGCAGCTATGCTTGTAACTTCTACGGCTATCTCTGGAGCTGATGTTCGAATTAAAGCAAGAGGGAGGCTCACTTCAATGACAGGAGCGGGCTCAGACACTGTTTCTACAGGAACTGGTGCTATATCAGTAGAAAGTGTTCCTGTTGTGACTTCAATTTTAGCAGCTGTAACCACAGCATCTTCGGTTGCTGATTCTTCAATATTAACTGGAGTCTCCTCCATTACGCTTGTGGCATTCAGAGCTGCAACATCTGTAGTTGATTGTTCAAATTCTGTTAGGTTCATAACAACAACCGAGTCTTTCTCAAGAACAACGGAAGATGGTTCTGCGGGAACTTCTTCAGAAGATTTTTCAATTGATTTTTCAGTTTCGGAATCTTCCTCATCTGAATCATCAATTTCTTCTACATGTGGTTCAACAGGAGGAGTAACCTTCTGAAGAGGAGCTTTCTTGACAGGAGAAATGATTTTCTTGAGTATGGAACATGTCCCTGTAAAGAAAATAATAAATGAAATAGTTATAATATCTGATCATATGAATAAAATCTATTTTATATAAAGGAAAGATTTGGACCTGATAAAAAATCATCGTCAGAGTCCATATCCTCCCAATCATCCTCACCCAAATCTAAAGCTGGTTCATCAGAGGGAATGGGTTCATCCTCAATGGGAGTATCCCACTCAATGTCTTCAGCAATAGTCCTTGGAGCTACAGAAGAACCTTCTTCAAGAGGAGCTGTAGAAGATTCTACATTTTCTTCAAGAAGAGCTGTAGAAGACTCTATATTTGGAGTAATCTCTGAAACTGTGGTAGTAACAGTTATCGGCTGAGAAACAGCTACCTGTGGAGGAATAGCTGGTTCACTTGCAATTGGTGCATGAGTAGCAGTTGTAGATCCCAGATATTGAACCTGTGGTGCAACTGCAGATGAAGATCCTACCCCAGGATCTATGGTTGATGGAAGATTGACATTAGAAACTTCCTCTTCAAATTCTGGCTCATCCAGGAGAAGCGGTCTTTTTATTGCTCTCCTCTTTTTCTTTGGGGAACTGATTGTCAAAGATGATCCCCGTTTCTTCCCACCTTTAGCAGTAAGTACGGGAGTTTCTTCTTTATCTGTGACAGTAACTTCCAGAAATTCATCTGGAACAGCATCATTTACTGGGGCATCTTCTGGTACTCGAACAACTTCTTTTGGATCTCCTTCTTTTCTGACTCGGAGACTTCTTCTTAAATCATATCCAGGGGAAAAAGAACGGATAGAAGAATAGAAGATTGTGTATGATCGTAGTATTTTCAATTCAGTAGTAATGGAAGTAGTTGGTATATAGAACTGGGCTCCTGTGCATCCAGTACTAAAATATCGCCAAACCCTGGCTCCATCAACTAACTTCCCGTAGCTATTGAAGACTGTTGAAGCATTCCCAACATGAAGCTGGTCATATCCAAACTGCCTTGCAAATCTACTTGGCAGATAAGGTTCGAATATACAGCGTTCACCATACCTGTACATCAAATGAGATGGTCTGATGCATAAAAGCCATTTAAATGCCGGTCGAGGGAGTGATGTTCTATCTTGACCTCCATCTTCAAGACGTACACCCAGAAGGTTTGATGGAACTGAGGGCTGGATGCAGAAAAAACTCCAACCATGGGAGTAATTTAATGATGCTCGAGTGTCAGCAACAGAGGTCACCTTCCATGAAGCTTTGTTATATTTCAGAAGAAATATCCCTGATGGATCTTCCGGGCCAGGAGACATCAAGCGATTATTATGAAGTAATAACCAACCCATCAAAAACAGGAAGGGTAGCTCCACTCTGGGGAATTCGCTACGAGCTTTAGCTCCTAGAACTAATTTATTACTGAAACTCCTTAAACCAGATTGAAGCCGACATACCATGGCTGGAAGCAGACTCAATTTAGCCCTGAAAACTAGACGTATTGTCGGCCATAATGTGTCTCGATGGATTCTATCTATAGAAGTAGATCCAGGAACAATCCATTTGCGTAGCCACAAGGATAAGTAGCCAGCTAGTAGGGCCTCCTTCGAGATGTGCTTTCTGCTATGACGAAGATAACTGAGGGTTTCTATTCCTGCTGGAAAGTCACCAGTTTGTGATGACAGATATCTGTCAGGGATCTTGTGTTGATTCATCAAAGCAGCTATTACATCCCCAGGCATTGTGGTCATGAGATTGACAATTTGAGACTTGTTCTCTTGGAACCTCTCTCCGTCTTCCTTGAGAAGTCTCACTACTAAAATATGCTATATTAGCGACGTGTTTTAGCGACGTAAGAAAAGAACGTCGCTATATATGTAATATAGCGACTCCCGTCATGTGACGTCGCAAATCGTCGCTAACCAGCGACGTTCAGCGACATTACATAATTTACGTTGCAGAATAGCGACGTTCGGCGACAGAGTATTAATATATGTCGCCATGTAATAAAGTTTTGCGACGTCGTTAGTTGACGTCGCTAAATGTTTTACTTAGGGCACGCTGTTTCCTTTTCCCCCTCACTCGAAAGTTTTCCAAAATTTTCAGAATCCCTCTCCCCCCCCCGGCGACTCTCTCCCCCCCCCCGCGACTCTCCCCCCCGGCGACTCTCTCCCCCCGCCCCCGGCGACTCGCTCCCCCCGTCCCCGGCGACTCCCTCCCGCTCCGACGAGCTCCTCCTCCCCCAATCCGAGATCCTCCTCCTCTCCCTAGCTCCTCCTCCTCCTCCCTCTTCCTAAGGTAAACCCTAACCCTAACCCTAACTCCTCTCCCCCCTCCTCCTCCTCCTCCTCCTCCTCTCACACACACACACGGACACACACACACGGACACACACACACACACACAGACACACACACACACAGACACACACACACTGACACAGTTCTTTTTGTGTTTTGATAACTCTTTGTTAAGAGCAAACCTGGGTTTTAGTTTTAGACTATTAAAACTGAATTGGTTGTTTGTATAAACTGTGTATTAATGTTTAGGACTTGGGTTGTGTTGATTGATGAAACCTGAGTTTAGCTTTAAACTGTCAAAACTGAGATTGATAGGTTGTGTATAAAATCTGAGATTTAACATGTTCTTTTGACTATTTGTTAATTCACAAAATCTGAGAATGAGGGGGGAAAGAATATTGTTTCCCTTAACTATTTTAGTGTTTTCCTATCACTCTATACACACAAATTCACACCACACACACATTTGCCTGCCACCTTGTAACACTCACACACCACCTATCACTCTTTACACATGTACACACACCTATTAGCTAAAGTCTCACATTGCCTCTCTTTGCACATACACACATTGCCATTTCCTAAATTCTATGTTCTTGAATATATATGTATATATATATATATAGGAGATGCGTATATAGCCTATATATTATAATATATGTGTATTATATCTAGGGATATGTATTGATGCATGTATATGTGTATATATATAAAGTGAATGAATGCTTGATGTAAATTGCTAAGTATATATAATATAGTGAGTGTGATATGTGTATATAGCCTATGGCCTATGTATGCCTGTTTGACTAGGGAGCCTAGATTGGGCTTGTACAGCCTTGTTAGACCTAGAATAGGCTTGCTAGACTAGTGTAGACTAGTTTGACCTAGTGTGGACTTGGTTGACCTAGTTTGACTTCTAGGGTTGACCAAAGTAGTATAGGAAGGATTAGTGGACCTATAATCCTATTTATATGTGTCCTATATATGCCTATATGTGTGTGTGTGTGTTAGCCTATATGTAAGCCTAGGTGAGAGCTTATGAGTGTGGTATCATGGGTGATATATGTGAGTGAGTGTGTAAGTGAGTTGTGTGGATGAGTGTGAGGTTAAATGTGTTAGATATAGGTTAGCATCTTAGGCCATATCCTAGTTAGATATGTAGTTGTTAGTATCCTATAGTGTTAGAGCCTTGGTTTGGGATACCAAGTTGGGGTTAGAAATAGGATACTAGTTAGCTATTGGTATGTGTAGATATATATTAGATAGATAGTTGGATGGATAGGTGGATAGATGGATGGGGAGTAGAAGGGGAGCTGCTGCCCCCATTCCAGCAACAGCAGCAGCAAGAACAGCTGTTGTAGCAGCAGTTTACATCAGCAGTAGCACCCCCATGGCCCCCCACTTGTAGTGATTAGCACTAATGGGGGCAGGAGAGGTAATTATAGGAGTAATTAGATCTAGATCTAATTAGCACTTGGCTACAAGGCATATTCCAAGAATATTTTAGAGAATATTCCAAGTCTATTCTAAGGAATATAGCGACTCCTATCGTTTGAAATAACCACATCTTGGCTATTTGTTAAATAGATCGACCCTGAGCTCCCATGTTTAGTCGTGCTTTCAACATCATGTTCAAATGAAGGTGACAAGCAGCTGACTATGAAAAAATATGCCGTCTTGAGCTTCATAAAGAAATGCAAGATTACAAGCTCCTATGTAGTAATCTTGCATTTCTTTATGAAGCTCAATACGACATATTTTTCTATAGTCAGCTGCTTGTCACCTTCATTTGAACATGATGTTGAAGGCACGACTGAACATGGGAGCTCAGGGTCGATCTATTTAACAAATAGCCAAGATGTGTTTATTTCACAGAAGCCATGAATTACCGAAAAAATAGGAAACATCTCGTACTCCTCCCGTGAAATCGTTACCGGGAAAATAGGAAACACTAGCAAACACTTAGACGTTAGCAAACATTGTTAATTGGTGTGTTCATCTTTGCAGAATTATTTCCAAATGGAGCTGAATTACTACTTGCGGAATCGTTCATGGATGTACAATCGTCGTCCTGAAGATATGTATGGTGTGCGGAATGAATACATAGCGGGAGTAGAGCAGTTCCTGCAGTTTGCTAAGGCGTTCCCTCAGTACATGGACGGCACCAAAATTAAGTGTCCGTGTGTGAAATGTCATAACGTAAAATATTATCCAGAAGTGGAAGTGACATATCATTTGTACTCGAGGGGTTTCACGCCTAATTACTATCAGTGGACCGCACACGGAGAACTTGTGTCGTTAGCATCAGAGCCGGAGCCTTATGTTGAGCCGTATATGCATGCGGGACCTAATTTTGTTTCAGATAATCATGCATACGACGACGGGTGCGTGAACATGGTTTTCGACGCTGCTGGGCCCAGTTTTGTTCCTGATGCAGCTGAGGAGGCACCGAATGTCGACGCTGCAAAGTTCATGGAGTTGCTGGAGAATGCAAGGACTCCATTGTATCCTGGTTGTGAGGATCATTCACCGTTGGAGGTGGTTACAAGACTTTTGAGCATTAAGTCAGATTTTAACATGTCGCAAGAATGCTACAACCGAGTGCTGGAGTTGATTATAGAGATCTTGTCGGCGGGTGCTAAGTTACCTAAAGACTTCTACCGGTCTAAGAGGATGGTGAGATCGCTCTGGATGGGATACGAGAAAATCGATTCTTGTCGCAATGGGTGCATGCTGTACTACAAAGACGACAAGGACGCAGATGTGTGCAGATTTTGTGGTGCTGATCGCTATAAGCCAACTAGTACAGGAAGGTCTACCGGTGCAAGAAGACCGACCGATTCAATGCACTACCTGTCTATAACGCCGCGGTTGCAAAGATTATTTATGGTGAAAGAGACGGCCGAAAATATGAGTTGGCACATGCGAGAACAGATTGAAGGAGTGTTGGATCACCCATCCGATGGAGAAGCGTGGAAGCACTTTGATAGAGTGTATCCTGATTTTGCTTCAGATCCACGTAATGTCAGGTTGGGGCTATGTTCTGACGGTATTACTCCTTTTGGTCTTTCGGGATCCCAGTATTCGTGCTGGCCTGTGATTGTCACTCCGTATAACCTACCGCCTTGGATGTGCATGAAGACCGAGTACATGTTTCTAACCGTTATAATTCCTGGTCCGAACAATCCCAAGAGGAACATTGATGTGTACTTACAGCCTTTGATAGATGAGTTGAATCAGTTATGGGAAGTAGGCGCTAACACGTACGATGTTTCCAGGAAGCAGAATTTTCAGATGAAGGCAACCCTTATGTGGACCATCAACGACTTTCCGGCATATGGAATGTTATCTGGATGGAGCACTCATGGCCGTCTCTCATGTCCGTATTGCATGGACCGTAGTAAGGCTTTCCGCTTGAAACACGGAGGAAAACCGTGCTTCTTTGATTGTCATCGGTAATTTCTGCCAAAAGATCATCCGTTCAGAAGGAACAGGAATGCTTTCCGTGCCGGCGTTGTAGAGAAGGGTGATCCACCGCCAAGGTGGTGCGGAGCCACGATATGGGAGGAGGTTAAAGATTTTCCAAGTGCTATCGAAGATCCTACAACTGGGTACAAGTGCGATGGATTTGGTAGAGATCATAACTGGACAAAGAGGAGCATATTCTGGGATCTGCCATATTGGAGTACCAATCTGATCAGACATAATCTTGATGTCATGCATATTGAGAAGAATGTGTTTGATAACATAATTAATACTGTGATGGACGTAAAGGGAAAAACGAAAGACAATCCCAAGGCCAGGTTGGACTTAGCAGAAATATGCAAACGCCCTGCGTTGCATTTGATACAGCAGAATGGAAAACAGTTCCTGCCGAAGTCAATCTTCTCACTGGACAAGGAGGATAAAGTGAGACTTTGTCGGTGGATCCAGGGCCTAAAATTTCCAGACGGATATGTGTCAAATCTGAGAAGATGCGTCGATCCGAAGGAAAACAAATTGACGGGTATGAAGAGCCACGATTGTCATGTATTCATGGAAAGGTTAATTTCGATTGCATTTCGGGAATTCTTACCGCAGGCAGTTTGGGATCCATTGACGGAGCTTAGCATATTCTTCAGGGACCTTTGTTCTAAGAAATTGCTCGTTGATCGTCTAGAAAAGCAAGAGAAGGACATTGCGGTAACACTGTGCAAGCTAGAGAGGGTGTTCCCTCCTGGATTCTTCGACTCTATGGAGCATTTGCCGATTCATCTATCCTACGAGGCACGTGTTGGTGGACCCGTCGAATATCGATGGATGTACCCGTTCGAGCGACATTTGAATCACCTAAAAAGAAAGGTGAAAAATAAGGCACGGGTCGAGGGTTCTATTTGTGAAGCCTATATTCTCGAGGAGATTACAAACTTTTGTTCGATGTATTTCAAGCCTTATGTTGCAACTAATAGAACGAGAGCTTCCAGAAACGACGACGGAGATCATGAATGTAATGATAGAATACTGAAGGTATTCAATGCTTTAGGAAAGCCGTCGGGTAAAATGAAGAAGAGATATCTGAACGATGATGAGCTAAGGGCTGCTCAGGTGTATGTATTACTCAACTGCGATGAGGATGAAGTAGAGAAGCTGGAGGGGTAAGTAATTAATACGTTTATATTATTTTAATAGTGTTGATTATTAGACTATTACATTAATTGAACGATGTTGTTTTCAGCATATTTAATGATGAAGTGAGGTCAGGTAGGCCACACATAACAGAAGAAGAACTAGAACAAGAAATGAGGCGTTATTTTCCATCATGGTTGAGTGCATATGTAAGACTTGAGAACTCTGTAATTACCTTTCAGTATATGCACTTGATTGAGAATGAGCTTAATTTATTTTTTCGTCGTATTTAGGTCGATAGTCCATACGCAAGACTTGAGAATGAGTCTATTAGAACGCTAGCCAAGGGACCAATTTATGCTGCAAAAATATGGCCAAGCTACTATGTTAATGGGTTCAGGTTCAGGTCAACAACTTGCCCGATCAGAGACAACTTTGTGGATCTCGACTCCACCAAAAATAGCTGTTTGTGTATCAGATCTTCGAACTACAAAGATGTTGATGCGGGCAACGATTTCTACGGCATCCTACGGAAGATTGTGGAGCTGACATATAGTTATGGAATAGAGCCTGCTAAGATTGTGTTATTCAGGTGTGATTGGTTCGATCCGATTAAAGGTCAAGGTTGGAAAGTAGACAAGCACGGTCTTGTGGATATAAACTATCGGCGTCGATATCAAGCCTATGAACCATTTGTCCTATCAAGTCAGGCTCAGCTCGTGTACTTCACAAGTTATCCTAAACGGGGAACAACAAGGTCGGACTGGTGGGCAGTATGCAAGACCAAAGCTAGAAATACCTTTGAGGTTGACGATATAGCTTATCAAGAGGATGAACTACCTCTTGTAACAAATAATATAGAAGTGGACAATACGGAAGTTCCTTATTACACATCTAATTGTGTAGAAGAAGTAGAATTATCCGAAGAGGAAGATGCAGATGAAAGTGAAGATGTAGAGGAGGAGGAAGAAGAAGAAGAAGAAGAAGAAGAAGAAGAAGAAGAGCTAAACGAACAAGATGAATTTTCAGAAGAGGATTAAATATGTACGACGCGGAGGACGTCGCGGAGGACGTTATCTTTAGTGACACTTTTGTGACAGATATTTTCCAAAAATCTGTGATGTATTTAGTGACACTTTTGAGACTATGATATTTTCCAAAAATCTGTGATGTATTTAGTGACACTTTTGGGACTATGATATTTTTCAAAAATCTGTGATGTATTTAGTGACACTTTTGGGACTATGATATTTTTCAAAAATCTGTGATGTATTTAGTGACACTTTTGGGACTATGATATTTTTCAAAAATCTGTGATGTCTATCATATAAATATGTTATTATCAGGTATGGCAGGAGGACGACGCGGACGACGTCATCATACGGGTCAGTCCAGTGTGCCTCGGGATAGGGAGGCAGATTTCGTACCCTCATCCTCATCTCCGAGTACGCCAGTGTACAGTACTGTTCCCGGTCCATTACCGGGACAGGGCAGTTCCAGCAGGTTGGCGACTGATCTTCCCTCGTCGTCCAGCATTCTACCATCGTCGTCCAGCATTCCTCCGGCGTCCAGCATTCCTCCTGCGTCCAGCACTCCTCCTGCCGACGGCTCCATGGGGAGAGCCGACGCCCAGCATATGGAGGACGGGGATGAGATTGATCCTGACCAGGCAGGAGGTGATAGCGACCCTCCATGCGCTCCACCGGGCGAGACGCGGATGGAGATTTGGACGGACGGGCCTACGAAGTAAGTTAATTAGTTAATATATATTTCTCAAATGATTATATGTTCATATATATTCATGAAATTTATTATTTTATAGATATCGGCCTCCTGCAGTACAGAGAGCGCTGGGAAGATTTCTGAGGGAGAACTATGGTGGGGCGTGGATTAACTATTCAGATGCTCCCGCCGATAGGAAGGCCTTTTGGTTGGCCCACTTCAAGGTAAAAAATTTGTTTATTTTTAAATTTTAATAATCATTTTTGTATATTATACAACTTTTCTATTTGACTTCTCGTAGAGGACCTACTTCTATCCACCACACCGGGCGGCGAAGATCGAGGGCCAATTTCCTGCCGTCGCAGGCAAGCTCATTCGTGATGCGATCCGCGACCAGAAGGATCGTGACCGCGCCGGAAAGCCGATCCAAGGTTGGATCACGCCAGAGCAGTGGATTGCGATGAAGGCTAGATTCGACGAGGACGGGTACCGGCAGCGGTCTGAGAAGGCCAAGATGGCGCGGTCGAGCGCCGGTAAGTGGTGTGGTGGCTCCATTCCTATGACGGAGCATTTTCGTCGTCTGGTACGTTTTCTATGACGGACATCATTTTATATATAGTTGGAAAGAATGTTTAATACTAATAATAGATAAATATATATTTTAACAGGTAAAAAAGGGTGAGGACCCCAACATGGTGACCGTCTTCCTGGTCACCCATCGGAGGGCTGGGGAGTTCATTGACGAGAGGGCGACGCAGGCATATGTACGTTCTATCCTTTATATTAATTTACTATAACTTAGAAAACAGGAAAATAGATATCAATATAGACTTTAGCAAACACTTAGACGTTAGCAAACATTATTCTAGGCCGAGTTTCTTCGGCTACAAGAGGAGGCGGCTGCTGCTGCTGCTGCTAGTGCGCCAGCAGAGGGAGGGGCTGGTACTTTCTTGCAGCCGCCTACAGCTCCATCGCCGGACGACCTCTGGATGACCGCCGTTGGTGGTCTTCAGAAGGGTACGTACTACGGTACGGGATCCTACGGCGCCTATTTGGCTTCAGAGTCATCCCGGGCCCCCTCTGTCAGTGCGCAGTCTCCAGCTTCGCAGGCGTCATCACAAGCGCATGATATTGCTCGTCAGCTCCAGGAGCTGCGTCGCGAGTTGCAGCAGCAGATTTCTGAGGCAGCTGGGGCCGAGCGACGATCCGACGATCCGACGATCACCGGACGATTTGATGCGATCGAGCGCAGTATGCAGGAGATGATGACTCTGCAGCAGGCTACAGCTGCTAACTTGCACACGCTCACCGAGTCTACGCAGCGCACAGAGCGTAGACAGGTCGAGCTGGAGGGGACGCAGATCGCCATGTCTGCCACACTCAATCAGGTACAGACTTCGCTTCAGGAGAGTAGTCGGAGGATGGTGAGTGCCCTGGCTGTGCATGCTGAGCGACTGCGAGAGATAGAGCAGCGTCCTCCCGGTCCATCGACGGCGCCGACTCCAGACGTTTTACTGCCTCCGGACGTTGCACAGCTCACACAGGAGCAGTACGACATCATTTTATCCCAGATGCGCAGCCGGGGTCCTTTGTGATGTCTTTTTTATTATTTGTTGTTGATACACTTGTTTCTTTGTTTGTGAGACTCTTATTTGTGGTTGACTTGTATTGGTTGAGATACTTCTTTCTCTGCTTTCGAGACTTTTATTAGTTGTATTGGGTGATGATATTGCTCCATCGTCTTTTATTGGTTGTATTGCTTGTTAGACTTTTATTGTTTGTAGACTTTTATTGATTGTAAACTTTTATTGGTTGTAGACTTGTTTTGCCATTTATCTGCGACGGGGATGACGAATATACCTACGCTGGGTTATAAGCGATGTTCTGATATACAAAGGAGGTGCTGCCCAAATTTTAAAAAAATATAATGTGTATTTTTGTGATGATGTGTGTCTGTGTTTACAGTGAATGTGAAATACAGTGTTCGGAACCATCGACAGTTTCGATTACTGTTGTATGTTTTATCTTGGATAGAAAGAGCAACAGTTCAGGGTGTACTTCTGAGAGCTTCATTTTCACGGCCTTCACTTTCTCGGGATGTCGTAAAGGATCCCGAGAAGGTGAAGGACGTGAAGAGGAAGCTCTGAGAAGTGCACCCTGAACTGTTGCTCTTTCTATCCAAGATAAAATATAGAACAGTAAGCAAAACTGTCGATGGTTCGAACACTGCACTTCACACACACTGTAAACACAGATACACAGCATAACAAAAATAGCAATTATTTTTTTAAATTTTTTTTTATACCATCTGCGACGTATAGCGACGTTCGACGACGTCTAGCGACGGAGAGAAGACGTCGCTATACGTCGCTAACGTGCTGACGTGGCTGACATGCCATGTCATCGTATCTAATGGTCAATGCGTCGCTAAGTTGTCGCCCTACGTCGCCAATCTGGCGACATACACTGTAGTCGCTAGACGTCGCTAAATTAGCGACGTCTAGCGACAAGTCATCTAACGTCGCAAATAGCGACGAACTGCGACGAATTGGCCATCTGCGACAAGCCATTACGCGACGTCAAATTTTCGTCGCTAAATCCGTCGCAGTTCTGGTTTAGCGACGGATTTTCCTCATTTAGCGACGTATTCTAACGTCGCTAATATGTGTTATTTTAGTAGTGTCTATTCTTGTGATAGAATAAATATGTTGTCCATTTATTGACATAGGCCAAATTTGAAGAACTTTTATACATGGTAGTACAAGTCAGATAGTGACACATTAATTCTTGATATACTTCAACCAACTGAGGATTCTGCTTCTGAATCTCTGCCAATTCTTGGTTGGTAGGGGTATACTCTTCATAAGGGAGTTCTTCCATTGGTAATCTTGAAATATACTCCATTTCATGGAGTGCAAACCCCATCTCACCAATTGGAGTTGAGATGGTACCAGTGGAATTGATGTACAGTTCTACCAGAGCCAGGAATAAATTCTGATTTATATGGATTCCTTGACTAGTAGCAGTAACTGCATTATATAGTCCAATGGTCTGCAGCTCTGATTTAAAATACTTCAACACCCAGGCTGTCAACATGATCCAATTTTTATTCTGAGGATTCGTCCATCCTTGGAGTCTAGGATTCCCTGAAGGATATAATACCCCTTTGTTCATAAACCGGTTTATGTTCATTTTTATCTGGACCGGTTGGATCAAGGAAGAGTCTTCACTGGGATTTTCTCCAGGCATTAACCCTTGGAACTGGACCACACCTCCATAACTAGTACTGGTGAAGTATCCCATACAGTTAGCCTGTTCTCTTCTGAATACTATTTTGCCAGGCTTGCCGTTTGTATAAGGAGTCAGATTCTATGCCATCCTTCTGGGATGAGTAGCATGAAAAAAGGCAGCAATTGGATAGTCCCTATTCATTTCGGGGAGGTACATTGCCGTATTTTCAAATTTGAATACCCAGGACTCCTTCTTTGGGTTTGTTTGGGATTCATTATCAATTGCATCTCCAAATAAAAATGAGGGCTTTAAATATTGCTCTAAAGTTAGAGACATCAATATTTCTCCATTCATCAAAGATAACAACATCCTCTTCCTTTGTGATGTGATCAAATTACTCCTTTCTTCAGGATAAATTGGATTGGTCTGTGGGAAGTTAACATGTGACAAATTTTCCAGATAATTGGAGCCCATAATTCCACAAGGAGAACCAAATATCTCTGCCAATGGATGAATTTGTAAATTGACTGCAAAGAAAAAGAGATGGTAAAGTTAGTCAAATAGCCAAAATCTCTTATGCAGATGGTTATAAATGGACTACTTTACGCAAATAGTTTTACGCAGATGACTCTACACAGTGTCTACACAGACGAATTTACGCAGACAACCTTACGCGAGTGAGTTTACGCGAAAGTTTACGCAAATAGCTTACTTTACGCTGACACGTATACACGTGGGCGTATTGTGTTGATCTTTACATACGCTGACACGTATACACGTAGGCGTATTGTATTGATCCTTTTGTATGCTGACACGTATACACGTGGGCATCATTATTTTCCCAAATCTCTACGCTAATACGCACAGTGTAGGTGAGAGTTTTTAGGGTTTATGATCTTGGTTAAGATTCTGGTCAAAATCCTTAATCTACTCGTCCTCATTCTCATCTTCATCGATCAAAAATTTCATCAAAGTTCGTCTCCAACAATGATCGAAACTTGATAAATCTCTACCTTTAATCGGTTCAGCCACCACTGGAGGAATTTCTAGGGTTTCTTCTGATTGAGAAGCAGGTGTCTCAACACGATCGACCGACAGTGCAGTCGTCTTTTTTCCTTTGCCAGCAGCGGTTCTGCTTTTTGGAGCCATTGGGAAGAACTTTTGAGAAGGAGAAGATGAAAGAGTTCTTGAAAATTTCTTCTTTGATGAAATAGAGGCCTATTTATAGAAATATATTTCGAAAAAAAAAACTCTGGCCAATGGCGGTTGAGTATCCCGAATACTGTGTAAAAAATGATAAAGCTGTTCAAATCCCTGAGTTTACGCAGAAGACAGGTCAGAGCTTTACACAGCAAAGTCTTGCCTTTGCGCAGCACTACATGACAAACCAACCTCTACGCAGGCTTCAACTTGTTCAGAGCTCTACGCGCTTGACACCTGTCCCATTAAAGCTTTACGCATGTCTCGGCAGAATGAGAGCTTTTACGCAGCTGACACCTGTCCCATTAGCTTTACGCGGTGGGACAGGCCGTCTCTTCTGTATTTAATGCAGAGATTTGGCCGTCATCATTATCTGACACAGAAGTCAGAGAGACATATATTTTATATATTAAAGCTTTACGCCGCTGAGATTTCCTAAGATACGCAGATGGCTATGATGATGGTTTTCACTATTTACGAAAAGACATTCCTCGTATAAACTTAATATTTATTGGTTATTGTGTTAAAAGAAGAGAGATGTTACGCTCGATTCTGATTATTCCCTATACGCAAAGAGTTTATTTAAGCTAATTAAATGCTTAAGGCTATATTAGCCACTCTTAAGTATACGCGTGTAGTTTATTTGGGTTGTTTTAATACCCAAGGTTAATTAGCCACTATACGCAGGGATTACTTTGAGTTTATTATTTTCTCCTCTCTACGCAGTTTACCATGATTATAGAGATACGTGGTACCACTTTCTCAGAAATCATGTGTACGAGATTACTTTTTGGCAGTATGTGGGATACGTGGCAGTTGCGTAAAGCTATTTTTTTATAGAGGAATCCACTGACGGTCCATATTCTACTTCAGTCTCGAAGGATGAGAATTCATTATGACAATGGAATTTCTGTGCACATTGAATTCGAACGCAAACGGTTGGTTATCCCATTCTTTATGCTTCTGCTCAAAGTATTTCAAATATTGGAAATATATTTGAAAACTTTGAAGGGGGTTTTGTAGAAGCATAAAGATAAAATCAAATAAAAGCTTTACGCAATCAGTTGATGATTCAGGCTTTACGCAGATATTTTTTGGTCAGATCCAAACTTTACGTAAGGAGCAGAGGAGGCATTACGCAAGTGTCTCTACGCTATTACGCACATCTTTCGAGGAGCTGTTATGTCGCAATTAATGTTGATTACAGTTTTATATTGATTATATTCTCTGATAATGTAATACACGAGAATCGAAGAGGCTTAAGCTTTTGTTGAAGGCGGCAAGCTTTACGCACGTTACACGTGTCCTTTACGCATAGTGATTTCTCTACGCAGGGGGCTATACGCTGAGAGCCATACGCTGCATTTAAATGCACGTAATTATGACTTGGATATTTTCAGCTGCAAAGAAGATTTTTGCGTACAGCTCTTTGCACAGAGAACGAGGAGTTATGCTACCAACTCCTGTGTCTTTTAGTGCTGAAGAGGTTATACGCAGGTGACACGTAGCTTCTACGCTCATCTGGTGCTAATGGACTTTACGCATGTGACGTATATCCTGTACACATGGGAATTTCTACAAATTGATTTTGTAAAGTTTATTTGGGCTTCACACCCAAGGCTATTTTCAGCCACTTTACGTGGATGGCATACGTGGATCTCATGCCACAAATTTCGAGGACGCATAGACATGATACCTCATATTTCGCCGGATAATGGGACACTTGTCAGCTTGCGTAAGGATTAATTCCGCTACGTGGGTAGCAGTTGCTCTCTCAGCTAGCGTAGAGGCCCGTTTTGGTTGCTTTTTACAGCCTATAAATGGCAGCATTAATTTTGACAGAGGGGGGCGGACGGAGAGAATCAAAAGAATTGTTATAATTCCCGAGTGTTCTCTTTTACTTCTTCTTCTCAAGAACAAAGTGAAGTAGAGCAGGAAAGCATTCGACTTGTGCCATCAGTGCCAACTTCGTCGATATCTTTCTATAGCCTCCGTTCTTCAGTTGTTCTTCTTCCTCAAGACAGCAAGTTTCTTCAACATCGTTGTGTGGTCCAAGGAACAAAGTGATCATTTGCGAATCAGACTTCCATAGCAATACATTCCCAGAATCAAATTTGTACTTTTATACTTTTTCTTGTTTTCTTTTCTTGAAGTTGTAAAGGCTTTTTGTTAAGTAAAACATATAGTACGGGGTCTATCACGACGATTATTTTTGAGTAGCATGTCTTCATGTGAAAAGGTGATATTGGGTACTACTTCTATAGTACTGTAGTAGTGGGGACAGGAGACAGGATCTTCAGCAGGGGCTTTGACTTCAGCGAGATAAGAGTAGGCATGTAGTAATACCTCACATAAGGCCTTCCGTATTTCTTTGGAGAGTCGTAATAGATCGAACAGAGACAACCTGGCAGGTGTATTGGTGAGCTGTTCCAGTATGTCAAAGTTATATGGACGATCCATGCCTTCGGGAGCTGGCGCCTTCAGAGATTTGTCAAAGTGCGTCTCCTTCTGCTTGGCTTTGTCCGTAGTTGGAGGCTTAGACGGGCCGGCTTCTGAGCTTGTGGAGGCAGCAGGAGGTTAAGAAGGTACTGCTTCTTCTTGTGTGGGATCGTATGTCCAAAGATAAGTCTTTTTCGATCGCGTCTCGTCAGATAGAACCTCATAGATGGGAGAGGATACCAATGGCATGACTAATATTTCTTGCCCCTTTTTGCTTTGGGAGGTACCACCCCCTGTGTCACTTCTTGTACAAGGTCCGAATGGACCCACATGATCTCACCACGTTCAGTCATGAGTGGCACCAAGGTTGAGTTGCGAGCTGGCGGTAGGTTGACGACTTCCATTATTGCCTTGGGAATTGGGACCATGCCGTCTGGGACTTCTGTAGGAGGAAAGTCACCAAACTGAAGAGAGATCATGTTAGAGGATACGACCTTGTCTTCAGCTTCGAGGTTGATCACTTGGCTGTCGATAAGCTGTCGTATCTTCATTTTCAGGATGATGCAGTCCTTGGTGGAATGATACACGTACTGATGATGGAGACAATACTTGGGATCGTTGAGTTGGTTTGCCTCTATAGGACGTCGCGGTGGAGGCAATGTCAGCTTATAACCCTTCGTCAATGTGTGAAAGATGGTAATGACATCGTCTTCTTCAAATGAGAAGGTCTCCTTAGGTTTGTCGGAGGCACCCTGAGAATTGGAAGCTCCTTTGAAAGTGTCGACCTTCAGGACTTCTTTCCCTTTACCCCTACGAACAGGGATAGTTTCAGGATGCTTGCCCTTGTCATCGGATTTGGATGTTTTCAACCCAAGTAGTTCCAAATTAGGAACGTCGTTTTCAGCAGCATCAGTGCCCCCAATGAAAGCGGCCATGTATCATACTTACGTATACCCAGACAAAACTATATAATAGGAAGGAAGTTATATCGACAAGTATCCATAAGTTCTGAGTCTGGGATGCCGAAGGGCATCTTTAGTGCTAGCCGTCTGAAGCGTTCGATGAAGGCGATGACGGACTCAGTCCTCTTTTGCTTGGTCTCGATGAGGGTGGACATACTAACATGCATGCCACTCTCATAAAACCTGTTGAGGAACGACCTCTCCAAGTCTTTAAATGAATTGATACATCCGTTAGGCAGACTGCAGAACCATTCGAAAGCTACCCCCTGCAAGGTGCTAATAGACAGCTTCGACAAGAACGGATCGTCGCTGGGCAAGTGTAGAGTCTGTGTGTTGAAGTATGTCATGTGTTGACGAGGAGAAGTCAACCCATCAAATGAATTCAGCGTTAGCGGCTTGTAGTTAGGAGGGAAAGTAGCATTCTCCCACTCAGGGCGGATGTGGTTGAGATATCCCCATCTTTTGAAGCTCGTCTTTGTGTGAGATGGTGTCAAGACGGGCGACCAGGGAATCAATTGCATCCTGTTGATTGAGCAGGTGTTAGGAAACGGCTGTTGAACGATTGTCAGGTATCGTTGGCGAAGGTCCACCCTCAGCATTTGCAAGATTCGGATGAGGCACAATGGAGTGATACTTCTTTTATAGTGAAAGAGGGTTGTTGCTATGAGCCGGACTAGTGTGAGCCGAGACATTTTGTTGAGGTGGTGGAACAGCCCCAGCAGCTTGAACCGCTATGATACTGGTAAGCATATCCGTGATCTTGGCGAATGCTGTTTCAAGACCCTCTAGCCATTTGCTGGTCTGATCACTGGCTTCTTTAGGTCTTTTTCTGTCCACCGTGTATATAGATAACATACGAGGATGAACAGAGGAAACAGTACAACTGGTGCTGATACTGTCTGTCTCCGAGTGGACAAGTCCTTCATCTTCAGGTAGATGAGGTAGATAGTCACCATCAGATTCGGAGGGATCGTCGTCCTCTGGAAGGCTACCCCCAGTATGAAGGTCATCCGTTTCAGACTCTGAGGGAATACTACCTCCAGCTTGGGAGTCTTCATCGTCCATACG
Organism: Iris pallida; assembly: GCA_029216955.1. Taxonomy (NCBI): domain Eukaryota; kingdom Viridiplantae; phylum Streptophyta; class Magnoliopsida; order Asparagales; family Iridaceae; genus Iris; species Iris pallida. The sequence goes on from JANAVB010003600.1 coordinate 13,483,409, forward strand.
AAATCTTGCCTTTGACCGAGTACCCATATAGACTCCTTCAGATGTGATAGCCTGCTGGCCATCTGTTGGTAGACTTCTTCTTCTTTTTCTCGCATAATTGAGAGAGAAAGTTGGGTTTGTGGTCTACCATCTTTGATTGGGGCTTCCATAAGGGGGACCCTATGAAGCCATGTTGGTTGAAACACACAGTGGCTTTTCATCGTCATAGAAATACAGCCATCGAAACACGAACTTTCTCTGATGCACACTTGTTGTTTTGAAGCAGCAATAATTGATAACAATACTGGTACATGGATGTGCACTATGAATTGTTATGTCCTCCCTCACTTTACGCTTATGATTTATCATGTAGCGCAAGTCAGCAGAAGAGAGTTTTGCCTTACAACCCATGTTGTATGCATCTTCGAGCTTTGTATGCGGGTTCGTAAGGAGAGTTAGCACATCCAGACTTAGTTCACGTACAGGGGTAACCCCCACAACTAAGTTCTGTGATGTCCTTGAAGACAGCCTCGTGCTATACGCGTTGGGGCCTGTCTTTTTGCTGTGGGCGCATAGGCCTTGGAGACTGGCCTTGGGCGCATGCTTCTTGACAGCATGTCTGAGCCTCCTTGATGTGGGTGCATAGTATGGATCCAGTGAGCCTGGGCGCATAGCCTTGGGCGCATGACCCTGGATGTCAAGTCTGTTGAAGACAGAAGCATTCTGGTTGGGGTTATGCGCCCAAACATCTCCTTGGGCGCATGGCTTTGGGCGTATGCTTGGTGGAGCAGTGCTATTTTCTTCCAGTTTCGCCTCCTTCGTTTGTGAGCCACGCTGGGTTTGCCCAGAGTGTCGTACACCCCGATTCTTGGCATTGAGTGTTTTTCTTTGCCCAGTCTCGAGCGTCGAACACTCTGTTGTTGGTTGTGCAAAAATGAAGTCACTAGACTAGTAGAGCCCAGAACTGTGTAAGCCTTCTCCATTTGGAGAGCTTCTGTGGCAGAGTCATGCGCCCATGTGGCAGAGTCCTCCAGTTGCATATTTGCTATAACACTAGCAGGATATGCACAGCGAGCCTTCGGAAGCCAAGTCTTGCGAGACTTGTTTTGCTTCGCTAATTTTGAGGGAGTAGAGCCATCCTCGAGAGCATCTCTTCGAACGCCTGCTGATCGAACTTTACGATCAATATCTTCTGAGTGCTCTCCACTTTGTCGGTATCGGATTGCGTCACCACATTCTCGTCAGAGGAAAAGGTATTCCCGAGCAGAGTCGCCATTTTTGTGGACACACACAAAAAGAAAAAGAAAACGCTGTCTTTTCTTTATTGGCACAAGGCACCATAAATCGAGTACGCCTGAGAGATCCTGCGCTGAGGATCCCCGAGTACAAAAAGAATTTTGGAGAATGGGACGATGGAGATCTAGCGGCAGTTGCTCCTTTACTCCGTTGATACTCCGATTACAAAAGTGGGAGAAAATATAAGAAAATTGCTAACTCTCGGCCCACTGGCAAGAAGTGTAGCAATTTGGCTCTTAAAAATGCTCTCCATTCTGTCTTTTGAAGAGGGATGAGACCCCTTTTTATAGTTGTTCTTGAGCTGGAATGATGTTATGCGCCCACATGAAAAAAATACACTGGTTTTTATGTGGGCACATAGTCCTGCCTTGGGCACATAGGGTATAGGTGCATGCAGGCTGCGAGATCGTGGGTTGGTCGTGCTGTTGACGTGGCCGCATGCTTCGGTGCACGACTGCTCGTGGAGACTGACGTGGCCATGCACTTCTGTGCATATTTTGATCATAGCTTTGACCGAGTCAGGCTTGGGCGCATAGCCCTGTTTCAGGCTATCCGCCCTCCTTCACAGGGGGTGGCTTGGGCGCATAGAGCTTCACAGGCTTGGGCGCATAGAGCTTCACAGGATGATGGGCACATAGGAGCTTCACGGGGTAACTTGAGCACGTAGGAATTTCACTTGGACGCATATGTCCTCTTTTGGCTTGGGCGCATAAGGCTTCATTTCCTAAAATTTTTATGCTTCTACAAAGTGTTATGTCATCATAGCACTTTCCAAGGCCTGGGTTAGTTACCTGTTCTGAGGGGACCCTTCCTCACACCAAGGCTTGGGTTAGTTACATGTTCGACCTTGGCCCCTCGGGCTGGGTTGTCCCTCGGAGCCCTCAGACTCATGTAGGAGTGGATGCTCAGGTACAAAGTGCCAAGAGGAACAAAGCTTCTGGTGACAGATTCGGAAGCCAGTCCGATATATTCAGCTATTTCTATCAAGATACCCAACCCCTGTCCAATTGGTGATATGGCTAAGGATTTCTGATGATATGGCTAAGGATCTATGTGGTCTCGGGGGCTGCTGGTTCAATTGAGAGAATCAGTCGCAACTTGATCCTCCCTACTGTCAAGTTAGTTTTCGAAGGCAGGCTAGCTCTCCTCCCAGCCATGGTGTGCAGCATCCACCGGGGCATCGTATCTTTACAGCCAGAACCATAGCTCGTGACGTCACAAAGGATTTCCACCAAATTGAGCAACCCTATCACTATCTGATGGGGTAGCTGCTGATACACTGCCCCTCTCTAATGCGATCTGGCCCTGAGGGGAACGCGACGATTAATGATGCATTCATCTATCAGTATCATGATATGCCTTGGACCTGTTTGACCATGTTCGAATGCCGTATTGCGCTCGCGCGGGTGGACAACTATTCCTTCTTTGTGTCGATCCCACCTTTCACTGATGAGGAAATGAGCCATCTTTATATTGATGGCAGTGTCGCGCCCCAGATTCTATCCGAGAAGATGTTCCGCTGGCTGCAGAATATCCGTCATGTATATCTGGTGTACCGCAACCGTAATATTGCCTTCTTAGAACCTTACTAGCCCAGCCTGCACTCTAGACGATTCGGGTACTGTCAGTTGTTTTTGGATAACCCGAGTCCCTGCTTGGGTTATGAGGGCGGCATCCTAGATGGTATCCGGGCCTGGCATTATTACAGTGTTGTCTGTACTCAAACCATCATCTCTGTTCCTGATACCGGGGGCTTGGTGCGCATCTCGTACATGGCAGCTCTCCACCATGTCACTGTGAATGGGCCTCCCCATGACTTCGATGCGAGTACCAGTTTCATAACCGGTACTAAGCTGGCAGAAAAGCGCAAGGAGTCCAAAAAGAGGAACAGGACAGGGAAGGCGAAGGCCGTTGAAGTCTTTGACTCTGATTTTACTAATACGGAAGAGGAGGATGAATACAACGATCTGTTCCCCCTACAAGTACTGTAAGCCCCCTAATTTTCTACTACGGTTTTTTATTTATTTAAAATATATGTTTGTATTTATTTTTGTATTTTGTATCTACACGTCGCATACGACTTCGCATTTTCGTATTTGTGAAACGTGCAAGATTGCGTTCGTAATTTCTCGACGAGTGCAAATATGTGTCGAGATACATATGTTAGAAAAATAATTTTATTATTATAAATTTTATAAATAATTTTATTTTGTATAAAAAGGTTATTTTATTCGTCGTGTACAAATAAATGGTGATTTAGAAACTTTGGTTTAATATTTTGCGAAATGTAAAATTTGCTTATTTAAAATATTTAGTTATTTATAAAAGCTAGATCATGAAGTAATATTTAAGTATTTATAGTGATTTTCGAAATTAATTATTTCCATATTTATTTAACTATGAAAATAATATTTGAGATCTTGTTTTATTCAATATTTGATTAAATATGGTAATTTAAATTGCAAAAGATTTTATTAACTGTATTAAAATTATTTTTAATTTAGTATAGAATTGATTTGAATTGGATTTAATTTGAATTGGATTTGGATTTTGTTGAATTGATTTTAAATCTATTTAATTAAATGACGAATTATCTAATTGGGATTTAAATAAATCCCAATTCCTATCCAACTGGGAATTCCCACCTCCTATAAAAGGAGAGGTACTCCTCCAGCAAATTCTACCATCACAGGTGCATCGTGTCTGTGCAAATCCCCATCCACTATATTTTTCCTTTACAAATACAACATTTTCGTCCCGTCCGACAATCTCGGACGTCCATCCATGTTGTGTCGAACACACCCCGACACGATAAAATCCCCTAAACCTAATTCCGTCCCCGGTGTCCTTCAACCCAGCAACTCCCATCCAACTCCTACGACCACCACCGTCGCCCCGTCGCCATCGTCGCCACCACTGCCTTCTCCGACTCCCGTCGTCACCACCACACCCACCATCGGCCCAATGGCAGTACCACCGTCATTAACGACCACACCACCGTTCCGACTCTACTGCCAATGCCACCAACTCCACCGCCAACCACCGTGGCCAACACCCCCGACGCCATCACCACCGTCATCCCCACCGCAAACCACCACAGAAAGGAAAAGGGGGGAGAACCCGTACCTCGTCTGAACCCCGCCACCAGCGCCGTGCATCCGGCTTCCCCCAACCATCCGCGCCGACCACGGAGTCGGAGCTCCGCCCGCACAAGTCCGACGCAGCCGCGGCGTCGACACCCCGGCGGTCGAAACCTGCGTTAGCGGAGAGCGCCGCCGCGCGGGCGCATCTCTTCCCGAGCACAAGGCCACACCGGATCGCCGCCTCACCACTCCTCCGGTGGGCCACTCGCCGCCCCTATCTCCACCGGCGGTTGCCGAGCGTCGGAGCGCCCGTGTACCCCTCCTCCGCCGGTGCCAGGCCCTCCGCCCGCGTGCTGAGCGCCGACCGTCGAGCTCCCTCCGTGCCGTCTGCCGGTGAACGATCGAGCAGCCGCCTCGTCGATCCCCGCCGCCACTGACGACCACCCCATTCGGAACCCACCGTCGCGCCTTCACCTGCTCCAGCCAGTCGCCTTCCCGCGCTCGGACGGGGCGCCGTCGCGCTTCCCACTGTAAGCCCCGCTTTTCCTATCTCTCTCTCGTCTCAGTTCTTCCCTCCTATTAAAATTTCTTTTCGTTATAATGTTTTCTCTCTCCCCCTTTGAGTCTGAAATGAGGTTGCATGGTCCCTCGGAAGAAGAGAAGCAGCAAAGTGCTGCTACTGTTTTTTTTTCTTTGCTTTTATTTTGGGTTATGAAATCTATTATTAGTATTATTCTTTTCACTATTATTATTATTATTATTATCATTATCATTAAAAAGGAAATGGCTGATTAGTTTTTTTGGTTTTATAATAATTATTATTATTAGTATTATTAGTATTATTAATATATTATAAAAGTTTTGTTATAATTATGACTTTATATTAACCTATTTTTATTAAATAAATAGGCAATATTTTTCTAAAAATTTATTTAAATATTTTTTGACTAAGGAAAGGTTAGCTTTTCTACAAAATTTGTATATTTTACAAACTTACAAATTTAACCTCAGACGATTTTCAAATATTTATTACTTTTTGACTACTAGTTTTCTCTCTATAAATTATTTTTACAAAACTATGGTATTTTCTTAAAAACGAGTTTTCATTTTCTAAGCCTTGGTCTAAAAACCTATTTTACTAATAAGGTTAGTTTCTGGTATTATAAATATATTTCTAAAAATATGGTACGTAATTTTCTACACAAATTCTTCTTGACTACCACCATTAATCATGACTAAATCATGCTTCCTATTTTCTTGTGGATTCGTACCTTTACTCATTGATCATAGCTATTGGACAACGAGGACTTGTCGGAACATCGCACCACCAGGCGAAACACCAGGCAAGATACCTTGCCACAATTTACTGTTTATAAATTAGTTGCATTTTATTATTTACATATCACTGTTCATTTATTTCTAGTTCTTGATTACTGCCTGCTCAGTGATATTAGTTGTACCTTGTTATTTACCTTTGATTGCATATGGACTTAGAGTTAAGGGACTTCCACTAGCTTAGTACATTGCATAGACTTTGACACTGTTGTGCCACGAGATGTGTGAGTTATGAGTAGCATATAGCCTACGGACTTGCGTTTTGGCTGATCACTGATGCGTGCAAGACGTGCGTTAGGTCTAACTGTCAATTGTTGTAGGTTAGAAGACTTGACGGTTAGTAGTGTTACATGGTTGTGGATGCGACATAATAGGTACATTGGGTGGGGAGACAATTTCCTTGTCGTATGGGCTTCGATTGCACTTCCCTTATAACCCGGAAGCTCCGCTGGAGATACGGGTATGAGCCTCTCAGGTTGGCCACTGTCATTTTTGAACGTCATGCTCTCGGTCACTGGTGCCCAAGTGGGGACCATACTAGATCCCATTACAGCCAGGGCTCATGCGACGAAAGGTTGTTCTCACTGCATATTCACTTTAGTTTGGTTAGATTACCTTATTATGTCTTATCACTTTCTTTGATTGTGGCATATTTATATTCAGTATTATATGGCATGTTGATGTATCTTGTTACGTCCCTCTGAGGACCTGGTTATCTCGCCAGGTGTGTGCTCTTATAATTTCTGCAGGTGCTCTAGCTAAGGCCATGACTTGCGCTCTGTTCATCGAGATGTTGCTCTAGGATCGTCATCTCCTTGCTCTACTAAATTTCTTTCCTTGTATATTTCATTCTTATTAAAATTAGTTGGTAGTGGACTTTGTCTCCGCCCAACGATTGTATACATGACAAATTCAAAGTTGCTTTTATATCATTATTTATTTTTGTGGATGAGATTTAGTACCTTGGTTACTGCATTTTATAGCTTATGTATATATATACGAGGGTCCATATACTTCGTATGTATACAGCTGGCATGATTACGTTCTAGTCCTACGTATTTTGGGACTGGGGCGTTACATGTTTTTGTGGTGGCCCATGCAGGTCCAGTTGCCGTTTCGGTTACATGACTGTACCGAACGGGCCTGCAGTATAGGATTAGAGTTTAGAATCTCATCCATCTACTTGACTTCCTTTCTTGACTTCAAATTCTGAACTCTCGTTCGACCTCCTTGAATTGCATCTTGCTTGACTCCTTCTACCGTAAATTCTTAGTTTCGTGTTTAATAAGATGACTACACTAGTATATGCCTATAGGTTAAACACATGGCTAGATGGATTGTATTGACAATTATTATGCATGGAAATTTCATTAGAGTTGTAGATGCATTTATTTTCCTAGAAATATGATTCTTAAGGATTAGTTAAATCCAAGTTGGGTAGTAGCATATTACCACTTTCCAATGATAGTTGGAATTTTATTTTGCTATTACATGGTGGTGTACACGAGAGAATAGCTAGATCGAGAAAACAATTTATGATTTATGATTTTTGGAAATCGTGAAATAGTTTATGATTTATTGGGATATGAAACCGATTTGGAAAACATCTTTTAACACATGATTTACGATTAAGTTCAAGTTGGATTGAATGTGTTAAAGTTTATCTTGAACTTATTAAAGTGTTATAAATTATAAGTTATGATTTTGTAACGACTAGAGAATATGAAGGGTTTATGATTTACGGTTTATTAGGGAGCTTGAGGTTTTAAATTGAATCTACGATTTAGGAATTATAAGTATTTAATTTTGAGCTTGAAGAGATAATGGTAAAAATTTTGTTTGAAATATTTTTGGAAGGTATGGAATCGACTTTGAAGGAAAAAAATTTAAATATTTAAATTTGCTCATATGATCTATGATCTATCAAGTTATTTAGATTTCGAGTTTAAAAGCCTTAATTATGGATATTTAAATTTTGGAAAAAAAAGAGAAGAAGGGAGGATTACTTTTTGTGACTTATTGGAAGCTAGATATTCACATTTGAAGGATATATGATTAAATTTGGGAGTTATTTAAATGTTCCATTTTGTAATATGAATTTCGACGGTTAAACTTATTAAATGTTGAGTTTAAGAATTGGAAAAAAAAGAGGTTATTATTCAAGTTGCGATATACAAGGGTTGTTTTGAGATTTACTAGAGATTTAAAATTGTGATTAAAGTTGACAGTCTAAGATAATTGAAATTTTGGCAGAGTATCTTGAAAATTTTATTGAGAAACTTTCGAGGAACTCGAAATTTTAGATTAGATCATATATTGGTGAAGGACCAAGAAGCAAGTAAGGTCACCCTAGTGAGATAGAAGTATTCCATATTAGATTGCCATACCACCTATGATTATTATATGGCATATACACAAGTATAGTTAGTCATCGACCAAACCGATGAACATACCTTTGACTTACTCGACCTTCCCTCAAATCTAGATCATTATTCATGACCATCTAATTGTTTGAAACTAGAAATGATTAGAACCATCTCCTTGACCATACCCTTATCTATGAACTTTTTCTAGAAATTGTCTCTCTAGCTTATTTAGCCTTGACCTACGAGATTTTTCTAATTATCTTACTTCGTGCTTTAACCTTTTATATTTTTGCATTAATTAGTATCTTATGAAAACCCACTTTCTATTTTTGATCATTCGGCGTTCCCTATCGTGACTTTGATATTTGGAGCGCAACACTAGACTTTTTCTTCCAACAAATTTCACATACAAGACCTAGACGAGCTCACCTTCATGTAGGTATATCATGTCCCACTAAAACACGTTCCCTTGTACTCTATTTTTATGGTACGACTTTTGGGCCATAAAGACTAACTATAACCTATACCATGGTACCGATATACTTTTGACTATATATTTGGACTCAATCTTGACTCAAATCTTCGGCCCGATTGCGATCTACTAAATCCGTTAAATGCTTAACCTTGTGTTTTATCTTGACTGCTTAACCCTTGTCATTTTTATTCTCTTGTATTATCTTGATTTACTTAGACCCATAACATCTTTAGCTCTTCAATATGGCAACGCTTACTTTTTCCCTTCTCACTAAATTGCTTGTCGTATTTCACCTTGATTCCTCTATGGTTTATGCAATTTTGCTCATGTTATGATTTCTTTGCTCAAAGAAAAATGTGATCATGACAATCTTGGGTTAGTAGAGGTTAAATTTGGGAACCTCACAACATGGGTAAATAATGTAGTGATAATTACGAGATTATGAGGTATAGATGGGACATAAATGAAAGTGTGCAATAAATCCAAATAGATGAAGTAAGGAATGATATATTATGTTTTGATGAAACACTCAAGGATAAACAGACTTTTCGAATCTCAAAATTTGTTTTGTGAAGGATCGTCTAAAGTATTGGAACCAAGTTTATATATTAAATTCATGGATGCAAATATTTGATAAAGAAAAATGTTGACATTGCCTTCGATGACATATAATGTTATGACGATATTTTCAAGGATAACAAATTGTTGAAGAAAGAAACCTTTACATTTTTGATGCATGGGGAATTAAGTTGTAAGATGATTATGAATAAGAAGTTAAGATGAGTTACATCTTCTACCATCAAGGAGATGAGATTGTTCAATTCAAATTCGAGACAGAGACTAATAGGTATTTTAGAAAATTTTCAATTATGATGATAGAAGAATGAGTTAAGAAGGTATACTGTTAGTTTTCGAGATTTATCATTGAAGACGGACTTTTTTGATACCTATGGATGCATCGTACATTAACCAATAATACAAATTGTAGAAAGAAGATTTTAACTTTTACTTGGGCCAAATTGGTTGGAGATTTTGGAATTTTAATTCTAGAGGAAATGATAACTTGGAAAGATATATATAAGTGAACTAGTATAAATGGAGATTATGGAATTCAAAATATGAGACTATTTGAAATTCTACGACGAGATAGAGGAAGTTAGAGTATATATATAATCATATTGGGTTTTGTTAAATGTTAAGGGGACGTGCTACGAAAGTAATTTTTGGAAAGAACAATTTATGATGAGAGATAGTATACTTATATTGACGATATCAAAGGATTAAGAAGTTTATTACCTGCTTATAAGCTTGCCCTTTTTAAGGTTAATGTTAGGGTTGATCAAGCTTAGTCATTGATTGATTGTCATGATCGAAATCTAAAACCATCGAAATTTTTAGTTGATCAAATGACATATTGCCATTGAAATGTCATTTCATTCTCGTCAAACAATTGATTGCCTTTTTGTTCAATATGAATCAAATTCTAATCAATTATACTGCTTCTATCTCCTTCACCCTATCTATCCTAATTTTTTCTAAATTTCGAGGACGAAATTCTTTTAAGTTGGGTAGGATGTAAGCCCCCTAATTTTCTACTACGGTTTTTATTTATTTAAAATATGTGTTTGTATTTATTTTTGTACTTCGTATCTACACGTCGCATACGACTTCGTATTTTCGTATTTGCGTAACGTGCAAGATTGCGTTCGTAATTTCTCGACGAGTACGAATATGTGTCGAGGTACATATGTTAGAAAAATAATTTTATTATTATAAATTTTATAAATAATTTTATTTTGTATAAAAAGGTTATTTTATTCGTCGTATACAAATAAATGGTGATTTAGAAACTTTGGTTTAATATTTTACGAAATGTAAAATTTGCTTATTTAAAATATTTAGTTATTTATAAAAGCTAGATCATGAAGTAATATTTAAGTATTTATAGTGATTTTCGAAATTAATTATTTCCATATTTATTTAACTATGAAAATAATATTTGAGATCTTGTTTTATTCAATATTTGATTAAATATGGTAATTTAAATTGCAAAAGATTTTATTAACTGTATTAAAATTATTTTTAATTTAGTATAGAATTGATTTGGATTGGATTTAATTTGAATTGGATTTGGATTTTGTTGAATTGATTTTAAATCTATTTAATTAAATGACGAATTATCTAATTGGGATTTAAATAAATCCCAATTCCTATCCAACTGGGAATTCCCACCTCCTATAAAAGGAGAGGTACTCCTCCAGCAAATTCTACCATCACAGGTGCATCGTGTCTGTGCAAATCCCCATCTACTATATTTTTCCTTTACAAATACAACAATTTTGTCCCGTCCGACAATCCCGGACGTCCATCCATGTTGTGTCGAACACACCCCAACACGATAAAATCACCTAAACCTAATTTCGTCCCCGGTGTCCTTCAACCAAGCAACTCCCATCCAACTCCTACGACCACCACCGTCGTCCCGTTGCCATCGTCGCCACCACTGCCTTCTCCGACTCCCGTCGTCACCACCACACCCACCATCGGTCCAATGGCAGCACCACCGTCATTAACGACCACACCACCGTTCCGACTCTACTGCCAACGCCACCAACTCCACCGCCAACCACCGTGGCCAACACCCCCGACGCCATCACCACCGTCATCCCCACCGCAAACCACCACAGAAAGGAAAAAGGGGGAGGGGGGAGAACCCGTACCTCGTCTGAACCCCGCCACCAGCGCCGCGCATCCGGCTTCCCCCAACCATCCGCGCCGACCACGGAGTCGGAGCTCCGACCGCACGAGTCCGACGCAGCCGCGGCGTCGACACCCCGGCGGTCGAAACCTGGGTTAGCGGAGAGCGCCGCCGCGCGGGCGCATCTCTTCCCGAGCGCAAGGCCACACCGGACCGCCGCCTCACCACTCCTCCGGTGGGCCACTCGCCGCCCCCATCTCCGTCGGCGGTTGCCGAGCGTCGGAGCGCCCGTGTACCCCTCCTCCGCCGGTGCCAGGCCCTCCGCCCGCGTGCTGAGCGCCGACCGTCGTGCTTCCTCCGTGCCGCCCGCCGGTGAACGATCGGGCAGCCGCCTCGCCGATCCCCGCCGCCACTGACGACCACCCCCTTCGGAACCCACCGTCGCGCCTTCACCCGCTCCGGCCAGTCGCCTTCCCGCGCTCGGACGGAGCACCGTCGCGCTTTCCACTGTAAGCCCCGCTTTTCCTATCTCTCTCTCGTCTCAGTTCTTCCCTCCTATCAAAATTTATTTTCGTTATAATGTTTTCTCTCTCCCCCTTTGAGTCTGAAATGAGGTTGCATGGTCCCTCGGAAGAAGAGAAGCAGCAAAGTGCTGCTACTGTTTTTGTTTTTATTTTTGCTTTGCTTTTATTTTGGGTTATGAAATCTATATTAGTATTATTCTTTTCACTATTATTGTTATTATTATTATTATCATTATCATTAAAAGGGAAATGGCTGATTAGTTTTTTTGGTTTTATAATAATTATTATTATTAGTATTATTAGTATTGTTATTAGTATTATTAATATATTATAAAACTTTCGTTATAATTATGACTTTATATTAACCTATTTTTATTAAATAAATAGACAATATTTTTCTAAAAATTTATTTAAATATTTTTTGACTAAGGAAAGGTTAGCTTTTCTACAAAATTTGTATATTTTACAAACTTACAAATTTAACCTCAGACGATTTTCAAATATTTATTACTTTTTGACTACTAGTTTTCTCTCTATAAATTATTTTTACAAAACTATGGTATTTTCTTAAAAAACGAGTTTTCATTTTCTAAGCATTGGTCTAAAAACCAATTTTACTAATAAGGTTAGTTTCTGGTATTATAAATATATTTCTAAAAATATGGTACATAATTTTCTACACAAATTCTTCTTGACTACTACCATTAACCATTAATCATGACTAAATCATGCTTCCTATTTTCTTGTGGATTCGTACCTTTACTCATTGATCATAGCTATTGGACAACCAGGACTTGTCGGAACATCGCACCACCAGGCGACACACCAGGCAAGATACCTTGCCACAATTTACTGTTTATAAATTAGTTGTATTTTATTATTTACATATCACTGTTCATTTATTTCTAGTTCTTGATTACTACCTGCTCAGTGATATTAGTTGTACCTTGTTATTTACCTTTGATTGCATATGGACTTAGAGTTAAGGGACTACCACTAGCTTAGTGCATTGTATAGACTTTGACACTGTTGTGCCACGAGATGTGTGAGTTATGAGTAGCATATAGCCTACGGACTTGCGTGTTGGCTAATCACTGATGCGTGTAGGACGTGCGTTAGGTCTAACTGTCAATAGTTGTATGTTAGAAGACTTGACGGTTAGTAGTGTTACATGGTCGTGGATGCGACATGATAGATACATTGGGTGGGGGGAACATTTTCTTGTCGTATGGGCTTCGATTGCACTTCCCCTATAACCCGGAAGCTCCGCTGGAGATACGGGTATGAGCCTCTCAGGTTGGCCACTGTCGTTTTTGAACGTCAGGCTCTCGATCACTGGTGCCCAAGTGGGGACCATACTAGATCCCATTACAGCCAGGGCTCATGCGACGAAAGGTTGTTCTCACTGCATGTTCACTTTAGTTTGGTCAGATTACCTTATTGTGTCTTGTCACTTTCTTTGATTATGGCATATTTATATTCAGTATTATATGGCATGTTGATGTATCTTGTTACGTCCCTCTGAGGACCTGGTTATCTCGCCAGGTGTGTGCTCTTATGATTTCTGCAGGTGCTCTAGCTAAGGCCATGACTTGCGCTCTGTTCATCGAGATGTTGCTCTTGGATCGTCATCTCCTTGCTCTACTAAATTCCTTTCCTTGTATATTTCGTTCTTATTAAAATTAGTTGGTAGTGGACTTTGTCTCCGCCCAACGATTGTATACATAACAAATTCAAAGTTGCTTTTATATCATTATTAATTTTTGTGGATGAGATTTAGTACCTTGGTTACTGCATTTTACAGCTTATGTATATTATACGAAAAGAACCCCGCTGAGCCGAGTTCAGAGCCGCTTATATCAGAAGTACCAATGGTGGAGGCGGTGATTCATATACCCGCATCGCTGGATGCAGGGTTGATTGAAGCTGCCTCTTCCCTGGAGATTGAACTCTCCACTCTGCCTAGTCTTCAGCTTCTTCGGGCTATAGAAGAGGAGATTGCTGCTGTACGGGAGTCTCGTCACTCAGAGTTTGTTTTCCTTTTGACAGGGTCGTCAAGCTCCGCTATGTCTTCTTATCACACATCTTCAGGTTCCTTGGCTGATATTCCTTCGACACTGTCATCTTTGGAGAATCTAGACGAATCATCGAGGGATATAGTTGAGAGCTTCTACCGTCATATAAAACGTGTGGTTGAAGCTACTTCAAGGAGAGGGGCTTCGTTTGTCGTGGCCCGTCATTGTGCCCAAGGCCAGATTGACCTGCTGAAGACACTTTTGGGTGGAGAAGAGGTAGCCGTCCTTCTGGAGCACAAGCTGGCTGAGGCTGATCAGTGCCTAATCCAGTTGCAGAAACTGCGGCAAGTCGATGTGTCTGCTGCGGTGGAGCAGGAGCATGCTTTTCTTATAAAAGCAGTGGAAAAGGTGAAGGCTGTTCAAGAGACGACCAAGCCTACTTTAGAGAAGGGTCTCCAGAAGCTGTTCCTTAAATATAAAAAGCTGAGCCGAGAGGGAGAGATTTGCTTGACTCGCGAAGAGACTACCGCTCGTACTATGATCGAAACTAACGAGCAGCTCCTCCTGCTCCAAGCCAGGCTGACATCTTTGGGGACTAAGCTCCAAGCCACTCGTCAGGAGAGAGAGAAGATCTTTAAGGAGACTGATGAGGTCATACGAATCTCTGCCACTCTAATAGGTGCACTGAAGAAACTAGAGGAGGACTGGCAGGCTCATGCACTTCTTGAGGATGCTGAAAAGCTATCCAAGGAAGCTGAACGTGGAGCCAGACTGAGAATTGAGCGCACAACTGCACAGCTGGAAGACGTTCTGATCAAGCTATGTGTTGCTGATGAGTAGTGGACTTCCCTTCCCCCCTTTTTCTGAGATGTGCTATTGTGAATGTAACTGATTTTGAATAAGCAGGATACATTCACTCCACTCTGAGGAGTTTGTACTAGAGGTTTTAATAAAGCGTTTTGGTAAAGAATACCTTCCTGGTGGGACTTTTTGTGGACCTATTGCCCTTTGTGCATTTGGAAATGCGAACATATAGATTTGAATGATATTTTGTGGACCTACTACTCTTTGGTACACCATTGGTGCGAGTAACAGATTATGATAACTTTTATGGACTTATTACCCTTTTGTGTACTGGCGATGCGAGTACTGATAATAAGTGGAGAGAAAACCAACATATTTACTCAAAGATAAGGATGACATGGTAAATACGGGTCTAAAGTAGAGTCTCCCTACTCAGAGGTAATGAGGATGTGGTAGGCGTAGGCCTAATGGGGATACACAGAACAACTCAGAGGTGGCATCAACGTAGAAGTTCTATGTATTGGGTGGTTTGTTTGTGATGGACGAGAAAACAACTCAGATGTAATATAGACGTGGTTGCTTTTCCCGTTGGAGAATTTTGTGGACATATTACCCTTTTTGTGCACCGATGGTGCGAGTAATAGATTAGGATAAGTTTTATGGACCTATTACCCTTCTGCGCACTGGTGGTACGGGTAATAGATTTTGAAACAAAACCGAACAGAGGTAATATGGACACGATATATGACAATCGAAATATCAAAGCAAAAGTTCAGAGGTATCAATGTACATGACTTGTCACTCGGAGAGATGCAATGCGAGTCCCCTCGGGGGGAACAGAGTGTAAGTTCAGAGGTACCTGATGTACATAACTCGACACTCTAGGCAGTATATTAAATATATATATATATATATATATATATATATATATATATATATATATATATATATATATATATATTTTTATATATATATATATATATATATATACACATATATATATATATATATATATATATATATATATATATATATATAATGGCTCAGTTTCTTCCTCCTGTGTTCCTCCTCCTTCCTTCCCTTGGAAGCCCCTAGGGCTTCCCCTCTCCAGCTCTCTCCCAGTGGTTTGTGCCCGCCGATGGCCCCGCCTTGGCCGGCCGACTGCGTGGAGTCGATCAGTCAACTCTACCCCCCAGTTTCCTGATCCCCCCTCTCACCATCAGCTCCCCTACCTCCCCGTCCTCCTCCCATCTCCCAGGCGTCCGACCCTCAGGCCGCCATCCGTAACCCTCCGTTCATCCCCTTCTCAGGCCCCAGTCCAGTTTCTAGCAGCCCGCAGCCATCTCGCTTTCTTCACACCCCCTCTTCCGCACCCGGGCACGCAGCCTTCGAGTCCGTTTTGGCTGGTCGCCCCTCTCTCGTGCCCGCCCGCAGCTCACTCCCCCTCCACCAGCCCCCCACCGCCTCCTTGTCATTTCCCTCTTCGGTTCAAAATTTTAACGGAGCAGCCCTCTCCTCGGGGGGGTCACCCACCTGCAGTGCAGGCATGGGGGGCCTTCCCTTCTGGCACCACGTGGGAGGCTCTGTCCTCCTACTCAATGTGGCCGGCCACCCCCTATTATTCGCTGCAGAGCGTAATAATTCTCCCTCGCCAGCAGTGTGTTCTGGTGGGGCCCACTCCATCCTTGGTTACAGCGCTCCAGACGTAGAGCGGAGCTCCCTTGGTGGCTACGCACAGCTCTCAGGAGGGGCCCACCCCTCCATTGATTCTTACGCGCCTGTTGAGCGTATTAATCCCCCCTCGCCAGCAGTTATATTCGGTGGGGCCCACTCCATCCTTGGTTCCTACGCACCAGGCGTAGAGCAGAGCTCCTTTGGTGAATTCACACAGCACTCAGGAAGGACCCACCGCTCCATTCATTCTTACGCGCCAGGAGTTATTCCCCCCCCCCCCCCGCGTAATTATTACCCCTCGCCAGCTGTTATTTTTGATGGGGCCCACTCCATCCTTGGTAACTTCGCACCAGGCGTAGAGCGGAGCTTCCATGGTGACGGCCCAGTTCTCGCGCCAGGCTTTGTCGTGCAGCCCTCAGGTGGCCCCTCCTGCCTATGATTTTTATGCGCCTGACCCCCTCACTTCTTCTTACGCGCCTGGATCTCAGTCCGTGTATACCCCCTCATTAAACTGCTCTCTTTCTGGCTGGCCCACACCGGTCGCCTCAGCTACTTTTTACGCTCCAGGATCCCTCACCGCGTACTCCCATTCCTTTTATCCCCTCCTTCTGGCGGGCCCACTCCCCTGCCCGATCTCCTCGCTCAGGTCCCCATCTTCGCCTACCCACCCCTCGCCATTCCTCTGCTCTCCTCGTCCCCCCATCCGCCAATCCTCTTCTCGCCCCATCCAATTTCGCGCCGTCTAACACCGCCACCATTCTATCTACCCAGACCCTCTCCCTCCCCTCCATTCCTACCCACCCCATCGCAGGCCACCCAGCCCCTGACCCTCCATATGAAGCCTCCGACCCCCCCTGAACCCCCTATTATCCCTCCCCCCGTTCCCCTGGTTTCGGCGGCCCGAAACTCGGATCCCAACCTTCATGTACCCAGCTCGTCCGACCTAGGGGACCCCGCTGGGGTCACCCCGGACGATCACCCTCCTCCTCTCCAGGTACCGATGGTCCGTTCGTGTTGTCCTACTCAGCGAGCGGGACGAGCCCCATTCCCGGGAGGTCTCCACCGGCCGCCCCCCTGTAGAAGCATGGAAAATATCAGAATAATGGTCCATGCGGCTCCGGGTAAGAAGCCCATGCGGCTCATACGGGAGCTACCTTAGGCGGTTCAAAGAAGACTCTCAGTCTCATGCGGCTCGGGAGTGTATGTGGTTCAGCAGGAATATGCAGCCCGATCGACGCCACGTGTCCCCTTGTGATCCTTCCCTACAGCTGGCCATTTGAGTAGTGGCCTCATTTAATGCTCTGACACGACTTGACGACCGTGACGGCTCTACAATAAAGTGTCATAATGGTTCTGCCATAATGATAGACTCTTCAGGAAAAGAAGAAAATCTCTGACCCGATCCGTCAGAAGTCCTAGATTGCCACGTGGCAAGTCTCATGCGGCTTAAATGGAGAACAGCTTTATGCGGCTCACTGAGAAGTCACCATGACCAGCAGAAATCAGCCATATGCGGCCCACCAAGAGCCCAGTCCCTGCGGCCCAATACAACGCTAGCTTATGCGGCTCGTAGAGACTATGCATATGCGGCTCATTGAGAGTTCATCCCCTGCGGCTCAATAAAGCGCTGTCCTATGCGGCTCATGAAGATTATCTTCCTGCAGTTCAAGTCTTGTCTATCCCATACGGCTCTGGCAGGACCCACAATTAAAATACGTGGCATCGGATCAATCAAAGATTTAACCGAATCCCAACAAGTATATTTGACATCATCATCATAATTACTGAGATCAGGGCATATCATTTATCATCAAGCCAATGGGACACGTGGCGAGCAATCGGACATTGGTATAATCAATCATGAAGATTTAAAGCAGTTAACATTAACTGCTCACAAGATTCGGTGCTATCCGCATTAATGGCCTAGATTCATTGTAATCAGGATCAAGGGTTCAGATAGATTGAAGGAGCGCCGACATTCCGAACAAAGGATCATTAGCAAACCCTAATGATCACATCCCGCTCTTATAAATAGCCAGCATCATTTCTTTGTAAAACCCCTGGCAACAAAAAGAATAAAAAAGAAAGAGAGACAGATATACAGAGAGAGCTTCCCCCTTTTCGATAATCACAGAGAGAGAGAAGCCAGGAGAGCAACACGAGGAGAGCAAGAAGAGCATTTCATCGTCCATGCCAAGCAGATCTTCCACGAGCCAAGGCTGCATACCGATCGTCCAAGGAGTAAGGCAGAGCGGCCGTCGCTTTCCCGAGCCTCTATCGTCACCTCCCAGAATAAAAAATAAACAATTGTACTTAGACTGCTGTACCTAGGTTTTCGTCCCTAGGCTTTCTCTGTACAAGCGAGTCTGTAACGTGAAGTAAAAGTCCGGTCCTCCGACAATTGTTCTGTTCTTTTATATTTCATGGCAGACACGATGGCGACTCTGCTGGGGACTAACTTCTCCACGGCTGAGGAGTTGGTGACGCAATCGGATGCAGCCAAACTTGGCTCCACACAACAGAAGATGGTCGTTTGCTTCGACCAACAGGCGTTCGAAGAGATGCTCTCCGAAGGAAGCGCTGGCCCGATCCAGAAACGCACCCGCAGCACGAAGGCTCACAAAGAGTGGAGGCCAAAATCATTTGCTCCTCCCCAAACCCTCGATGGGATATCCTCTGTTGCTCAAGACGGCGAGAAGGACTCTCCTGCGGCCCCACTTCAGACCGTAGACAACTCTGCTGTCCCCAAGTCCGGCAGAAAAAAACACTATGATGCTGGACTTGCAGGGGCAAAGAGAAACTCTGTGCGATCCGAGCCACAGAAGGGTATTAGCCGCAGGGAGAAAGCCCATACGGCTACATCCGCCAACCGTACGAAGAAAACTCATGCGGCCACATCTGTCAGTCGCATAACTTATGCGGCTACAGTTGCCAACCGTATGGATGAGACTCATGCGGCTATCAAAGTTAATCATTTGCAGAAAACTCATGCGGCCACAGATGCCAACCGCATGCGGCCAGCCTGCACGGTCGTGACTCCTAGCCGCATAAGAACTCATCCGACGGCAGAAGACAACCGCATGCAGACAGCCTGCACAGTTTCTAATCCCAGCCGCATAGCATCCGCTCCATGCTCCTCTCGATCAGTTTTCGACCGTCTCTCGTACGGTCCGAACCCTGATGATTCTCTGGATGATAAGCCAGACTCTGTGATGTTCAACTTGGACTCCTCCTATTACGCACCCGCAAGTGCTAAAAGGAGGAAGTCTAGGACAGCGCGGGCTCATCAAGCCCAGTCAGCTGTCCCAACCTCTAACTATCGGGGCGTCCCGTTGATTATCACACGGGCCTCTGATGGAAAGTTGTATAAAATCGCTCGAGTCCAGCCCCCGACGGCAAAAGGACAAAGTGGTTCCTCTGACCTGCGTGAGGCGATCCTCCACAAACGCAAGGAAAGAGAAGGAGCCTCGGCGTGCAAAGAGTCCTCGCTTGGACATCGCTGCACCCAAATCATCGTCAACTGCTGTTGCAACAGCGCGGCAGCAATGGAAGATCGACCGTCCGTCTTCCAAAGACTACAGCATCCGAGCTCAGAAGATGAGACACCCCCTGTTGTCTCCTGCAATTCCGCTAAAAAAGTCCCCGCCGAGGGGAGAGGGAAGAAGACGAGCATCTCCAGCCTAAAGATATCAACCACTACAGCTAAAAAACTGTCGTCTAAACGGTTGTCCTCCACCGGAGTTTTCTAGGGCACCCGTTCAAAGACGAAATCTGCTACAGTGGGAGATTCGTCGTCCACATCGCTGGGAGTCGTAGGAACTGGGGGTAGTAATCCTCCGAACGTCCACAACAATCCGATGTTTCAGGGAGACGAGCCCGGGGAAACAACCCTCCCATTAGGTGCAACAGACGCTGATGTCCCCAGGGACATCCATGACTCTCAAGATGAGGCAAGCTCCAAAGCTGGGGGTACTGTTCCTTCCGAGTCCGAACCCGAAGAGAACATTCCCACATATCCCGATGATTTCTCGATGCATGGATACGACTCGGAGGGCATGTCCTCCACCATTCCTTCCGTCACTCCTCACGTAAAGACGGTATTCATGACGGACAGCAATCAAGGCGGTTCCAATGATCGCCAACGCATAGACACTTTGAAGGCCATACTGTACGCCTTGGTCAAGTCTGTGGACGAGATCAAAGCGACTCTTCCTACTCTACAGGGAGTGACACCTAGCCAAACAGGCACAGGCCCTACAATCAATGTAGATTCAAATTCAGCGGCACCGAACTCGGGCAATAATCCTCCCGAAATAACGGCCCCTACCGCGACAGATGAGACCCGAGAAGTAAGGAGAGAGGTCCAGGAGCTCCGAGCCATGTTCTACGCCCGAGAAAACTCTCAAGACTTCAGAATACGACAACCATATCCTGCTGAATGGAGGGATGTTCCATTTCCACCAAGATATAAGCCGTTCAATATCAACCCCTATGATGGCAAGACCTCAGCAAGTCGGTACATCACTTACTTCAAGGTCACTACCGACTACCTGCCTCATGATGACGCTATCCTCACGCGGTTATTCATCGGGGCGTTGGAAGGAGTCGCCTTCGACTGGTACCGCAACCTGCCGGACAATTGCATCCACTCCTTCGCTGGCTTCAAATGCTTATTCTTGGAGAGGTTCTACGAGGTAGGCCAGGACATCACAATGTCTACCCTCATGGACATCGTCCAAGGAGAAAAAGAGCTGACGAGGAATTACAATGAGCGATTTCGTCAAACCGTAATGAAGTTACCATCCGGCAATCCGGATTCTTCTTTGATTGAAATCTGCCAAAAGAGACTGCTCCCAACAATTAGTCTCTGGATGGGCGAAAGTCAATTCAAGGACTGGAAGGCTTTTATCATCAGTGCTACAAGTGCCGAGGAACGATTAAGGAAGGCTCGCCAACTGGGGTTGTATATCTCGGATGGAGAGAACAAGGGCAAGCGTCCCAGCACCAACACCGACAATGGGGGTAGCCCCTCCAACAATCGGGACAACAGAGGCAAGCAGGCTATGGTGGCCGACACGGCCCAGAAGCCCGAGTCACAACCAGCAGACAAACAATGGCCTCAAATCACTTACTCTTTTGAAGACGGCCACGTCAAGCCTATCTTGGACATGCTCATACAAGGAGATAGAATTCAGCTCCCTCCACCAAGACGGGAGCCTCGGCCGACTGACCTGGAGAACCCAAAGTTCTGCCATTACCACCGCTACGTCCACCATGCTACACACGACTGCTACCAACTGAAACGGTACATCCAAAACCTCATCGATTCGAACGCTCTAGCCATCGATTTCGAGGAGGTAACCGTAGCAGCCAACATGGTGTTCGTACAATTCGGCAGCTTCCCTCCAACAGAGACTCAAGACGGTGTTATACCCATCCCTCTAGCAACGATGGAAATTGCTAATCTTCTGCCTGCTCGAGATCAAGCTGCCGGTCTAGTACCTCTCACTACATCGCGAGGAGAAATTATGTGGGTCCATCCGGACCTGGTCCACGAGGTGACTCAGCCCACAATGCCTTCCATACACAAGAAGAGAAGTAGAAAAGTCAGATCATGCCGTACCGCCTCGGCAGATGAAGAAGATGTCACGGCCGTTGTTACTCGATCTGGAGCACAATCTCAGCCCGTGGCTGAGAACTCGACTGATGATCATCCGCCCACTACCACTGATGCTCCGGGACCGGCCCAGCCTTCGACGACCGACAAGCCTAGGCCGAAGGAGACTCGCTTCGATAAATCCCTCCGAAAGGAGACACCTCAGGGGCTGGAGAGGCCCTACAACTTCGACATCTTGGCACAATTGGCCAATACACCGGCCAAATTGTCCTTATATGAACTCCTAAGGCTCTCGAAGGATGTCCGCGCGGCCTTGAGCGATGCACTCCAAAATGTCGACGCATACTTGGCACAGGCCAACCACACGGGAGACAATCAACCCGCAGATCTCCAAGACAGCACGTGTACGGGAGCGATGCCCAATATCGTCTTCACCTCGCAGGATATGCTCATCAAAACCAACCTGCACGATCGCCCGTTATACTATACTGGATACATCGGCGACGTAAAAGTGGACCGGATGCACATTGATCCTGGGTCCTCCATAAGCATCATCCCGAAGGGTCTACTACATCATCTTCGCATTCCAATGCATCGCTTGACGCCTACAAACACCGCCATCAGCGGTTTGAATTCGGGCAGGAGCTACCCAATCGGGAAGATCCGCCTGAAATGCTAGATTGGCGATCTCCAATCAGAAGTTACCTGCTACGTCATAGATGCCGACACTTCTTACAACATCCTTTTGGGGCGCCCTTGGATACACGATTATATGATCGTGCCTTCCACACTGCACCAATGCTTCAAGTATGTCGACAAGAATGGCTTCGTGAGGACAGAATTTGCTGACATCGATCCCTTCAAAGGGGTCGAATCCTACTCTCTCATAGAACCCTGCTCTAATAATGTGGCCGAGTATAACGCTCTGGTCATTGGTCTCCAACTGGCAATAGAGTTGGGGGTAGAATACCTTGAAGCGTACGATGACTCCCAACTAATCGTCAATCAGATCCGGGGCTCATACGAGGTCCGCCATGAAGACATGATCCCCTACCATCAAATTGCGATCAACATTATCTCATCGTTTGAGGGATTCTTCATCGAGCACGTCCCCAGACTCCAAAATATCGAAGCCGATGCTCTAGCAGGCCTTGCCGCTTCTCTAGCAGTGCCAAACCAAGCTTATCATTCGGTTGATGTGATAGGCCATGGACTGGTCTGCCCCAAGAACAATATTCAATTCGTGGCGAGTTATTCCGCCCAGACGGTCGACGAAGCACCAGACTGGAGACAGCCATTCATCGACTTCGTCGTCTACGACATCCTCCCAGAGAACCCAAAGGAAGCCACTTCTGTCAGATGGCGTTCTCTCAGAATCTTCTACGATACAGAGAAGAAGATGCTGTATCGCCGCTCCTATGACGGATTATTACTCCGGTGCCTGTCGAATGCAGAAGCCAAAGAAGCCGTACGAGAAGCTCATGACGGTGTTTGCGGGGCCCATCAGCCCGGCCCAAAACTACAAGATCGCCTTCGTCGAATGGGCTACTACTGGCCCCCGATGGTGGCAGACACGATAGACTATGCTAGAAAATGTAAGGCCTGCCAAGTCCACGCGAACTTCATTCACCAACCATCCGAGTTTCTACATCCAACGGTGGCGTCCTGGCCATTCGAAGCATGGGGAATGGATATCATTGGTCCAATCACCCCACCTTCCTCCCGAGGACATCGCTTCATACTCGCGATTACTGATTACTTCTCCAAATGGGCGGAAGCCGTACCACTCGCAGAAGTTAAGACTTCAAACGTGATCAGCTTCCTTAAGCATCACGTCATCTACCGCTTTGGACTGCCACGAAGGATCATCCATGACAATGGTCCGCAGTTCACAAGCCACGCATTCTATCGGTTTTGCGATAAGCACCGTATTCAGAATGTCGCTTCGACACCGTACAACCCGACAGCAAACAGGTTAGCAGAGGCATTCAACAAAAAATCATCAAACTCCTCAAGAAGTTTGTCTCCTCTAACAAATGCGACTGGAACGAGAAGCTCGGCGAATGCTTATGGGCTTATCGTACCACAGTTCGAACAGCCACCGGGAATACACCATTCTCCCTGGTGTACGGGAGTGAGGCAGTCCTCCCATTGGAGACTCAGATCCCCTCACTCCGCGTCGCCCTCACTTATCAATTGACGACGGATGAAAACTGCCGACGTCGACTACAAGAGTTGGAGGCCTTAGATGAAAAGCGCCTCCTAGCTCAGCAAAGGATCGAGCTATACCAAGCACGCATCTTAGGAGCCTTCAACAAGAAGGTCAAAATCAGAACATTCCAAGTGGGCGATCTTGTACTGGCAGTCCGGAGGCCAATGGTCATGACTCACAAGACCGCCGGCAAGTTCCAGCCAAAATGGGAAGGTCCATTTGTCATCGAGGCCGTGTTCTCCAACGGTGCTTACCGCCTCGCCAAGCAGAACGGAGACTTGCTCATGTTGCCCGTCAACGGCAAGTTCCTGAAGAAATACTATATTTAAACATCTATTTCCAGATTATCGAGTCATGTACCCTGTTAGTACCACTGAACTCACATCCACCCTATTTTCAGATTATCGAGTCATGTACCCTTTAGTACCACTGAACTCACATCCACCCTATTTCCAGATTATCGAGTCATGTACCCTGTTAGTACCACTGAACTCACATCCACCCTATTTCCAGATTATCGAGTCATGTACCCTTTTAGTACCACTGAACTCACATCCACCCTATTTCAAATTATCGAGTCATGTACCCTTTTAGTACCACTGAACCCACGTCCACAACATTCCAAATTATCGAGCCATGTACCCGCTGGTGCCGCTGAACTCCCACTTCCTCAATATTCTAAATTACCAAGTTATGTACCCGCTGGTGCCTCTGAACTTACATTCCGGTCACTCTTTCAGATAGTGAGTCACGTATGATTATACCTCTGAACTTTCTTCCTGGAAGAGATCCTCCCTCATGATCCACTACCCGCACTCCCAATGCACAAAAAGGGTAATCGATCCACCAATTTCTGAAACGACCATGTCCTCATTACCTCTGAGTCATTTTCACTTCCACCAAAAACAAACCGCCCCCTCGCATAGAACTTCCACGTCCTCCTACCTCTGAGTCGTTCTATGTACCCATTCTTCATTGAGCCCACTCCTGCCATGTCCTTATTACCTCAGAGTGGGAAGGCTCCGTCGAAGAAATCGACATATTTGCCATGTCCACATCACCTCTGAGCAAGTATGCCGGTCCTCTTTCAACCTATTATCTGTACCCACAACCGGAGTACGACCAGGATCATAGGTCCACAAATATCCTCCGTTGACCACAAATGTCCTCTGTTGACCACAAATATCCGCTATTTACTACAAATAGCTTCCGTGAAGTCTCCCCTGCCATGTTCTCATTACCTCTGAGCAGGAAGATTCCACGGTAAAACCCTCATGTTTGTCATGTCCTCATAACCTCTGAGCAAATATGATTGGCTTCCTTTCATCCCATTATCCGTATCCTGAACCAGGGTACGCCAAGGATAATAGGTCCACAAATATCCCTTGCTAAAGCTTCTTAGCATAAATCCGCCATCTTACCATGCCCCGGGAGCCCAGCTGCTCTACGGCATTCCTTTTCCCAACACCAAGAACACCCATGACCACTTTACCATGGCTGCTCCAAACATCCTGACCAAACTTGTTATCCATACCTAAAACCAAGGTACACCTAGGGTAACAGGTCCACAAATAATCCCCCAGCAAGTCCGGTTCCATGAACACCACAAGTACAAGAAAGAGAAGATGAGTTGGAACATGCTCATTTATTCAAAAATTAAAGGGCTACATCAGCGGGGATCACATCCCTTACAAAAAATTAAAAGAGAAGCGAAAAAAAAAAAGACAGAGGGCGGATCACTGCTCTGGGGCACATAACACCATGAGACGGTCCTTTATCAAGGCAACCGACCGCTCAAGCCTCTGTTTGGATCGACGCTCCGCCTCCTGGTTCAGCACCGCTCCAGGTTGACAGAAGATCGGGAAACCTTCTCAGCCTCCCGAGCGATCGACTCCTGTTCTGCACGAGCAGCCTCCCGCTCCGACTCTAGAAAGGCCAACTCCTTCTGGAGTGCGAGAATTCGCTCCTCTGTGTCAGCTATTCCACGAGAAGCAGATTCTTCTCGGGCCCTACAAGCCTGACTGCGATGACCCAGCCTAGCATACGAGGCAGAGAACTTGTCAAGGTCCTTCCGCACAGCTGGCCCAGCAGTATCCCGAGCAAGCTTGATCCTGTCCCGAGCAGCAACGAGGAAGCCCCGCTCCCGTTCAATCGCAGCAGGCAAGCCAGTCTGCCATATTGCCAGCAGTTGGGTCACAAGCTGGTCAGCCTCTGTCAACTTAGGCTCCAGGAGCGCAGCTAACCCCACCCCCCCAAAAGACGGCGTTAATTCAAAACGAATCAAGGGCATTTAATGAAGATTTGCACACGTGGTCAGGACACGTGGCAAAGAACCTATGCGGACAGATGAATCTATGCGGCTGGGACACTTATACGGCATGAACGGGGCCATGCTTCTTATTCAAAGTGTTTCAATTTTGTAAATTGAAAACTTTGAAGGGGGTCCTGTAGAAGCATGGAAAATATCAGAATAATGGTCCATGCGGCTCCGGGTAAGAAGCCCATGCGGCTCATACGGGAGCTGCCTTAGGCGGTTCAAAGAAGACTCTCAGTCTCATGCGGCTCAGGAGTGTATGCGGTTCAGCAGGAATATGCGGCCCGATCGACGCCACGTGTCCCCTTGTGATCCTTCCCTACAGCTGGCCATTTGAGTAGTGGCCTCATTTAATACTCTGACACGACTTGACGACCGTGATGGCTCTACAATAAAGTGTCATAATGGTTCTGCCATAATGACAGACTCTTCGAGAAAAGAAGAAAATCTCTGACCCGATCCGTCAGAAGTCCTAGATTGCCACGTGGCAAGTCTCATGCGGCTTAAATGGAGAACAGCTTCATGCGGCTCACTGAGAAGTCACCATGACCAGCAAAAATCAGCCATATGCGGCCCACCAAGAGCCCAGTCCCTGCGGCCCAATACAACGCTAGCTTATGCGGCTCGTAGAGACTATGCATATGCGGCTCATTGAGAGTTCATCCCCTGCGGCTCAATAAAGCGCTGTCCTATGCGGCTCATGAAGATTATCTCCCTGCGGTTCAAGTCTTGTCTATCCCATGCGGCTCTGGCAGGACCCACAATTAAAGCACGTGGCATCGGATCAATCAAAGATTTAACCGAATCCCAATAAGTATATTTGACATCATCATCATAATTACTGAGATCAGGGCATATCATTTATCATCAAGCCAATGGGACACGTGGCGAGCAATCGGACATTGGTATAATCAATCATGAAGATTTAAAGCAGTTAACATTAACTGCTCACAAGATTCGGTGCTATCCGCATTAATGACCTAGATTCATCGTAATCAGGATCAAGGGTTCAGATAGATTGAAGGAGCACCGACATTCCGAACAAAGGATCATTAGCAAACCCTAATGATCACATCCCGCTCTTATAAATAGCCAGCATCATTTTTTTGCAAAACCCCTGGCAACAAAAAGAATAAAAAAGAGAGAGAGACAGATATACAGAGAGAGCTTCCCCCTTTTCTATAATCACAGAGAGAGAGAAGCCAGGAGAGCAACACGAGGAGAGCAAGAAGATCATTTCTTCATCCACGCCAAGCAGATCTTCCACGAGCCAAGGCTGCATACCGATCATCCAAGGAGTAAGGCAGAGCGGCCGTCGCTTTCCCGAGCCACTATCGTCACCCCCCAGAATCAAAAATAAACAATTGTACTTAGACTGTTGTACCTAGGTTTTCGTCCCTAGGCTTTCTTTGTACAAGCGAGTCTGTAACGTGAAGTAAAAGTCCGGTCCTCCGACAATTGTTCTATTCTTTTACATTTTATGGCAGACACCCCCAACCAGAGTACATACCCCAGGCATCCCCCCCAGTCTTCGCCTTCCATCCCGAGCGGATCACCTCCTCGACTGCTTCCCCCTTCTAGTGGCTATTCCACGATACCTTCATCGGTCGATCCCTCCCCGTCGACCTACGCAGACAAGCTGCACCCGGATTTGGCGTCAGCTAAGGCGCCTCTCGTCCCTGACATCCATCTCCCAGACATTGAGTACTCTTCAGAATCACCGGTACCCTCGGTTCTATTCTCTGACATGGAGATGTCCTCACTATCGAACTCATTCCCCCACACTTTCATTCTCAAATTTTCATCCGGATGCCCCAAGCTCCCTCGGGTGCAGGAGACGATAGCTAGCTGGAGACTCACAACGGAATACCATGTAGCTCCCCTTGATCCCAAACACATTCTTCTTTACCTCTTGTCACGACCCGCACCCACTGTGAGGGTACGAGAATGTAACAACGCCCAGCCTACGCCACAGTGTCGACAGTAGAACGCTGTCCTAGGTCAATCATCTAACAATATAAAGGTACCTGTACAGTATATATACTCCGAATGGAGGTGACATAGCAATATACAGTCTCAATCACATCTAAGGCAGAATGATAAAATAGAAAGATAGATAGAGAAATAAATACTGGAATGAGAAAATCCACATAAATACAACCAGAGAGTCTAAGTGTCTACTGACATAACAAATCAGAACATCCAGCTCAATACAAGTCTCTAATACAGAATATGAAAGAATATATATAATCCAGAACTCAAATAACAGAAATAGTAAACCTAGACTAGGGAGCCTCAGTCTCTATAGCTAGTAGATCCGACTGAAAATCTGGGTCACAAGAGCCATCTACAGCTGTCCCATAGAAGGTGTCTACGCAGGCCTCATCCTCTGTAATATTTTCAACAGGTCCAGTCAGGACAGGAGCGAGCACAAAACATATCACGCAGTTCATATCAAGTTAGGAAATATAAAGCATGCAATAGAGTAAGGTACATGAAACGCTGAAAGAAGAATGTATATAAAAAACAGTAGAGATTTGATAACAGGAAATATCTATATATGATAAGTAAGAACTGTAAGCCAACTGTGATTTAGAGTACAATATGGTTATGTAAACGGTCTAGGACAATGCAATGGTAACTCCATTATACGTGGGTGTACAATAGATATATATAATAGTTATACAATGTTGTACAATAGGATTTGAGTATATAACCAATTCTATTCCCCTCCTCCCCAATCAATACACAAGGATCCACTCCAGTTACGTTATCTTATACAATAGTGTACAATATTATACAATAGATGTACAATATTATACAACAGATGTACAATGTTATACAATAGTTGTACAATGTTATACAATAGAGTACAATGGTCTATCCCTGGAACTTATGTGATAATGAGAGTACAATATGCACAATGAGTATACAAGGATATGGGTATTCAATAAATACAATATGTAAGTGCAACGCACATCACAATATGTATTTAGTAAATACAAGGGGATAACATCTCAAAAGAAGATCCATATAGTACCAATCCGTGATAACAATCGTGTCAGCATCAAGTACAGTAATCTAGAGCAAGAATGTAAATCCAGACAAGTATGAAACGGTCAGAGAATGTACTCGTCTGATATCCTGAGTGTCTGAAGAGAATATACTGTCCGAGGAGTGGTATCTGTCTCCTATAGCACAGTACAAGTCACTATGAGTCTAAAAATGATAATAAGATGCATTACAATACATTCTAAATGAATCTAGGTCAATCTAGGTCAAACCTAAGTCATACCAAGCTAAACTAGGTCATACTAGGTCGTACTAAGTCAAACTGGGTCACACTAAGACAACCAAGGTCAAACAAGGCCACAGGAAATCAATCCAAGTCAAACTAGGTCAATTTGGGTCAAGGGTTGACTTACAGTTGACTTTTTATCAAAAAGTCAACTCTGGTCAACACTTAGTCAACCCTGGGTCAACCCTAGGTCAAACAAGTCATATGTTGACCAACTGTTGACTTTCAGTCAACTGGTCAACTCTGGTTTGGTTTCGGTCAAATCTAGTCGCTTAAAGTCTAAGTTTGACTCTCGGTTGACTTTTGTTGACTTTTGGTCAAAATGGTCAACCGACGTCAAAACTAGTCTATCAGCACTATATTTGATCATTACCAACCAAGGGAATCAAGTTCTAACTCTATCTTAGACTCCAAACTCAAATACCCTATTTCTAGGCATTACCTACATTACCTTTACCAAGGTAAATACCTATACCTTGCAAATACCACTCTAACCTAGGAATACTAGCCTAGGTTTCCTAGGATAGCTAGATACTATCCTATACTAACATTACCTACCAAGAAATCCTAGTATCTAGGTCATCCAAATCATCTTATGACACATGTTAATCATTTACCCATTACCTTACCAAAATCATATATCACTCTCACATCTCCCTAACACTCACTTACACACAACACTCATGATACTGCACTCACTTACACATGGTCACACATAGGCTCTACCTATAGGTTTACATATAGGCTAACACTCATGCTCACACCTATAGGCTAGTAGCTATATATATAGGCTCACTATATCCATATTTAGACTCACACTCACAACTCATATATATAACACATATCTACACTCACACACTACAAGCTCACACAAATACATATATAACTCATATATATAATTACATATCTAAACTCATATATAAATACATATATATGGGCTCACATACACATACACTCCTAGGCTCATACACACTAATCTCTCTCACAAACACACACACACACACACACACAAGCTCAATGTAGGGACTGATTTGTAGAGCTGATTTCAGGAGGTTTGGGAACATGTGAGGGCTGATATGTAGGCATGTTTTGGACTGAAATATGGGACAGGTTGGGCTGAATGTGGACTGTCCTATTGGACTGGTTTAAGGGTGGTTTAATGGGGCATACCATGGCTGAACATGGGGACATGTTTTGGGCTATTTAGTGGTGGGTTAAGGGACTGAAAATGGGACTCATTTCAGGGTGTACACATGCTGGTTTTGGGAGTACTCAAAGGCTGATTTGAGGCCTGTTGGGGACTGCCTCTAGGCTGGTTAAGGAGTGGGTTTTGATGGACTGATGTGGGCTGGAATGTTGGCAACAAAGGGCTGCTAACAAGGGGTAAATAGACAGGTATTTAGGAAGCTTATGGGCTGTTAATATGTGGACTTGTTGGCTGAATTGAGGGGCTAAAGGATGTCCACCATGGACTGAAATGTAGGGTATTATAGGACAGGTTATGGGGGTATTTTGGTGGTACCAAAGGGTTGAATTAAGGGAC
Organism: Iris pallida; assembly: GCA_029216955.1. Classification (NCBI taxonomy): domain Eukaryota; kingdom Viridiplantae; phylum Streptophyta; class Magnoliopsida; order Asparagales; family Iridaceae; genus Iris; species Iris pallida. The sequence continues at coordinate 13,514,642 of JANAVB010003600.1, forward strand.
TGAATTAGGCTGTTTAGGGGCCTATTTTGTAAGTGATTTAAGGACTGAAACATGCTGGTATGGGGGCTAAAACATGGGGCCAATTTGGATAGGTTTAAGGCTGTCATTGGGGTGGTTTGGGACAGCTACATGGGACTGTGTAAGGGGCCGTTAGGACAGGAATGTGGGAGGGGTTAAATGGGCAGGAACTGGACAGCAAAGGGGGCAGCCATGGACTGTTGTTAGAGGGCTGGAAACAGGGCAGGTAGGGACCTGTTTTGTCCTGCTACTGCTGCTGATTTCAGTTGGTTTCCTCCCCCCTTCAACTCCACTCATAACTCCCACACATCTCACATACAAACTCTCAATAATCTTCTCTACAACACACTCAATCCCCTCTCTAAACTTCTCACCAACATACACTCAAATACCTCACATACAAACCTCCTCCTTAACAACACACACCCAATCTCCTACTCTTGGCCGACCACTACAACCCACAACCAAACACAAAGTACACATTCACACCACCATAATATATATCCATATATATATAAGCCATAATATATATATATATACATATATATATATAGAGAGAGAGAATGATATATATATATATATATATATATATATATATATATACATATAGATTAGATATTAAATATTATGATACAATATGATACTTAGAAGAACACAACTCTAAACACTCAAAAATCTGGAATTAAATACTAGACAACATCCAATCAATATATAAATAATTCCCTATGTGTCCAAATAGGGGTTTTCCCATTAGGACATGATCCTACACATAGGACACCTCTACAAGTGTCCAAATGGACACGAAATGGACACGAATGGACACAAAACCATGGGGGTCATTCCTATGGGTCAAAATCAACCTAATGCATAAGAAGAATGAGAAAGAGGAAGGGATTTATACCTCCCGGTAGATCAAATCGAAGGAAAGCTTCCCGATGTGCCACCGACACGTAGGAATCCCAAACGGACACGAACGAGCTCCGAATCTCTTCAAACTTGGGTAGCTCCTTCCTTGGCTAGAATGGAGAAGGAAAGAAGAAGATTTGGTAGAAAAATGGAAGGATTTGGTGGTGGTTTGATTAGGGATTGCTCTCAAATCAATTTGGAGAAGAACAAGAGAGAGAATGGAAGAGTGAAAATGATAGATGGCTATGCCTATCCACACATGTGCGGCCGGCCCTAAATGGGCTGTTGTGGACCTATTAGGAAAAGCCTAAAAGCCCCTCTCTAATCTATGGGTTAATACATGGAAGGGCTTCTAAGTCGGGGGTAGTTTAGTCAATCCTAAAACACTAATCCACACTAATCCTAACCAAAATAATTAGCCTAGTCACTAACTAAAATAACTAACATGTGGGCCATGGCTAACTAGTGTATGGGTCCACTAGAGTCAAAACTACCCCGGGTCCCCGTTTCAAGTCGGATTGAGCTGAAATTCGAACCCGACTCAAATAACCCCAAAATAAAATTATAAATAAATAAATAATTTCAAAAATATTCAAAAATGAAAAAAAGGACGAAAATACCCTTGTTTCTAAAAACTGGAGGTGACAAATCTATCCACCTGAAAAAAATTCGTCCTCGAAATTAAAACCAAACAATAGTAAAATATCAAAATCACAAGTCATGGCTTAAAATTTAAAATGATTTAAAAATCTCAAAAATCACAGCATGTATTAAATGACTAAAATTATAAAATTTAAAATTAATCTCAAATAGATGCTATAAGTCTATCAACCTTAAAAGAATCATCCTCAATATTAAAACAAAGAAAATACTGAAAAATCTTGCAAATCAATAATCGTATGCGTCTGTCCAATCATCATGATACTCATAATCTCTGTCATGCCAGTGAGCAAGGCTACGATAATCACAGAGTCATCAACTATGGTACATACCTCTAGAATTATGGTATTTAAAATTTTTGCATTGCCGCATGCTTGGCAGCGAAAATCTTAAATTCCCACACCCGAGAAATACGTCCATAATCCGACTATATGTCCTCACTATGCCTACTAGAATGACCCTAGAGGATTCTAAAATCTTATAATCGAGGCGACCTAGCCCATACGACTTATCTCAGAAAAAAATTAAATTATGATGAAACACTAGATCAAAACTTATCAACAATGAGGAAACAGATAGGAATAGATGGAATTGAATTTCAAGATAGGTATAATGAGATAGGATGGAAATGGAATCGAAAAGATCAGAACCTGCAAGCACCTCTCCTACTGCCTGAGCATCCTCGGCTGTCATGGCGAAAGCTCGCCCTGGCTGGCCTCCCCTGGCCTGCTGCTGATGCTGTATGAACCTCTGCTGTTGAGTCAGCAATGGTGGTCCCCTCTGCTGCCCTGCCGGAGCCCTAGCTCCTGGTGCTACCTGAGCCAATGGTGTCGGGTTCTTGGGACACTCTCTACACTGATGCTCCGCTGAACCGTAAAGTAAATACATGTCCAGCCTCTTCCGACAGTCGTCCCACCCATGGTCTTGCTTCTTGCAGAAGTTGCACACAGTGTTCTGCTGCTGCCTGGTTGCCTGCTGATACAGCTCATGTCTCCGTCCCTGATACTGAACAGGCCTCTGCTGCTGTTGCTAGAAGTAGACCATCGGCTGCTGATACTGCTGCTAAATCTGTATGTGAGGCCTCTTGGCCTGGCCTCCGCTGCTGCTGCCCCCAAAAGGGTCTCGCCCCCTCTTGAGCCTCAGCTCAAGATCGTCCTCAGCCAATAAAGCTTCCGTCAATATCTCCTCGAAAGAGGCATCCCTGTTGCCCTTGGTCAAGGACTTGACTTCCTTGACCAGACCCTTTCGGAACCTCTGGGCCTTCTCCGTCTCGCTCAAGTCCTCTACAAATTTGCTGAGGCGGCCGAACTCCCCAGTGTACTCCTTCACTGATAGGCTCCCCTGAACTAAGCTCTCGAACTGCGACTCCAAAGCTTTGAGCGTTGAATCTGGAAAGAACTTCTTCTTGAAGAAGCCCTTGAACTCCTTCCAGGTCTGTCCAGCTACCCCCACTCTGGGGTCTGACTGATACCAGGTGCGAGCAAGATCTCGCATCCGGCTAGCTGCTGCCTCAATCTGGAGATCCGCCGGTATCCGGGCCAGGCGGAAGATCTCCTCTATATTCTTGATCCACTCGTCAGCATATAAAATCCCCTCCATCCCAAGGAAGTCTCTGGGGCTCATCTTCTGGAACTACTTGTCACTACCATATTTCTAGTTTGAGGGTATTTTTGTTATTTTTGGGGTTATTTGAAATTATTTGAATTTAATATATCTTATTAGGAATTTTAAATTATTTATTTAAATAGTGTGATTAAATCCTAGTTCATTGATTGCCATGTGGTTTTGCTTAGCCTAACCTAGATTGGACCTAACCTAGATTAGTCATAGCTAGTCTAGTTAGTCACTTGGGTTTTAGTTAGTATTGGTTGCATAAGTTTAAGTCAAGTTTAGTTAGATAGAGTGATTTGCTAAGAGACTAGGAAAGAGCCCTAGAATCTAGGCCACTCCTTATCCTTGATGCATTCCTAGCACTAGGATGCAACCTAGAAACCCTAACCTAAGCTAGTGGCCGGCCAAAGCTTTTCCCCCTTGCCTATATAATATCATTTTGGGGATTTGAGCCTCCTTCCAATAGTTTATCAATTCTTTTCTCAAGACAAGGTGAGCCTACACTTCATTTCTCCATAGATCATTCAATATAGGTCTATTTTTATTGGGATTTCCTCCATAACACTCTAAATACTATTTCTCTACTGTTTGTGGAGTCACATCACAGGTTTGGGACAATTTGAAGGAATTGGGTGGACTTTTGGAGGTTCATTTTTGAAGAGCTTTTGTGTTGAAAGAACACATAGAGGTAAAAACCTATTCTCTCATTAAAACTAGGGTTTCCTTGTATTAACACCTAGCCCTAGGTGTCCTGATTCTGTAGGATTAGGTTTCGTTCCAATTCGTATCCTGTACGTGTCCGTATCGGACACGTATCAGTGACTGTGCACAAGTGTTTGACGAAATGCCTCAATGGGCATTTCGTATTGATTTTCGAATTGTATTTAAATAGAAATTATTATTTTGTTGTCGCTTACACGTTCGTGTTTGACTGAGGTGATTTTGGTCTGGTGTCGTGTCTGTTTGGACACGGGGACACGTTCGCGCGTGCTCGGGACTGTCTGCCCTGCTGTTCGGGGCTGTACCGGACACGACATGCGGCCACTGGACACGAGGTTCGATACACCCCATGGGGCAGTGACTGACACACCACGTGTCAAGTCTCAAGGGCCCACGTGGCGTGTCGAGAGAGTAATCCTCGTTGCACTGGTCGGGACTGACAGGTTCAGTCGATTTTTATTGTCACTGATAAGCTGTTCGTATCTCCTCTGGACACGTCGAGGACACAATTCAGGGTACCCTAGTCCTAGCCCTAGACACACTCGACACTGGGACACGAGCACAGGGTCTGTGTCGTGTCGTGTCACGTGCACGAGCTCAATGAACACGTGCACGACACTATTTTTCCTACACTGTCCAGTTTATATTCCTGTGTTTAAATTTCCATTTTAATTAGTTTAAATCATGATTTTATTTGCTATTTAGATCCTATATATATTGTATAAACTGTACTAGATTAGATTTTACATATTAGATAGGTTTTTGTATTAAGGAATGAGGTTTTTGGACTGTTGACTGATACAGGAATGACATCCTGTTATTTCCAGTTCTAAAACATGAACTTTGACACCTAATTAACCTATCTAAATGCTATTAACTGATTAGTTTTAGTCCCAATTAGGGTTCTCCTATATGTAGTCTAACCATGGTTAAATTTTGGGTTGGTTTGGTTGTGTATTGATCATGGAATGGGATATTGAAGTTTCAATAAAACTGAAACTATAAATTCTAAACTGTTTGTGTATTCCTTCCTATTCTTCACTGATACACCCTTTTGTTCTGTTACACACACATTCCTGTACAGTCCAGTAGGGACATCTCTCACTCACTGCACTGACACATCACCCCCCTCTCTACACACATTGTTTTACACACACACACTGTTCAGCCATGCCTCCCATTCATTCATGTCACACTGTTTTGCACAGCACCCCTAATGTCTCACACAGACACCCTCACCTAAACACTTGACAGTTCACACACCCTACACACACACAAGCATGTACATACACACACTTTCCACCCTCACTCTCTAAAACACATTGTCCCTCTCTATATACATATGCATATGTATTAAAATGATGTAAACCTATACATGTAATGTATATATATATATATATATATATATATATATATATATATATATATATATATAAGGTAATGTGTATCTATATATATCTCTATGTTTTAAACCTATATCTATATGTAGGTATATATATATGAGGGTTCCTAATGAATATGTATTATAACCTAAAGTAAGGTATGTAATATATATATATATATATTTTTTATTTATATATATATATATATCTATATATAGAGAGAGAGAGAGCGTTGCCCTAGAGCGCCGCATCTTGAGATCCTGGTAGAGCTTTGCCCCTTACCGACTCCGGCTAGGCCATTAGCCTGGCCGGCGTCAACAAAGGATGGCTAAGTCCTTTGTCGATGCGGTCGTTGGTCGGGTCGAGGAACCCCCTCACCTGGCCGTGCGACAGGTATCATCATACAAAGGCGCTCCCGCGATCGCGTTTTCAGATGAGGAGGAACAAACTTTGTCTTCTCCTCTCCGGTTTGCTCTTGTGGGAAAGTTTTCCCATAGTAAGCCTTCCATAGAGACGATTCGTAAAGCCCTCTCTGGTTTTCAGTTCAAAGGGGAAATCAAAGCGGGCGTTATCGATCGTAAGCATATCCTTATCCGGCCTTCGCTGGAGGACGACTTCCTCCGACTCCGGTCGAAGGACGTTTGGTTCATCTTTCGCGCCCCCATGCGTGTTTTTAAATGGGATCCTGACTTCCCTCCGATGTATGAATCATCGCTCATGCCCGTCTGGGTAGATCTTCCTGATCTGCCTCATCATCTCTATGCGAAGGAGGCATTATTTACGATTACTTCATTGATTGGTACTCCTCTAAAACTCGACAGAGCCACGACAGATCTTTCTCGTCCTAGTAGGGCCAGGGTATTTGTTGAAGTAGATGCGAGCAAGCCTATTCAACATAGAGTTCGGATAAATCGATCGCGTGGGAGGAGTTTTTGGCAGACTGTAGAATATGAGTATATTCCTCTGTACTGTTCTCACTGTCATCATCAAGGCCATCAAATGTCGACTTGTAAATTGAAAAACAAAGGGAAATAGGTAGTAGAACAAGAAACACAACAACACCATGGGGTAGAAGGGGAGACAAGTAGGCTAGGGCCGATGGGATTGAAGGTCACATCTATTTTGAGACGAACCAATGAGGAAAGTATTATTCCTGACGTTCCTCCCGCACAAATCCATGCAACTGCCTCAACATTAAACCCTCCAGGTCAGGATCCAACTGCCACTATTGTTCAAGTGGAGGAGGAGAATACTCTTATAAACTTGCCAACTAATGAGACAGTAAATACTCCGGACCTCACCACACTCATTGACGAAGCTCTCAGCCCAGTGCATGATTTGCCAACTGAAATAACTGGCTTAATAAAGACGACGGGAACTGTGCCAGATGTGGCGATTTCAGGAGTGGCGGTTACTACCATTAACACTCAGGTGGCAGCGATCGTCACACACCAAAACCCTGACATTGAGCGGACACACGAAGAGGGTGAGCTGGTTGACGAGCCTGCAGCATTAGGGGATATACTTCCTTCCCCTCTTGCTAACAGAGGTAGCTGGGCGGATGAAGTCGAGCGTGCTCCGGACGACTGCCTCAACGAAGGGTTGGAGGAAGTCGATGGGTGTGCGGACGGAGCTGAAGAGCGTCTGCAGCAAACAGAAGTCGGGGGTCTACAACCCTCAACAGTCTCCCAAAAGAAGCGGTCTCAGAAAACGGTGGCTCCTTCAGATCGAGTTATGCGGCAAGCCGCTAACTCCGCTCTCATTGGTAAACCCACATCTTCCTCTAATGTTTAACTCTCTCATTTGGAACGTTCGTGGTATTGCTAATCCCATGACTATCAAAAGGGTTAAGTCTTTGGTTAGATTACATAAGATTGTCTTTCTTGGCATCATTGAGCCGAAGGTAAATAGAAGTCAACTTCTTCATTATCAGTTGAAGCTAGGTTTTGATAAGGCCTTCTCGAATGAAAAGGGGAATATTTGGGTTATGGCTAAATCAAACTGTGATATCTTCCTGCATGACACATTCGATCAAGCTTTGACTGTCTCGCTTCACCATCATATGCTTCCTACACCTGCATTTTTTACTACTGTTCATGGGGATAACACCAAGGAAGGACGCCGTACACTCTGGGAGAGACTTTCTCATATACAGCTCTCCATTAAAGCGCCTTGGACCATTGGGGGAGACTTTAACGCTATCCTTAGGACGGGGGAGAAAATTGGGGGGGAGGCCTCCTGATCAGCTCTCTATTGAAGAGTTTGTTAATTTCCTGCTCGAGACAGGTATGGTTGAGCTACCATACTCGGGGAGTTGCTACACTTGGATCAAGTCGAAGGAGGATGGTCGTCGGGGCTCTCGACTAGACCGAGTCTTGGTGGATCATGCCTGGTTGAATATGGCGTCCCTATCTTCAGTAGAGCATCTTAATAGAGCGGAGTCGAATCATGCGCCATTGTTGATCCAATTCAAATCTAAAGTGGCAATGGGCAGGAAGCAATTTAGATTTCTTGACTTCTGGGTTAAACATGCAGAATTTATGCCTCTGGTTCAACAAGCCTGGGATTCTGTCGATCACCGCCTAGGTCTTACTCGTGTGGCTCTCCGGCTTGAAGCTTGTAGGAAGGCATTATCCATTTGGAGTCGTCAGACATATGGGGACATATTTCAGCAAGTAAAGCACGCGGAGGATGACGTGCTGGCAGCAGAAATAGAGCATGAGAAGTACAACACTATGATGAGTCGTCAACTGTTAGCTAAGGCCACAGCTAATCTAAAACAAAGGGTTAATATTGAGGAAGCCTATTGGAAACAGAAATCTAGAGTGACATGGGACCTCCAAGGAGACAAAAACACAGCCTATTTTCACGGATGTGTGACTAATCGGAAACGTTCGCTTCAGATACATTCTATCACCAGGGAGGATGGGACCAAATTGACTGATAAGCAATCTATTCATGCATATGCGAAGGAGTTCTACTCTAAAATATATCAAAGAGGGGATATACAGAAGGATAATGAGCTTCTTTCGAGCATCTCTAGACTGTTGTCAGATGAGGAGAATGATCGGTTGATTGCTGCTCCTTCTTCGGACGAGATCTTTGATGCATTGAAGTCGCTCGATCTGCACAGTACGTCGGGCCCCGATGGGTTTACTCCTTTGTTTTTTATTACTTGTTGGGATATCATTGGCAAGGATATGACTGAGGCTGTGGGTCTCTTTGTTGATGGCTTTACGTTGCCCCGATCTATCACTAATACTCTCTGGTTTTGATACCAAAAACAAAGCAGGCTAAATCCTTTGGGGATTATCGTCCTATTAGCTTATGCTCGGTGGTGAACAAGATTATATCAAAACTTTTGTCACGTCGCCTAGCTCCTCTGCTGCCCTGTCTTATATCTCCTGAACAGAGCAGTTTTGTCCAGGGCCGTGAAATAGTAGACAATATCCTTCTTGCCCAGGAGATGATGGCCAAGATGAACAAGAAACATAGAGGTAGGAATATAGCAATAAAACTCGATATGATGAAAGCATACGACAGAGTAGATTGGAGATTCCTGATGAAGGTGCTTCGACAGTTTGGCTTTCACAATAAATGGGTGGATATGATTCTTCGGCTTGTCAACAATATTTGGTACGCTCCATTGATCAATGGCGAGTCGACGGAGTACTTTCAGGCTTTTAGAGAAATTCGACAGGGAGATCCCCTCTCTCCAGCATTGTTCATACTTGCAGCAGAGGCATTGTCGCGCAATCTCAAGAAATTGCCAGAGTCAGATGGGTTTACACACTTCACTTCTCCTCGTGGTTGCCCCCTATTACTCATTTAGCATATGCTGATGATATACTCCTCTTTTCTTCTGGTGATCTTCGGTCTACTACTAAAATCACAGAGTTGCTAGCTCGATATGAGCTTGCCTCTGGCCAGTGCATTAATAAGACCAAATCTTCGATTTTTATGTCGAAAGTTGTACTTCAGGACAGAGGCACAGAGCTTGCGCTGAGGACGGGATACAGCATTGGATCTCCCCCATTTACATACCTTGGGTGTCCCCTAATGGCTGGACAAAGGAACGGAGCTATGTATGAGGAACTGCTCAATCGAGTTCGGAGCAAGCTAGAAGGATGGCATAACAAAATCCTTTCTCCAGGCGGGAAGCTAGTGTTAATTAAAGCTGTACTAACATCAATACCTGTCTATACGATCGCGGCTTGTAATCCACCCATTGCAGTCTTGCATCGCATGGAGAGCATATTCTCGACCTTCTTTTGGGGAGCTCAAGATGGGATAGCAAAAAGAACCTGGCTTGGTTGGGACAGGATGGCGAGAACAAAACAGGAAGGAGGATTGGGCATTAAAAGGCTTGAGGAGATGATGAATGCTTTTACGATAAAGCTATGGTAGAAATTCTTGACGCAAGATAGCTTATGGACAAACTATTTCACTGTCAAGTATTGCTCGACTACCTCTCCAGCAAATGTTGTTATCACGTCAAATGCCTCTCATGTGTGGAAGAGATTGCTATCGGGAAGGGATATGGCTCATCACAATATTTTGCAAGTCAATGATAGCTGGAAATGGGGGAATACCCAATCAGGTAATTTTACACTTTCATCTGCATGGGACTTAGCTAGGGTGCACAGGCCTATACGTCCAGACTTCACTCACATTTGGAGTACTTGCATACCAATCAAATGGTCGGTACTTACATGGCGAATTTTACACAACAAGCTACCTACAGACGACAATATTGCTCATCTTGGTTATAGTCTTGCTTCTAAGTGCCATTGCTGTGTCAACAGTCTGGCGGAATCACTTGAACATATTTTGAATTAGGGTGATATGGCTAAGGAAGTTTGGGGCGCTCTTCAACAATCTTATAGTGTCAAGTCTCGTGGTCGAACACTTCTTGCTAGGCTGCATGACTGGTGGAGAAAAAAAGAAGAAGCATAGGAAGGAGATTGCTGCTGCGGCAGTATTATGGGTGCTCTGGAAGAATAGAAACAAAATGCGATATGAGAATTACTCATATACAGTTGAGAAGCTGGTGGCAGAGGTCCATAGACAAGTGGGGAAGGCAACTCTTAAGTGTAGACATGCTTAGTGTCGTATTTTGTACTGGACTCTACTTTTTGTTCAATAAAAGTTGGCTTGTTTGAAAATATATATATATATATATATATATATATATATATATATATATATATATATATATATTTTTTTTTTTTTTTCACATATGATTTTTATTTCATATATATATATATATATGAAATAAAAATCATATGTGAAAAAAAAAATATATATATATATATATATATATATATATATATATATATATATATGAAATATGAATGTGCCTATAACTAGGTATAGGTATATGGGTAACCTAAAGCTAGTATATTTCTATGTTGTGTTGGATAACAAATCATATGTGTAGTATTTTAGACGTTGATAATGTCATATAGTCTTGTGTTAGGGTTGGCCTATAGGCATGATACAGCCTATGGCATATATGTGAGTCTGTTTGCCTAGAAAGTCTAGAATGGTCTTGTATAGCTTTGTTAGACCTAGTTTGACCATAGTTGACCTAGTTTGACTTCTAGGGTTGACCAGAGTTGACCAAGAGTTGACTTTGGCCTAGATTGACCTAGATTCATGTAGAATGCATTGCAGTGCTTCATTTTATCATTTTGGACTTTTTGTGACTTGTGCTGTTCTAAATAGGAGCCAGATACCACTCCTCGGACAGTACTTTTATATTGGACACTCAGATACCAGGCGAGTACATTCTCTGATCATTTTATATCCTGTTTAGAATTATTTCTTGTATTAAATTACTTTACTTGTTACTGTCACGTTGGTCACACGGATTGGTACTTATGGATCCCTTCTTGAGATGTTATCCTTAGAAAGCATCGGGTACTACATGTTCTGTGCGTTTCACTTACATGGCGTATCACTATGCTTCGTTGGTTCATTGATCACTTGTCACATATACTCTTATGATCACAGAGTCTCCTTGAATCCATATCCCATTTACTGGGTATCCTAGAATCTCCTAGAATCCCCATTTATGGGACATCCATGTATCACCCTTCGGGGGCCTTTGCATGGAATCATAACATAACCTAGTTGGATCCTTGTGTATTGATTGGCGGTACGGGGGAGTAGAAGTAGACATGTGAATAATACCCAAGTAGTATCTCATCAGAATCTTTCCATAGTGTCTCATCAGAATCTCCTATGCCATTTACATGTCTATATTGTACTCTGACTCACTAGCCACTGTTAGTCTCTATTTATAGTAGATATTTCTATTACAGCTCTCTTTCTCTCTCTGTTTACATACAGCTTTTCTTTCAGTACACGTATCTTACTTTACTGTATAATTATATTTTCTAACCTGCTATGAACTGTTGAAATGTATTGTGCTCGCTCATGTCCTGACTAGACCTGTTAAAAATATTACAGAGGACGAGGAGGAGGCCTGTGTGGATACCTTCTACAGGGCAGCCCTAGACGACACTTGCAAGCTGGACTCTCAGGAGGACCCAGCTCCAGCTGAGGACATTACCCCCATTGCCTAGACTAGCTTAGTTAGGCCTTATCTTTTTATGTTATCGTGAGACTGTTTAGCTAGACTTTACTTCTGTTTAGAGATGTTGAGATTGTATATATTCTTTCATATTCTGTAGCTGAGTTTGTACTCTGGATATTGCTGGGATGTTATCTTAGACTACTTTATCATCTGTTTTCCTTGAGTACTATATCATATCGTGCTTTCTTCTTCCTTAGTTGTGATTGAGTTTATTTACTGCTATGTCACCCCCATTCGGGGAATATAAACTGTTTAGTATTATATTGCTAGATATTGTGACCTAGGACAGCGTTCTACCACCGACACTACGGCGTAGGCTGGACGTACCCATGTCTCGTGCCTTTACTCTAGGTTACGGGTCGTGACACGTTTTTAGTGGTGGCCCATGCAGGTCTGCAGACTAGAAGTGTAGTGGTATTCGAATTAGAGTATCACTACAGCCTGTAGTAGGATATATGACATTAATTTTTAAGGTACTCAATCACATTAGGAAAAATTCTTTTATTGCCATCTAAATCCTTATTGTCAGCTGATCCTTTTGAATTTTAACTGTCCGCCTTTGTTATATCGCTTCTTTCTCAGAAATTGATACTCTTGTTTGTCTATCTTCAGGATGGTGGAGACTCGATCGTAGCGTACCATTCATGGGGATGCTATAGAGGGGACTGCTACCTCTCAGCCAGTACAGCAGGGCCAGGGGACTGCAGCTCCTGCCACCTCTCCTCGTATTGAGACCTCGGCAGCAGCAGCAGGGGGTATGCTTCCACCGGCTCGGAGGCAGGACCCAGTCATCGCAGTGGAGCCCTTCCAGCAGCCGTCGCCTACAGGATACGTAGATGCGGCGTAGATGTTCGCATACTTCTAGCAGTTCATGGACCGGCAGCAGGCTCGATAGGACAGGGGCATGGAGTTGGCCCTTACGACGGTTGCAGCTCGACCAGTGGTCCATCAGCCGAGGACGCCGGGGATAGAGCAGTTTCAGAAGATGAGCCCCAGAGACTTTCTGGGGACAGAGGGGATTCTATATGCCGATGAGTGGATCGAGCATATAGAGGAGATCTTCCGCCTGGCCCGGATACCAGCAGATCTTCATATTGAGGCCGCAGCTAGCCGGATGCGAGATCTTGCTCGCACCTGGTATCAGTCAGACCCCAGGATGGGGATAGCTGGGCAGACTTGGAAGCAGTTCAAGGGCTTCTTCAAAAAGAAGTTCTTTCCATATTCAGCACTCAGAGGCTTAGAGTCGCAGTTCGAGAGCCTAGTCCAGGGGAGCCTTTCAGTGGAAGAGTACGCTAGGGAGTTCGACCGTCTCGATAGGTTCGTAGAGGGCTTGATAGAGACGGCAAAGGCCGAGAGGTTCCGGAAGGGTCTGGTCAAGGAGGTCAAGTCCCTGACCAAGGGCAACAGGGATGCCACGTTCGAGGAGATCTTGACGGGAGCCTTATTGGCCGAGGATGATCTTGAGCTCAGGCTCAAGAGAGGGCGAGACCCAGTTGGGGGCAGCAGCAGCGGAGGCCAGTCCAAGAGGCCCCACTTTCAGCACCAGCAGCTGAGGCAATTCCAGCCGCAGCCGATCCAGCAGAGGCCAGTTCATCAGCAACAGCAGCCGAGACAGCACCAGCAGGGTCATAGACAGGGTGTTACTTGTGCCTACTGCAAGAAGCCTGGGCACATCTTCAATGAGTGCCAAAAGAGGCTGGGCCAGTACTTGGTGTGTGGTTCAGCAGACCACCAAATAAGGGAGTGCCGTATAGCACGAGCAGGCCAGGAAGGAGGAGCCAGGGCTCCAGCAGGCCAGCAGAGGGGACCAGCCCGGCAGACGCAGCAGCAGAGGTTCGTCCAGCACCAGCAGCAGGCCAGAGGAGGCCAGCAGGGACGAGGATTCGCCATAGCAGCAGAGGATACGGAGGCCATCGGAGAGCTGATCGCAGGTTCGATTCTTCTCGACTCCAGTCCAGCTTTTGTATTATTCGATTCCGGTGCTTCGCATAGCTTCATATCAGTATCTTTTGTGATTAGACACGATATCATAGCTGAGTCGTTGCCTAGGACTTATAAGATCACGACCGGGGGTGGCATTATCCTCGTGAGTGATGTTTGTAAGGGTCGGAGAGTAGTTTTGGGAGGCCGTAAGTTGGAGGTGAGCCTGCTCGTAATGCCATTGCCGAACTATGATATAGTACTAGGCATGGATTGGTTGAGCAGGCACCATGCCAGAATTGATTGCAGAGGGGGTAGAGTTCTCTTCAGAGTGCCGGGGGAACCAGAGTTCGAGTACTCCAGACGTCAGGTAGAGCAGAGCAGCGGAGTCTTCTGTGGGGTCTCGGTCGAGGAGCAGACGATTCCACACCCCTTGATAGCAGAGTATATGGATGTTTTTCCAGAGGAGTTGCCGGGATTGCCACCAGACAGAGACATAGAGTTCTCGATAGACTTGGTTCCAGGAGCGGAACCCATCTCTCAGCATGTCTATCGGGTGAACGACAGTGAGCTGGTGGAGTTGAAGAAGCAGGTGGATGAGCTGCAGGACAAGGGCTTCATCCGTTCGAGTTCATCGCCATGGGGCGCACCAGTGTTGTTTGTGCCGAAGAAGGATGGGTCAGTACGGATGTGTATTGACTACAGGGCACTCAACAACCTCACGATCAAAAACAAATACCCACTGTCGCGGATCGACGATCTATTTGACCAGTTGAGCGAAGCTCGGGTATTTTCCAAGATTGATCTGAGGTCGGGATATCACCAGGTGAAGGTGAAGGGGGAGGATATTCCCAAGACCGCTTTCAGGACGCGGTACGGGCAGTTTGAGTTTTTGGTTATGCCGTTTGGGCTAACCAATGCACCAGCAGTGTTTATGAACCTATCTAGATCACTTTGTGGTGGTGTTCATTGACGACATCTTGATATATTCCAAGACTAAGGAGGAGCACGAGGAGCATTTGAGGATCGTACTGAAGACTCTCAGGAGGGAGCAGCTTTACGGAAAGCTCTCTAAGTGTGAGTTCTTCTTGGACCGGATGGACTTCTTGGGGCATGTGGTGACTGGAGATGGTATCTCAGTTGACCCCAAGAAGATTGTAGCAGTTGAGGCATGGGCAGCGCCGACTTCAGTTGCAGAGATCAGGAGTTTTCTGGGGCTGGCAGGATATTATCGGAGATTTGTGCAGGATTTCTTCCGGGTTGCAGAGCCGTTGACTCGGTTGACCCGAAAGGATGCTGAATATGTTTGGTTAGAGGAGTGTCAGGCAGCTTTTGATGAGTTGAAGAAGCGGCTTACGAAAGCTCCGATTCTGACATTGCCTTCAGGATCAGGTGGATTCACTATTTATAGTGATGCTTCAGGAAAGGGGCTGGGTTGCGTCTTGCAGCAGCATGGGAAGGTGATTGCCTATGCTTCCAGGCAGTTACTTCTCCATGAGAAGAACTACCCTACCCACGACCTGGAGCAGGCAGCAGTGATATTTGCTCTGAAGTTGTGGAAGAATTATCTGTATGGGGAGAGGGTGGAGATTTTTACAGATCACAAGAGCTTAAAGTATGTGTTCACTCAGAAGGAGTTGAATATAAGGCAGCGCAGGTGGCTAGAGTTGATGAAGGACTTTGACATCCTACTTCAGTATCACCCAGGGAAGGCCAACGTGGTTGCCGATGCCTTGAGTAGTATCCGACAGCCAGGTGTTTGACCATAGATCGGCATTTGCTTGCAGACTTAGAGAGCCTTAGGATTGAGGTGATCGTGCCCGGAGTACAGATGCAGTTTTGGAGGATGCAGATTCAGTCAGACTTGGTGGAGAGGATCAAGTCGGCACAGTTTGAGGACGTTGCTCTGTGGTGTCTCCGAGAGCAGGTTCGAGCAGGATTGCTGGAGGGCGAGTTTTCTCTTGCAGAGGATGGTGCCTTGAGGCACGGTTCCAGGTTATGTGTGCCCAGCGGAGATCTCAGGGAGCAGGTTATGCAGGAGGCCCGCAGATCTCAGTACTCTATACACCCGGGTGCCAACAAGATGTACCGAGATCTGAGGGAGCATGTTTGGTGGTCCGGAATGAAGCGGGAGGTGGCTCGCTTCGTGGCTAAGTGTTTGGTCTGTCAGCAGGTCAAGGCAGAGAGGCAGAGGCCCGGTGGATTGTTGCAGCCGCTGCCCATTCCCGAGTAGAAATAGGAGCATATCACTATGGACTTCGTATCAGGATTGTCGCGCACACCAGGAGAAAAAGACGCGATTTGGGTTATCGTTGACAGGTTGACCAAATCGGCCCACTTCTTGCCATTCAAGGTGGGTATGTCTACAGAGAGGCTGGCGGAGATGTATATGCGGCAGATAGTCAGGATTCATGGGGTTCCGGTCAGCATCGTCTCAGATCGGGATAGTCGCTTTACTTTCCATTTTTGGAGGAGTCTGCAGACCAGCTTGGGCACTCAGCTCAAGTTTAGTACTGCATACCACCCCCAGACGGACGGACAGTCAGAGCGGACTATTCAGACACTTGAGGATACGCTGCGGACGTGCGTCCTGGACTTTGGAGGTTCCTGGGAGGATCATCTTTATTTAGTGGAGTTTGCTTACAACAACAGTTTCCAGGCCAGCATCGAGATATCACCTTTCGAGGCTCTGTACGGGCGTAGGTGTCGTACACCCTTATCTTGGGATGATGTTGGTGAGCGAGCTTTACTGGGGCCAGAGATGGTTGTTGACGTAGCCGAGAAGGTGAAGCTCATCAGGGACAGACTTCGCGTGGCGCAGGACTGACATCGGCACTGGGCCGATAGCCACCGGAGGCCCTTGGAGTTTGAGGTACAGATTAGAGTAGGATTAGATTTAGGTTGATTGTTTGTGTTTTATTAATCATATTTGTTTATTATAATTAATTGAGACCTTGCTTGTGATTAGGTCGAAGACCAGGTTTTCTTGAGGATATCTCCGACTGGTGGTATGATACATTTTGGTGGAGGAGGAAAGCTTAGCCCGCGCTTCATCGGCCCTTTCGTTATCAGCGGGAGAGTCGGTAATGTGGCATACAGGCTAGACTTACTAGTGGGGGTCCACAACGTATTCCATGTATCACAGTTGAGACGGTACGTGGCTGACCCTAGCCATGTGCTCGATCATTCAGAGATTGAGGTTGGGCCTTCTCTCAGCTATCCAGAGCAGCCAGTGGAGATTCTGGATCGACGAGAGAAGGTTCTGAGGAACCAGGTGATACCCTTGGTACGCGTCACATGGAGGCATCATTCTCCAGGAGAGTCTACCTGGGAGCGGGAGGATGAGATGCGTGAGCGGTACCCATATCTTTTTGGACCGTAAGGTATACTTTCTATCCTTCTCATCAGTTGTATTTCGCCTTTCAATTTCGAGGACGAAATTCTTTTAAGAAGGGTAGATTTGTCACTACCACATTTCTAGATTAAGGGTATTTTTGTCATTTTTGGGGTTATTTGAAATTATTAGAATTTATTTGAATTTAATATATCTTATTAGGAATTTTAAATGATTTATTTAAATAGTGTGATTAAATCCTAGTTCATTGATTGCCATGTGGTTTTGGTTAGCCTAACCTAGATTGGACCTAACCTAGATTAGTCATAGCTAGTCTAGTTAGTCACTTGGGTTTTAGTTAGTATTGGTTACATAAGTTTAAGTCAAGTTTAGTTAGATAGAGCGATTTGCTAAGAGACTAGGAAAGAGCCCTAGAATCTAGGCCACTCCTTATCCTTGATGCATTCCTAGCCCTAGGATGCAACCTAGAAATCCTAACCTAACCTAGTGGCCGGCCGAGGCTTTTCCCACTTGCCTATATAATATCATTTTGGGGATTTGAGCCTCCTTCCAATAGTTTATCAATTCTTTTCTCAAGACAAGGTGAGCCTACACTTCATTTCTCCATGGATCATTCAATATAGGTCTATTTTCGTTGGGATTTCCTCCATAGCACTCTAAATACTGTTCCTCTACTGTTTGTGGAGTCACATCACAGGTTTGGAACAATTTAAAGGAATTGGGTGGACTTTTGGAGGTTCATTTTTGAAGAGCTTTTGTGTTAAAAGAACACATAGAGGTAAAATCCTATTCCCTCATTAAAACTAGGGTTTCCTTGCATTAACTCCTAGCCCTAGGTGTCCTGATTCTGTAGGATTATGTTTCGTTCCAATTCGTGTCCTGTACGTGTCCGTATCGGACACGTATCATGACTTTGCACAAGTGTTTGACGAAATGCCTCAATGGGCATTTCGTATTGATTTTCGAATTGTATTTAAATAGAAATTATTATTTTATTGTCGCTTATACGTTCGTGTTTGACTGAGGTGATTTTGGTCTGGTGTCGTGTCTGTTTGGACACGGGGACACGTTCGCGCGCGCTCGGGACTGCCTGCCCTGCTGTTCAGGGGCTGTACCGGACACGACACGCGGCCACTGGACACGAGGTTCGACACACCCCATGGGGCAGTGACTGACACACCACATGTCAAGTCTCAGGGGCCCACGTGGTGTGTCGAGAGAGAAATCCTTGTTGCACTGGTCGGGACTGACAGGTTCAGTCGATTTTTATTGTCACTGATATGCTGTTCGTATCTCCTCTGGACACGTCGAGGACACAATTCAGGGTACCCTAGTCCTAGACCTAGACACACTCGACACTGGGACATGAGCACAGGGTCTATGTCGTGTCGTGTCACGTGCACGAGCTCAATAAACACGTGCACGACACTATTTTTCCCACACTGTCCAGTTTATATTCCTGTGTTTAAATTCCCATTTTAATTAGTTTAAATCATGATTTTATTTGCTATTTAGATCCTATATATTGTATAAACTGTACTAGATTAGATTTTACATATTAGATAGGTTCATGTATTAAAGAATGAGGTTTTTGGACTGTTAACTGATACAGGAATGACATCCTGTTATTTCCAGTTCTGAAACATGAACTTTGACACCTAATTAACCAATCTAAATGATATTAACTGATTAGTTTTAGTCCCAATTAGGGTTCTCCTATATGTAATCTAACCATGGTTAAATTTTGGGTTGGTTTGGTTGTGTATTGATCATAGAATGGGATATTGAAGTTTCAATAAAACTGAAACTATAAATTCTAAACTGTTTGTGTATTCCTTCCTATTCTTCACTGATACACCCTTTTGTTCTGTTACACACACATTCCTGTACAGTCCAGTAGGGACATCTCTCACTCACTATACTGACACATCACCCCCCTCTCTACACACATTGTTTTACACACACACACACTGTTCAGCCATGCCTCACATTCATTCCTGTCACACTGTTTTGCACAGCACCCCTAATGTCTCACACACACACCCTCACCTAAACACTTGACAGTTCACACACCCTACACACACACAAGCATGTACATACACACACTTTCCACCCTCACTCTCTAAAACACATTGTCCCTCTCTATATACATATGCATATATATTAAAATGATGTAAACCTATACATGTAATGTATATATATATAAGGTAATGTGTATATATATATATATCTCTATGTTTTAAACCTATATCTATATGTAGGTATATATATGTGAGGGTTCCTAATGAATATGTATTATAACCTAAAGTAAGGTATGTAATATATATATATATATATATCTATGAAATATGAATGTGCCTATACCTAGGTATAGGTATATGGGTAACCTAATGCTAGTGTATTTCTATGTTGTGTTGGATAACATATCATATGTGTAGTATTTTAGATGTAAATAATGTCATATAGTCTTGTGTTAGGGTTGGCCTATAGGCATGATACAGCCTATGGCATATATGTGAGTCTGTTTGCCTAGAAAGTCTAGAATGGTCTTGTATAGCTTTGTTTGACCTAGTTTGACCATAGTTGACCTAGTTTGACTTCTAGGGTTGACCAGAGTTGACCAAGAATTAACTTTGGCCTAGATTGACCTAGATTCATGTAGAATGCATTGCAGTGCTTCATTTTATCATTTTGGGCTTGTTGTGACTTGTGTTGTTCTAAATAGGAGCCAGACACCACTCCTCGGATAGTACTTTCATATTGGACACTCAGATACCAGGCGAGTACATTCTCTGATCATTTCATATCCTGCTTAGAATTATTTCCTGCATTAAATTACTTTACTTGTTACTGTCACGTTGGTCACACAGATTGATACTATATGGATCCCTTCTTGAGATGTTATCCTTAGGGAGCATCGGGTACTACATGTTCTGTGCGTTTCACTTACATGGTGTATCACTATGCTTCGTTGGTTCATTGATCACTTGTGACATATACTCTTATGATCACAGAGTCTCCTTGAATCCTTATCCCATTTACTGGGTATCCTAGAATCTCCTAGAATCCCTATTTATGGGACATCCATGTATCACCCTTCGGGGGCCTTTGCATGGAATCATAACATAACCTGGTTGGATCATTGCGTATTGATTGGGGGTACGGGGGAGTAGAAGTAGACATGTGAATAATACCCAAGTAGTATCTCATCAGAATCTTTCTATAGTGTCTCATCAGAATCTCCTATGCCATTTACATGTCTATATTGTACTCTGACTCACTAGCCACTGTTAGTCTCTATTTATAGTAGATATTTCTATTACACCTCTCTCTCTCTGTTTACATACTACTTTTGTTTCAGTACCTGTATCTTACTTTACTGCATGATTATATTTTCTAACCTGCTATGAACTGTTGAGATGTACTGTGCTCGCTCCTGTCCTGACTGGACCTGTTGAAAATATTACAGAGGACGAGGAGGAGGCCTGTGTGGATACCTTCTACGGGGCAGCCCTAGACGACACTTGCGAGCTGGACTCTCAGGAGGACCCAGCTCCAGCTGAGGACATTACCCCCATTGCCTAGACTAGCTTAGTTAGGCCTTATCTTTTTATGTTGTCTTGAGACTGTTTAGCTAGACTTTACTTCTGTTCAAAGATGTTGAGATTGTATATATTCTTTCATATTCTGTAGCTGAGTTTGTACTCTGGATATTGCTGGGATGTTATCTTAGACTACTTTATCATCTGTTTTCCTTGAGTACTATATCATATCGTGCTTTCTTCTTCCTTAGTTGTGATTGAGTTTATTTACTGCTATGTCACCCCCATTCGGGGAGTATAAATTGTTTAGTATTTTATTGCTAGATGTTGTGACCTAGGACAGCGTTCTACCGCCGATACTGCGGCGTAGGCTGGACGTACCCACGTCTCGTGCCCTTACTCTAGGGTGCGGGTCGTGACACTGCTCTATCCCAGGTGTCTTCAGCTGCTGAACTGCTGGTCGAGCTGCGACTGTCGTAAGGGCCAACTCCATGCTCCTGTCATGTCGGGCCTGCTGCTGGTCCATGAACTGCTGGAAGTAGGCAAACATCTGTGCCGCGTCCACGTATCCTGGAGGCGGCGGCTGCTGAAAAGGTACCTCTGGGATGACTGGGTCCTGTCTCCGAACTGGTGGAGGCATACCCCCTGCTGCTGGTGGAGGGACTCCTCCGAACGCAACTGAAACGCCTACCCCATCTGGCATGACTGGGGTTGCGGTACCAGGGGCTGGCTGCTGAGTATGAGAGGTGGCAGTCCTCTCATCGGCGTCCCCCTGGCCCTGGCGATGTGATCTCGTCTCAACCATCCTGGAGACAGATCAAAGAAACAATTGCTGAGAATGAGTCGAAATAGCAAGGGAGGATAATTATATTCAAGGGAAAATAATATCAGCAAGAACTGAGATGATATGAATTAGATAAGAGTTTTTCCTAATGTGATTGAGTACCTTCAAAACATCCTAATCCTACTGCAGGCTGTAGTGATACTCTAGTTCGAATACCACTACATAAACTCGACCTGCATGGGCCACCACTAAAAACGTGTCACGACCCGCACCCACTGTGAGGGTACGAGAACGTAACAACGCCCAGCCTATGCCGCAGAGTCGGTGGTAGAACGCTGTCCTAGATCAATCATCTAACAATATAAAGGTACATGTACAGTATATACACTCCGAATGGAGGTGACATAGCAATATACAGTCTCAATCACATCTAAGGCAGAATGATAAAATAGAAAGATAGATAGAGAAATAAATACTGGAATGAAAAAATCTACATAAATACAACCAGAGAGTCTAAGTGTCTACTGAAATAACAAATCAGAACATCCAGCTCAATATAAGTCTCTAATACTGAATATGAAAGAATATAAACAATCCAGACCTCAAATGACAGAAATAGTAAACCTAGACTAGGGAGCCTCAGTCACTATAGCTAGTGGATCCGACTGAAAATCTGGGTCACAAGAGCTATCTACAGCTGTCCCATAGAAGGTGTCTACGCAGGCCTCATCCTCTGTAATATTTTCAACAGGTCCAGTCAGGACAAGAGCGAGCACAAAACATCTCACGTAGTTCATATCCAGTTAGAAAATATAAAACATGCAATAGAGTAAGGTACATGAAACGCTGAAAGAAGAATGTATATGAAAAATAGTAGAGATTTGATAACAGGAAATATCTATATATGATAAGTAAGAACTGTAAGCCAACTGTGATTTAGAGTACAATATGGTTATGTAAACGGTCTAGGACAATGCAATGGTAACTCCATTATACGTGGGTGTACAATAGACATATACAATAGTTATACAATATTATATAATAGGATTTGAGTACATAACCAATTCTACTCCTCCCTCCCCAATCAATACACAAGGATCCACTCCAGTTACGTTATCTTATACAATAGTCTACAATATTATACAATAGATGTACAATATTATACAATAGATGTACAATATTATACAATAGTTGTACAATGTTATACAATAGAGTACAATGGTCTATCCCTGGAACTTATGTGATAATGAGAGTATAATATGCACAATGAGTATACAAGGATATGGGTATTCAATAAATACAATATGTAAGTGAAACGCACATCACAATATGTATTTAGTGAATACAAGGGGATAACATCTCAAAAGAAGATCCATATAGTACCAATCTGTGATAACAATCGTGTCAGCATCAAGTACAGTAATCTAGAGCAAGAATGTAAATCCAGACAAGTATGAAACGGTCAAAGAATGTACTCGCCTGATATCCTGAGTGTCTGAAGAGAATATACTATCCGAGGAGTGGTGTCTGTCTTCTATAGCACAGTACAAGTCACTATGAGTCTAAAAATGATAATAAGATGCATTACAATGCATTCTAAATGAACCTAGGTCAATCTAGGTCAAACCTAAGTCATACCAAGCTAAACTAGGTCATACTAGGTCGTACTAAGTCAAACTAGGTCACACTAGGACAACCAAGGTCAAACAAGGTCACAGGAAATCAATCCAAGTCAAACTAGGTCAATTTGGGTCAAGGGTTGACTTACAGTTGACTTTTTATCAAAAAGTCAACTCAGGTCATCTCTGGTCAACACTTAGTCAACCCTGGGTCAACCCCAGGTCAAACAAGTCACATGTTGAACAACTGTTGACTTTTAGTCAACTGGTCAACTCTGGTTTGGTTTCGGTCAAATCTAGTCGCTTAAAGGCAAAGTTTGACTCTCGGTTGACTTTTGTTGACTTTTGGTCAAAATGGTCAACCGACGTCAAAACTAGTCTATGAGCACTATATTTGATCATTACCAACCAAGGGAATCAAGTTCTAACTCTATCTTAGACTCCAAACTCAAATACCCTATTTCTAGGCATTACCTACATTACCCTTACCAAGGTAAATACCTATACCTTGCACATACCACTCTAACCTAGGAATACTAGCCTAGGTTTCCTAGGATAGCTAGATACTATCCTATACTAACATTACCTACCAAGAAATCCTAGTATCTAGGTCATCTAAATCATCTTATGACACATGTTAATCATTTACCCATTACCTTACCAAAATCATATATCACTCTCACATCTCCCTAACACTCACTTACACACAACACTCATGATACCACACTCACTTACACATGGTCACACATAGGCTCTACCTATAGGTTTACATATAGGCTAACACTCATGCTCACACCTATAGGCTAGTAGCTATATATATAGGCTCACTATATCCATATTTAGACTTACACTCACAACTCATATATATAACACATATCTACACTCACACACTACAAGCTCACACAAATACATATATAACTCATATATATAATTACATATCTAAACTCATATATAAATACATATATATGGGCTCACATACACATACACTCCTAGGCTCATACACACTAATCTCTCTCACAAACACACACACACACAAGCTCAATATAGGGGCTGATTTGTAGAGCTGATTTCAGGGGGTTTGGGAACATGTGAGGGCTGATATGTAGGCATGTTTTGGACTGAAATATGGGACAGGTTGGGCTGAATGTGGACTGTCCTATTGGACTGGTTTAAGGGTGGTTTAATGGGGCATACCATGGCTGAACATGGGGACATGTTTTGGGCTGTTTAGTGGTGGGTTAAGGGACTGAAAATGGGACTCATTTCAGGGTGTACACAGGCTGGTTTTGGGAGTACTCAAAGGCTGATTTGAGGCCTGTTGGGGACTGCCTCTAGGCTGGTTAAGGAGTGGGTTTTGATGGACTGATATGGGCTGGAATGTTGGCAACAAAGGGCTGCTAACAAGGGGTAAATGGATAGGTATTTAGGGAGCTTATGGGCTGTTAATATATGGACTTGTTGGCTGAATTGAGGGTCTAAAGGATGTCCACCATGGACTGAAATGTAGGGTATTATAGGACATGTTATGGAGGTATTTTGGTGGTACCAAAGGGCTGAATTAAGGGACTGAATTAGGCTGTTTGGGGGCCTATTTTGTAAGTAATTTAAGGACTGAAACATGCTGGTATGGGGGCTGAAACATGGGGCCAATTTGGACAGGTTTAAGGCTGTCATTGGGGTGGTTTGGGACAGCTAGATGGGGCTGTGTAAGGGGCTGTTAGGACAGGAATGTTGGGGGGGTTAAATGGGCAGGAACTGGACAGCAAAGGGGGCAGCCATGGGCTGTTGTTAGAGGGCTGGAAACAGGGCAGGTAGGGACCTGTTTTGTCCTGCTACTACTGCTGATTTCAGTTGGTTTCCTCCCCCCTTCAACTCCACACATAACTCCCACACATCTCACATACAAACTCTCAATAACCCTCTCTACAACACACTCAATCCCCTCTCTAAACTTCTCACCAACATACACTCAAACACCTCACATAAAAACCTCCTCCTTAACAACACACACCCAATCTCCTACCCTTGGCCGACCACTACCACCCACAACCAAACACAAAGTGCAATTCACACCACCATAATATATATCCATATATATATAAGCCATAATATATATATATATATATAATATATATATATATATATTTTTTATATATATAAAATATATATAAAATATATATATATATATATATATATATATATTTTTTTTTATATATATATATATATATATATATATATAAATATATATATCACCATATATACATATAGATTAGATATTAAATATTATGATACAATATGATACTTAGAAGAACACAACTCTAAACACTCAAAAATCTGGAATTAAATACTAGAACATCCAATCAATATATAAATAATTCCCCATGTGTCCAAATAGGGGTTTTCCCATTAGGACACGATCCTACACATAGGACACCTCTACAAGTGTCCAAATGGACACGAAATGGACACGAATGAACACAAAACCATGGGGGTCATTCCTATGGGTCAAAATCAACCTAATACATGAGAAGAATGAGAAAGAGGAAGGGATTTATACCTTCCGGTAGATCAAATCGAAGGAAAGCTTCCCGATGTGCCACCGACACGTAGGAATCCCAAACGGACCCGAACGAGCTCCAAATCTCTTCAAACTTGCGTAGCTCCTTCCTTGGCTAGAATGGAGAAGGAAAGAAAAAGATTTGGTGAAAAAATGGAAGGATTTGGTGGTGGTTTGATTAGGGATTGCTCTCAAATCAATTTGGGGAAGAACAAGAGAGAGAATGGAAGAGTGGAAATGATGGATGGCTATGCCTATCCACACATGTGTGGCCGGCCCTAAATGGGCTATTGTGGACCTATTAGGAAAAGCCTAAAAGCCCCCTCTCTAATCTATGGGTTAATACATGGAAGGGCTTCTAAGTCGGGGGTAGTTTAGTCAATCCTAAAACACTAATCCACACTAATCCTAACCAAAATAATTAGCCTAGTCACTAACTAAAATAACTAACATGTGGGCCATGGATAACTAATGTGTGGGTCCACTAGAGTCAAAACTACCCCGGGTCCCCGTTTCAAGTCAGATTGAGCTGAAATTCGAACCCGACTCAAATAACCCCAAAATAAAATTATAAATAAATAAATATTTTCAAAAATATTCAAAAATGAAAAAAGAGACGAAAATACCCCTATTTCTAAAAACTGGGGGTGACACCTCTCATCCGACTTAGACCATAAGACAGTCTGGTCCAAAGGCACGTGCAGGATTGACTCCCATCAGATAAAGATCATCAAGTGGTCAGCTAGCTTTAGCACTAAAGAAGACTCAGCGACTGTCGCCGCCTGGATCACTCTACCTAATTTGCCCCTCATTTGCTTCGTCCCAGCGGCTCTCAGGCGTATCGCTAACTCTTTTGGCATGTATGTGGCCTCAGCCCCTGAGACCAGCAACCTCACCAAAGTCCAATATGCTAAAATTTGGGTGGAACTCGACCTCACCACCGAACCACCCAATTTTATCAACATCGAGCTGGGCAATCGTACCCACACCCAACAAATCCTCTACGATAACCACATCATGTTCTGCAACCACTACCACTTAAGAGGTCATCTCCCAAAGTACTGCCACCGTCTTCATCCAGAACTAAAGAAGAAACCACCCCGAAAAGACACCGAGCCAACAGATGGGAGAACACCCTTGCCACCTATCATACCCCGCCCAAATTTGCACACTCGATTCAGCTCCGGTGAAGACTCGTCAGACAGGAGCGAACCTTCCAGCAAAGCATTGATCCCCCACAACACTCAAGCTCTCACCCTATCCAACCAATTCGACGCCCTTGATGCGGAGGACGTGGAAGAACCAGAGGAGACAGCCTCTCCCCTAGCTGACCGCGCACTCACCGAGTTTTGCCCCAATCTGGAAGGCGTCCAACAACTCACCGCCACAACTGAAGCCAATCAACAACTAACCACCGAAGACCCCGTGGTCGAGGCCCTAGCTATTCTAGGGCCAAACCTGGTTCAGAGAGGGCTCCAGATCCAAGCAGCAGATTTCCCTCTTCAGCAAACCAATCCCCTGACAGGGAGCACAAGTGACTCCATAATCATCCCACCAGAGAATCCTATCCTGGACTCTGCAGGAGAATCGGTCGGTCAGCTACCGGCCCCGAAGGAGCAATCATGTAATGATCACCCCCTCCCAACAGAGGCAGGACCCTCAACCTTGAGCAAGGCCAACGCCAACCTCGGACCCACTGAAACTGCTACCATCCAAACCAGATCCGCCACCAAGCGGAACAAAAACCCCATCCCTCAAGATCCTTAATGCTAAACATCCTATCCTGGAACGTCCACGGTCTGGCGAACAAACCAACGTTAAGAAGAATTACCAATCTGCGAAAAATCTACAAGATAGACATCCTCATCATTATCGAACCCAAAATTCCCCCCAAAAGACTAAAATCCATCCAACTACAACTGGGCTTTCCCACGGCCATTACAGGAAGACACGACATTTGGATGCTCTGCACGAAAGACGTCAAATTAGGAGTCATCCGGGACTCCTGGCAGGCCCTTTCCTGTTGGTTCGATCACCCAAGACTTTCCGAGCGCGCAATCCTTTCAGCGGTCCACGGCAGCTACGAGGATGCGGAGAGGAAACAACTCTGGAACGACCTCATTGACATCCATCACCTCAACACCAACTCCCCTTGGCTTTGCATTGGGGACTTCAATGCGATCCCCAGTAGCACGAAAAAAATCGGAGGTCGTCTCCCTCATCCCGGCCATGCTTGACTTCAACAACTTCATCTTCAATGCCCACTTAACCTCTCTCCAGTTCACTGGCAATGCATTCACCTGGTGCAACATGCAGGATAGTGACCGTCATCAATACTCTAGGCTTGACAGGGCCCTCACGAACGCCTTCTGGTACGAAATGGGGATCACCACAAATCTGTCCCACCTCAACTCCACAGAATCAGACCACACCCTCCTGTTGGTTGAGATAAAAAACAAGACTACCTCATCCAAGAAGAACTTACAATTGTCACGACCCGTATCCTAGATTAAGGGCACGAGAAGTGGGTACGTCCAGCCTACGCCGCAGTGTCGGCGGTAGAACGTTGTCCTAGGTCACAACATCTAACAATATAATGCTAAGCAGTTTATACTCCCCGAATGGGGGTGACATAGTAGAATGTAAACTCAATCACATCTAAGGTAGAGCATAATGGAAGATAGATAAAACATAAAATCCAAAAGAGATACAGCAGATAGAAGTCTAAGTGTCTAAGATACACAAACCCAGAAATACATCTCAAAGCTCAAATACAGTAATCCATAAAAACAACTCAAGACAACTGAAAATAAGCTATAAGCAAAACCCTAGCTATCTATACAACCTCTACTGTGTCTCCTCTAGGCTAGCAGGCAACCTCCAGGCTATCTGTACAATTTATCAACAGGTCCAGTCAGGACAGGAGCGAGCACAATACATCTAAACAGTTTATAGCAGGTTAGAAAATATAAACATGCAGTAGAGTAAGATACAGGATCTGAAAGAAATACAGTATGTAAACAGAGAGAGAGAACTGTAATAGAAATATCTACTATAAGTAGAGAACTAACAGTGGCTAGTGAGTCAGAGTACAATATAAACATGTGAATGGCATAGGAGATTCTGGGAACTATACTATGGAGTGATTTTGGGAACTACACTACTTGGATATTATTCACATGTCTACTTCTACTCCCCTATACCCCCAATCAATACACAAGGATCCAACCAGGTTATGTTATGATTCCATACAAAGGCCCACAAGGGGTGATACATGGATAGCCCATAAATGGGTGATTCTGGGAATGCCCATAAATGGGGTGATTCTGGGAATGCCCATAAATGAGGTGATTCTGGGAAGACTCTGTGATCATGAGAGTACATGTCACAAGTGGTCGAAGAATCGTGAAGCATAGTGATACACCATGTAAGTGAAACGCACAGAACATGTAGTATACTATGCTCCCTGAGGGGATAATATCTCAAGAATGGATCCATATAGTACTAATCCGTGTTACCAACGTGACAGCATCAAGTAAAGTAATCTAAAGCAGAAAAATAATTCTAACAGGATATGAAATGATCAGAGAATGTACTCGCCTGGTATCCTGAAAGTTCGAAGAGAATATACTGTCCGAGGAGTGGTGTCTGTCTCCTATAGAACAGTACAAGTCACAACAAGTCTAAAATAAGGAAATAGACTGCTATAATGCATCTACATGAAGTTTGGGGTCAATCTAGGCTAAAGTCAACCTTTGGTCAACTCTAGTCAACTATACTAGTCAAACTAGGTCAACTAGGTCAAACCTAAACCAAACAAGTCTATACTAGTCTATTCTAGGCCTAATCAAGACTAAACAAGTCTAACTAAACTCTTACTAGGCAAACAGACACACCATAGGCTAAGAGCCCTAGGCTATAGGCTATATCATGCCTAAGCCAAACCACAAACACATATACACATAACAATATATATATCTAATATATTGTAGTACACTCATAACATATAGGCTACCTATATGTACATCCCACATATATATATATTTTTTCCCACACATATACATATATATATATTTTTTTTTCCCACACACACACACACACACACATATATATATATATATATATATATATATATATATATATAGAGAGAGAGAGAGAAAGAGAGAGAAAGAGAGGTAAAAGAGTAAGTGAGTATGTGTGTGTTTGGCATGTGTGTGAAAGGATATGTGTTAATGTTCTAAAATTTAGTGATAGATAGGTGTATGTGACATGTGATACATGATGTCAAAGGGTGTATGAATGCATGTGTGTAAAAGGTTATAGGTTAACTCAGTTTATAGAAATACATACATACATACTTACCTTGTATACATGCATACATACATATCATGTATATTACATTTACATGATACATACATGTATACTTGTATTATATTATACTTACATTCATGCATATTAGATACTTGTATATATATTAACATATTGCAAACATTCATTTCATTCATGCATCTATGCATTACCTACATGTTTTATACATATGCATACATTGTATATTCATATCATTTCATACATTAGCATAGAGACATACAAACATGCACACATCATATATTTTATACCTTGCATTACCTTACATATCATGTTATATATTATCATTCATTCCTTTCATATATTACATTATCTTTAAGTTGAATACATCATATATGGATACAATACATTATCTTGCATGCTTGCATTCATATATTACATTCTATATTACCTATATACATGTATTTCCTCCATTCATTCATGCTTGCATCATATACTCTACATTACCATACATGTTATCATTATATATTGTATTACAATATTTATACATTATGCATTCATATCTATTATTACATATATATCTTCATGCATACATTGTATATCATTCTTTCATTCATGCATTGCTTATATGCATTATATTAATTGCATTCCTACATGCTTGCATTCAACCATATATATACATTAATGTAAAGAGAATATATATCATATATATATCATTTTATTCATCTAACATATCATGCATTACATACTCTATATTCATTTAATATCTATACTACATAGGCTCATAGGTTACACAAAATGCATATATCGTATAGTCACTCTTCTACTTAAAACCAATACTGTACCAATTGGGCATTTACTAAATTCTAGGATTAAAGTATGTCGTAGCCCTTTGTGTTAGCTTTCCAAAACTTTAAACGGATCGCATTTTCGTGTCCGAAATCTTCCGAAATCGCGAAAATACCGAAACACGTTCGTCTTTCGTACAACTAACACTCAAATAATTCTACAGAAAGAATTTGGCTTATTAAAATATATATTTGGAAAGCTAACTTCGATACGGTTCTTTTAAAAAAACGGGAGATAAATCGGAGTTCTAAGCTAAAAGTTATGATATTTCTAAGTTGCTTTGGTTAATAAAAACGTGGATGAAAATTATGACGGATTTGACAAAAGAACACATATAGGCCAAGATACTTGGATACAAACATAGGTATCCAAATGAAACTCATTCTAACCATCCTAACTAAGATCAATCCACTCTCTAACCATTATAAAACTGAATTTAAATATCTATTTAAACTATTATCATATATACATACACATGGGGTGTCCTAATTTGGGATCTATCAAGTAGGACACAAGACACATATCTAAAATCCTCAAGAGAGCTCCAAATGGCCTCAAATTTGAATCTAAATGGGACACATGCATGAGGATGGATCATACGGATTCAAAACTAATTTATATGCAAAGAAAATCGATTTAGAGGATGGGTTTTACCTATTGGGAGTGGAATCCCAATGAAATCCTTTAGGACACGGCTCCGATACGAAGATCCCTCAAAGTGGACACTCCTCCTTGCACTCCTCTTCCAATACTTGGTAGCACCCTTCCCTCCCTTGGAGAATGGGAATGATTGAGGGAAGGTTTGGTGAAGGAATGATTTGATTTCGAGATCAAATCAATGAGAAGGCTCTCTAAAATTGGGGAAGAAAAAAAGGGAAATAAAAGAGGCTAGATTGTAATGAATGAAATGAATCATTCTCTCCTAAAGGTGGCTGCCATAAAGAGTCCATTAGGGCTAATGGAAAATGTCCTAATTGCCCCTCTCTAGTCTCATATGGTTAAGTCTAGACTAGGTTCAAGTTTGGGGTCAAAATGATCTAGTTTTGAGTCTCTAACTTAACCATTCTAACATGATAAAAATTAGTTTAATTAACTAACTTAATGTTGGGTCTTGTGAGCCATGCTTAACTTAATATTGGGTCCCATCTAGAGTTCAAGCTACCCGGGTCACAATACAAGTCGGAACGAGACGAAACTCAAACCCGACTAAACAAATCCAATAAAAACAGTATTAAAAATATAAAATTTTCCCAAAATATTAAAATATGAAAAATGACCAAAATTATAATACATAAATTTAAATATTATTAAAATAATCTAAAATTCACCAATTAATCAAAATCCTAAATAATCCAAAAGTCACAAAATGACCAAAATACCCTTAGCCTAAAAAGTTGTAAATAGTCATTCTAATCACATGGTTAGGTCCCCATGGTTAGTCTCTAAGCTTAGCAAAACTAGGGATTAACTAGTTAACCATCAAAATCACAATTCAATATTTTAAATAGTTTTAAATTGATTAAAAAAATTACCAAAAATCACAACATGAGTTAAATCTTATTATCGATTAATCAAAATTACAAAAAGTTCAAATTACCCTCATTTTAGAAAAGTGGGTGTTACAAGTCTACCCTCCTTAGAAGAATTTCGTCCTCGAAATTAAGATGGTCGTACTTCTTCTAGGTCAAACCCCCACAATCAAGTCCCAGAACTTAAATAAAATATATGATTAAAAAGGACGACATACATGGTCATGGCATACGGTGGTAGTGAAAGTCTCATCTAGGTATACTAGTCATGCTAAACCAAAACGGTCATAGGATATCAAAACTCACAAGCAGTCTAGGGTGCTAAACTAGAAAAGTTACAGAAATTACAAATCATCAAAACTGTAAGGCAGACTACCATCCTACATAAAAACTGGTACTTATCACAAAATAAAATAAAATAAAGATAACCACCAATTATCTATTAAGGGATACTATTCAAGAAAATTAAAATCAAAAGTTAAAGAATGAAAGTCAATTGCATAGAATCCAATCATAATATGTATATATAGAGAGTGTGTTAGAGAGGAAAAAGCTAGCATTATGTAAATGTTATGTGGTTCGTGTGTGTATGGCTGTATGGGGACATGTTCATATGGTTAGATAGTAGGCGTGTGTGTATGTGAAATATACATGAAAGTGTATAGGAGGATTTGGGTTTCAAAATAACAGCTATCAAGTTACACTACTCATGGCATATTGGTTAAACAATCTACAATACACAACCTATTTACTCATAACATGTATGGCTAACCATATACATATATATACGTAAGGAGGTAGAGATTTAGTTATGTATCTATATACATTATAACATGTATGCATAAACTCTATATATATCTATACAGGTATATGAACATAATATAGAGAGAAAAGGTTAGATTTACATGGCAGTGTATACTAAGTTAGGGTGTGTGTGTCATTGTACAGGGTATAGCTTAGTATTAAAAGGTTAAAATCGGTTTTAGTTCAGCATTTACATACAAAATCTGAAAATAAGCTAACATTTAAACCAGTGCAATATTAACATAATGCAGTTTCAGAATTTAGGGTTTGAACATCACAACTAACTCAATGCTTCCAATACATCCTAACATGATAGAGAAGAAACCCTAACATACTATCCATACATTTAGCTATGCATACAGTTCAATATTACATATTAAATCTGAAATTGAACTAAACATTGGAAATTAATGTAAAAAAATGTTAACATGTATTCAGTTTAGGATTTTAGAGAAATTCGAACATCAAACCAACCCAACGTTTATCACAACCTAACATGTAAGAATATGAAACCTAAATTTATATCCCTACATACCATAATGTATATAGCTCAAAATATTACATTTAACACAACAAATTGAACTAACATTTGAAATCCAGTAGTAAGGGTTAATATGCACACAGTCTTAGATTTGTCAAATTCAAACACAAAACTCAACCAATTCCCTTAAGAGTTGAAACCCTGTATATAACATACATGTGCAGTAATATAAACAAAACTACTAACATGAAATTTATATTGAATTACAAATTTAAACTAGAAAAGCAGAAAACCAAAAATATTAGGATTTTGACAATTTAAACATCAACAACATATTAATATATATTTAGATAGGTGGGAAATCAAGTGTAGCATGCATACGTGTCAGGCAAAGAGTCTGTGTCCACTATATATATATTCTCATGTCCCAATATAAAATTAAATTCTACATCAAGACCAACATTTAGATTCCTACCAAAATTGCAAAGTAGGTGATTGATGTAATCAAGACAGTTTTATTATTATTATTATTTAATACAAGAATAATAGCAAGAAAGAAATAACGATAAAATCTGTTTTGCTTATCTGTTTAAAGAAGGAACTATTTTGAAACCCAGAGCTAAACTATCAAATCCAAGATAAGGTCTAGTAAAAATCATCGATATATTGTATTAAGAAGAAATTCATAGTAAGAAGTTACACAAAGGTTTATAAAAATAGCTAAAGCTACTACTAAGTTAAATAATAAGAAACAAAACAAAACAAACAAATAATAATTTCTTTTTTTTTGAAGGACTGGAACAAAATAGAGAATACATGTTCAAAAATATTTAAGATACAATCTGATAATCATATGCGTCTATCCAAAATTATGGTACTCTAAATCCTCGTCATACTAGTAAGCAAGGCTACGATAATCACAAAGTTCTCGACTTAGACACATACCTCTAGAATCGTGGTATTTAACATTTTTGCGATGCCGCTAGCTTGGCTGCGAAAACCTTAAATTCCCACACCCGAGAAATACATCCAAAATCAGACTATATGTCCTCACCATGCTGGCTAATGTGACTATAGAAGACTAGATTCCAAAACTTAGATGACCTAGCCCATATAATTTTATCTTGACAAAAATTAAATTAAATTAACAATGAATACCCAAAAATCAAATTTATCTACGAACATCAAGATTCAAAAAAAATGTACAAAATCCTTCAAATCATATAAATACAAACTCGGATGCCACAACCAACATCAAGATTCAAGATTCAACAATCATCCATCAAAATCAATAAATACAAACTTAAATTCAACAATAATCCATCAAAATCAAATTCAACAACAGAAAGTAAAGATAAATCAAATCAAGGGAAAAAGAGTTTTCAAATCGAAGTTAAAATAAGATTCTCAAGGGTCGTCTTAGGAATCTCTCAAGGGATCCTAACTGTGATTGAGTACCTTCAAAATATATCCTAATCCTACTGCAGGCTGTAGTGGTACTCTAGTTCGAATACCACTACATAAACTCGACCTGCATGGGCCACCACTAAAAACGTATCACGACCCGCACCCTAGAGTAAGGGCACGAAAAGTGGGTACGTCCAGCCTACGCCGCAGTGCCGGCGGTAGAACGCTGTCCTAGGTCACAACATCTAACAATATAATACC
This sequence comes from Iris pallida, assembly GCA_029216955.1. Classification (NCBI taxonomy): domain Eukaryota; kingdom Viridiplantae; phylum Streptophyta; class Magnoliopsida; order Asparagales; family Iridaceae; genus Iris; species Iris pallida. The sequence goes on from JANAVB010003600.1 coordinate 13,549,953, forward strand.
AAGCAGTTTATACTCCCCGAATGGGGGTGACATAGCAGAATGTAAACTCAATCACATCTAAGGTAGAGCATAATGGAAGATAGATAAAATATGAAATCCAAAAGAGATACAGCAGATAGAAGTCAAAGTGTCTAAGATACACAAACCCAGAAATACATCTCAAAGCTCAAATACAGTAATCCATAAATACAACTCAAGACAACTGAAAGTAAGCTATAAGCAAAACCCTAGCTATCTATACAACCTCTACTGTGTCTCCTCTAGGCTAGCAGGCAACCTCCAGGCTATCTGTAAAATTTATCAACAGGTCCAGTCAGGACAGGAGCGAGCACAATACATCTCAACAGTTCATAGCAGGTTAGAAAATATAAACATGCAGTAGAGTAAGATACAGGATCTGAAAGAAATATAATATGTAAACAGAGAGAGAGAACTGTAATAGAAATATCTACTATAAGTAGAGAACTAACAGTGGCTAGTGAGTCAGAGTACAATATAAATATGTGAATAGCATAGGAGATTCTGGGAACTATACTATGGAGTGATCCTGGGAACTACACTACTTGGATATTATTCACATGTCTACTTCTACTCTCCCGTACCCCCAATCAATACACAAGGATCCAACCAGGTTATGTTATGATTCCATACAAAGGCCCACAAGGGGTGATACATGGATAGCCCATAAATGGGTGATTCTGGGAATGCCCATAAATGGGGTGATTCTGGGAAGACTCTGTGATCATGAGAGTACATGTCACAAGTTATCGAAGAATCGTGAAGCATAGTGATACACCATCTAAGTGAAACACACAGAACATGTAGTATACGATGCTCCCTGAGGGGATAACATCTCAAGAATGGATCCATATAGTACTAATTCGTGTTACCAACGTGACAGCATCAAGTAAAGTAATCTAAAGCAGGAAAATAATTCTAACAGGATATGAAATGATTAGAGAATATACTCGCCTGGTATCATGAATGTCCGAAGAGAATATACTGTCTGAGGAGTGGTGTCTGTCTCCTATAGAACAGTACAAGTCACAACAAGTCTAAAATAAGGAAATAGACTGCTACAATGCATCTACATGAAGTTTGGGGTCAATCTAGGCTAAAGTCAACCTTTGGTCAACTCTAGTCAACTAGACTAGTCAAACTAGGTCAACTAGGTCAAACCTAAACCAAACAAGTCTATACTAGTCTAACTAGTCTATTCTAGGCCTAATCAAGAGTAAACAAGTCTAACTAAACTCTCACTAGGCAAACAGACACACCATAGGCTAAGAGCCCTAGGCTATAGGCTATATCATGCCTAAGCCAAACCACAAACACATATACACATAACAAAATATATCTAATATATTGTAGTACACTCATAACATATAGGCTACCTATATGTACACCCCATATATATATATATATATATATATATATGCATCACTATTTACATATTCATATACCTAGATATATATAGGAAAGCTATATATATAGGCACATACCTATATATATATAGAGAGAGAAAGAAAGAGAGGTAAAAGAGTAAGTGAGTATGTGTGTGTTTGGCATGTGTGTGAAAGGATATATGTTAATGTTCTAAAATTTAGTGATAGGTAGGTGTATGTGACATGGGATACATGATGTCAAAGGGTGTATGAATGCATGTGTGTAAAAGGTTATAGGTTAACTCAGTTTATAGAAATACATACATACATACTTACCTTGTATACATGCATACATACATATCATGTATATTACATTTACATGATACATACATGTATACTTGTATTATATTATACTTACATTCATGCATATTAGATACTTGTATTTATATTAACATATTGCAAACATTCATTTCATTCATGCATCTATGCATTACCTACATGTTTTATACATATGCATACATTGTATATTCATATCATTTCATATATTAGCATAGAGACATACAAACATGCACACATCATATATTTCATACCTTGTATTACCTTACATATCATGTTATATATTATCATTCATTCCTTTCATATATTACATTATCTTTAAGTTGAATACATCATATATGGATACAATACATTATCTTGCATGCTTGCATTCATATATTACATTCTATATTACCTATATACATGTATTTCCTCCATTCATTCATGCTTGCATCATATACTCTACATTACCATACATGTTATCATTATATATTGTATTACAATATTTATACATTATGCATTCATATCTATCATTACATATATATCTTCATGCATACATTGTATATCATCCTTTCATTCATGCATTGCTTATATGCATTATATTAATTGCATTCCTACATGCTTGCATTCAACCATATATATACATTAATGTAAAGAGAATATATATAATATATATATTATTTTATTCATCTAACATATCATGTATTACATACTCTATATTCATTTAATATCTATACTACATAGGCTCATAGGTTACACAAAATGCATATATCGTATAGTCACTTTTCTACTTAAAACCAATACTGTACCAATTGGGCATTTACTAAATTCTAGGATTAAAGTATGTCGTAGCTCTTTGTGTTAGCTTTCCGAAACTTTAAACGGATCGTATTTTCGTGTCTGAAAGCTCCCGGAATTGCGAAAATACCGAAACACGTTCGTCTTTCGTACAGCTAACACTCAAATAATTCTACAGAAAGTTACAGAAAGAATTTGGCTTATTAAAATATATATTTGGAAAGCTAACTTCGATACGGTTCTTTTAAAAAAACTGAAGATAAATCGGAGTTCTAAGCTAAAAGTTATGATATTTCTAAGTTGCTTTGGTTAATAAAAACGTGGATGAAAATTATGACGGATTTGACAAAAGAACACATATAGGCCAAGATACTTGGATACAAACACAGGTATCCAAATGAAACTCATTCTAACCATCCTAACTAAGATCAATCCACTCTCTAACCATTATAAAACTGAATTTAAATATCTATTTAAACTATTATCATATATACATACACATGGGGTGTCCTAATTTGGGATCTATCAAGTAGGACACAAGACATATCTAAAATCCTCAAGAGAGCTCCAAATGGCCTCAAATTTGAATCTAAATGGGACACATGCATGAGGATGGATCCTACGGATTCAAAACTAATTTATATGCAAAGGAAATCGATTTAGAGGATGGGTTTTACCTATTGGGAGTGGAATCCCAATGAAATCCTTTAGGACACGGCTCCGATACGAAGATCCCTCAAAGTGGACACTCCTCCTTGCACTCCTCTTCCAATACTTGGTAGCACCCTTCCCTCCCTTGGAGAATGAGAATGATTGAGGGAAGGTTTGGTGAAGGAATGATTTGATTTCGAGATCAAATCAATGAGAAGGCTCTCTAAAATTGGGAAAGAACAAAAGGAAAATAAAAGAGGCTAGATTGTAATGAATGAAATGAATCATTCTCTCCTAAAGGTGGTTGCCATAAAGTGTCCATTAGGGCTAATGGAAAATGTCCTAATTGCCCCTCTCTAGTCTCATATGGTTAAGTCTAGACTAGGTTCAAGTTTGGGGTCAAAATGATCTAGTTTTGAGTCTCTAACTTAACCATTCTAACATGATAAAAATTAGTTTAATTAACTAACTTAATGTTGGGTCTTGTGAGCCATGCTTAACTTAATATTGGGTCCCATCTAGAGTTCAAGCTACCCGGGTCACAATACAAGTCGGAACGCGACGAAACTCAAACCCGACTAAACAAATCCAATAAAAACAATATTAAAAATATAAAATTTTCCCAAAATATTAAAATATAAAAAATGACCAAATTTATAATACATAAATTTAAATATTATTAAAATAATCTAAAATTCACCAATTAATCAAAATCCTAAATAATTTAAAAGTCACAAAATGACCAAAATACCCTTAGCCTAAAAAGTTGTAAATAGTCATTCTAATCACATGGTTAGGTCCCCATGGTTAGTCTCTAAGCTTAGCAAAACTAGGGATTAACTAGTTAACCATCAAAATCATAATTCAATATTTTAAATAGTTTTAAATTGATTAAAAAAAATTACCAAAAATCACAACATGAGTTAAATCTTATTATCGATTAATCAAAATTATAAAAAGTTCAAAATTACCCTCATTTTAGAAAAGTGGGTGTTACAAGTCTACCCTCCTTAGAAGAATTTCGTCCTCAAAATTAAGATGGTCGTACTTCTTCTAGGTCAAACCCCCACAATCAAGTCCCAGAACTTAAATAAAATATATGATTAAAAAGGACGACATACATGGTCATGGCATACGGTGGTAGTGAAAGTCTCATCTAGGTGTACTAGTCATGCTAAATCAAAACGGTCATAGGGTATCAAAACTCACAAGCAGCCTAGGGTGCTAAACTAGAAAAGTTACAGAAATTACAAATCATCAAAACTGTAAGGCAGACTACCATCCTACATGAAAACTGGTACTTATCACAAAAAAAAATAAAAATAAAGATAACCACCAATTATCTATTAAGGGATACTATTCAAGAAAATTAAAATCAAAAGTTAAAGAATAAAAGTCAATTGCATGGAATCCAATCACAATATGTATATATAGAGAGTGTGTTAGAGAGGAAAAAGCTAGCATTATGTAAATGTTATGTGGTTCGTGTGTGCATGGGTGTATGGGGACATGTTCATATGGTTAGATAGTAGGCGTGTGTGTATGTGAAATATACATGAAAGTGTATAGAAGGATTTGGGTTTCAAAACAACAGCTATCAAGTTACACTACTCATGGCATATTGGTTAAACAATCTACAATACACAACCTATTTACTCATAACATATATGGCTAACCATATACATATATATACGTAAGGAGGTAGAGATTTAGTTATGTATCTATATACATTATAACATGTATGCATAAACTCTATATATATCTATACAGGTATATGAACATAACATAGAGAGAAAATGTTAGGTTTACATGGCAGTGTATACTAAGTTAGGGTGTGTGTGTCATTGTACAGGGTATAGCTTAGTATTGAAAGGTTAAAACCGATTTTAGTTCATCATTTACATACAAAATCTGAAAATAAGCTAACATTTAAACCAGTACAATATTAACATGATGCAGTTTTAGAATTTAGGGTTTGAACATCACAACTAACTCAATGCTTCCAATACATCCTAACATGATAGAGAAGAAACCCTAACATACTATCCATATATTTAGCTATGCATACAGTTCAATATTACATATTAAATTTGAAATTGAACTAAACATTGGAAATTAATGTAAAAAAATGTTAACATGTATTCAGTTTAGGATTTTGGAGAAATTCGAACATCAAACCAACCCAACGTTTATCACAACCTAACATGTAAGAATATGAAACCTAAATTTATATCCCTACATACCATAATGTATATAGCTCAAAACATTACATTTAACACAACAAATTGAACTAACATTTGAAATCCAGTATTAAGGGTTAATATGCACACAGTCTTAGATTTGTCAAATTCAAACACAAAACTCAACCAATTCCCTTAAGAGTTGAAACCCTGTATATAACATACATGTGCAGTAATATAAACAAAACTACTAACATGAAATTTATATTGAATTACAAATTTAAACTAGAAAAGCAGAAAACCAAAAATATTAGGATTTTGACAATTTAAACATCAACAACATATTAATATATATTTAGATAGGTGGGAAATCACGTGTAGCATGCATACGTGTCAGGAAAAGTGTCTGTGTCCACTATATATATATTCTCATGTCCCAATATAAAAATCAAATTCTACATCAAGACCAACATTTAGATTCCTACCAAAATTGTAAAGTAGGTGATTGATGTAATCAAGACAGTTTTATTATTATTATTATTTTATACAAGAATAATAGCAAGAAAGAAATAACGATAAAATCTGTTTTGCTTATCTATTTAAAGAAGGAACCATTTTGAAACCCAGAGCTAAACTATCAAATCCAAGATAAGGTCTAGTAAAAATCATCGATATATTGTATTAAGAAGAAATTCATAGTAAGAAGTTACACAAAGGTTTATAAAAATAGCTAAAGCTACTACTAAGTTAAATAATAAGAAACAAAACAAAACAAACAAATAATAATTTCTTTTTTTTTGAAGGACTGGAACAAAGTAGAGAAAACATGTTCAAAAACATTTAAGATACAATCTGATAATCATATGCGTCTATCCAAAATTATGGCACTCTAAATTCTCGTCATACTAGTAAGCAAGGCTACGATAATCACAAAGTCCTCGACTTAGGCACATACCTCTAGAATCGTGGTAGTTAACATTTTCGCGATGCCGCTAGCTTGGCTGCGAAAACCTTAAATTCTCACATCCGAGAAATACATCCAAAATCAGACTATATGTCCTCACCATGCCGGCTAATGTGACTATAGAAGACTAGATTCCAAAACTTAGATGACCTAGCCCATATAATTTCATCTTGACAAAAATTAAATTAAATCAACAATGAATACCCAAAAATCAAATTTATCGACGAACATCAAGATTCAAAAAAAATGAACAAAAATCCTTCAAATTCAACAACAGAAAGTAAAGATAAATCAAATCAAGGGAAAAAGAGTTTTCAAATCGAAGTTAAAATAAGATTCTCAAGGGTCGTCTTAGGAATCTCTCAAGGGATCCTAACTGTGATTGAGTACCTTCAAAATATATCCTAATCCTACTGCAGGCTGTAGTGGTACTCTAGTTCGAATACCACTACATAAACTCGACCTGCATGGGCCACCACTAAAAACGTGTCACGACCCGCACCCTAGAGTAAGGGCACGAGAAGTGGGTACGTCCAGCCTACGCCGCAGTGCCAGCGGTAGAACACTGTCCTAGGTCACAACATCTAACAATATAATACTAAGCAGTTTATACTCCCCGAATGGGGGTGACATAGCAGAATATAAACTCAATCACATCTAAGATAGAGCATAATGGAAGATAAATAAAACATGAAATCCAAAAGAGATACAGCAGATAGAAGTCTAAGTGTCTAAGATATACAAACCCAGAAATACATCTCAAAGCTCAAATACAGTAATCCATAAATACAACTCAAGACAACTGAAAATAAGCTATAAGCAAAACCATAGCTATCTATACAACCTCTACTGTGTCTCCTCTAGGCTAGCAGGCAACCTCCAGGCTATCTGTAAAATTTATCAACAGGTCCAGTCAGGACAGGAGCGAGCACAATACATCTCAACAGTTCATAGCAGGTTAGAAAATATAAACCTGCAGTAGAGTAAGATACAGGATCTGAAAGAAATACAGTATGTAAATAGAGAGAGAGAACTGTAATAGAAATATCTACTATAAGTAGAGAACTAACAGTGGCTAGTGAGTCAGACTACAATATAAACATGTGAATGGCATAGGAGATTCTGGGAACTATACTATAGAGTGATCCTGGGAACTACACTACTTGGATATTATTCACATGTCTACTTCTACTCCCCCGTACCCCCAATCAATACACAAGGATCCAACCAGGTTATGTTATGATTCTATACAAAGGCCCACAAGGGGTGATACATGGATAGCCCATAAATGGGTGATTCTGGGAATGCCCATAAATGGGTGATTCTGGAAAGACTCTGTGATCATGAGAGTACATGTCACAAGTGATCGAAGAATCGTGAAGCATAGTGATACACCATGTAAGTGAAACACACAGAACATGTAGTATACGATGCTCCCTGAGGGGATAACATCTCAAGAATGGATCCATATAGTACTAATTCGTGTTACCAACGTGACAGCATCAAGTAAAGTAATCTAAAGCAGGAAAATAATTCTAACAGGATATGAAATGATCAGAGAATGTACTCGCCTGGTATCATGAATATCCGAAGAGAATATACTGTCCGAGGAGTGGTGTATGTCTCTTATAGAACTGTACAAGTCACAACAAGTCTAAAATAAGGAAATAGACTGCTACAATGCATCTACATGAAGTTTGGGGTCAATCTAGGCTAAAGTCAACCTTTGGTCAACTCTAGTCAACTAGACTAGTCAAACTAGGTCAACTAGGTCAAACCTAAACCAAACAAGTCTATACTAGTCTAACTAGTCTATTCTAGGTCTAATCAAGACTAATCAAGTCTAACTAAACTCTCACTAGGCAAACAGACACACCATAGGCTAAGAGCCCTAGGCTATAGGCTATATCATGCCTAAGCCAAACCACAAACACATATACACATAACAATATATATCGAATATATTGTAGTACCCTCATAACATATAGGCTACCTATATGTACACCCCACACACACACACACACACACACATATATATATATATATATATATATATATATATATATATATATATATATATATATATATATATGCATCACTATTCACATATTCATATACATAGATATATATAGGAAAGCTATATATATAGGCACATACCTATATATATAGAGAGAGAGAGAGAAAGAGAGGTAAAAGAGTAAGTGAGTATGTGTGTGTTTGGCATGTGTGTGAAAGGATATGTGTTAATGTTCTAAAATTTAGTGATAGGTAGGTGTATGTGACATGGGATACATGATGTCAAAGGGTGTATGAATGCATGTGTGTAAAAGGTTATAGGTTAACTCAGTTTATAGAAATTCATACATACATACTTACCTTGTATACATGCATACATACATATCATGTATCTTATATTTACATGATACATACATGTATACTTGTATTATATTATACTTACATTCATGTATATTAGATACTTGTATTTATATTAACATATTGCAAACATTCATTTCATTCATGCATCTATGCATTACCTACATGTTTTATACATATGCCTACATTATATATTCATATCATTTCATACATTAGCATAGAGACATACAAACATGCACACATCATATATTTCATACCTTGTATTACCTTACATATCATGTTATATATTATCATTCATTCCTTTCATATATTACATTATCTTTAAGTTGAATACATCATATATGGATACAATACATTATCTTGCATGCTTGCATTCATATATTACATTCTATATTACCTATATACATGTATTTCCTCCATTCATTCATGCTTGCATCATATACTCTACATTACCATACATGTTATCATTATATATTGTATTACAATATTAATACATTATGCATTCATATCTATCATTACATATATATATTCATACATACATTGTATATCATTCTTTCATTCATGTATTGCTTATATGCATTATATTAATTGCATTCCTACATGCTTGCATTCAACCATATATATACATTAATGTAAAGAGAATATATATCATATATATATCATTTTATTCATCTAACATATCATGCATTACATACTCTATATTCATTTAATATCTATACTACATAGGCTCATAGGTTACACAAAATGCATATATCGTATAGTCACTCTTCTACTTAAAACAAATACTGTACCAATTGGGCATTTACTAAATTCTAGGATTAAAGTATGTCGTATCCCTTTGTGTTAGCTTTCCGAAACTTTAAACGGATCGCATTTTCGTGTCCGGAAGCTCCCAAAATCGCGAAAATACCGAAACACGTTCGTCTTTCGTACAGCTAACACTCAAATAATTCTACAGAAAGTTACAGAAAGAATTTGGCTTATTAAAATATATATTTGGAAAGCTAACTTCGATACGGTTCTTTTAAAAAAAATGGGAGATAAATCGAAGTTCTAAGCTAAACGTTATGACATTTCTAAGTTGCTTTGGTTAATAAAAACGTGGATGAAAATTATGACGGATTTGACAAAAGAACAAATATAGGCCAAGATACTTGGATACAAACATAGGTATCCAAATGAAACTCATTCTAGCCATCCTAACTAAGATCAAACCACTCTTTAACCATTATAAAACTGAATTTAAATATCTATTTAAACTATTATCATACATACATACACATGGGGTGTCCTAATTTGGGATCTATCAAGTAGGACACAAGACACATATCTAAAATCCTCAAGAGAGCTCCAAATGGCCTCAAATTTGAATCTAAATGGGATACATGCATGAGGATGGATCCTACGGATTCAAAATTAATTTATATGCAAAGGAAATCGATTTAGAGGATGGGTTTTACCTATTGGGTGTGGAATCCCAATAAAATCCTTTAGGACACGGCTCCGATACGAAGATCCCTCAAAGTGGACACTCCTCCTTGCACTACTTTTGCAATCCTTGGTAGCACCCTTCCCTACCTTGGAGAATGGGAATGATTGTGGGAAGGTTTGGTGAAGGAATGATTTGATTTGGAGATCAAATCAATGGGAAGGCTCTCTAAAATTGGGGAAGAACAAAAGGAAAATAAAAGAGGCTAGATTGTAATGAATGAAATGAATCATTCTCTCCTAAAGGTGGCTGCCATAAAGAGTCCATTAGGGCTAATGGGAAATGTCCTAATTGCCCCTCTGTAGTCTCATATGGTTAAGTCTAGACTAGGTTCAAGTTTGGGGTCAAAATGATCTAGTTTTGAGTCTCTAACTTGACCATTCTAACATGATAAAAATTAGTTTAATTAACTAACTTAATGTTGGGTCTTGTGAGCCATGCTTAACTTAATATTGGGTCCCATCTAGAGTTCAAGCTACCCGGGTCACAATACAAGTCGGAACGAGACGAAACTCAAACCCGACTAAACAAATCCAATAAAAACAATATTAAAAATATAAAATTTTCCCAAAATATTAAAATATGAAAAATGACCAAAATTATAATACATAAATTTAAATATTATTAAAATAATCTAAAATTTACCAATTAATCAAAATCTTAAATAATTCAAAAGTCACAAAATAACCAAAATACCCTTAGCCTAAAAAGTTGTAAATAGTCATTATAATCACATGGTTAGGTCCCCATGGTTAGTCTCTAAGCTTAGCAAAACTAGGGATTAACTAGTTAACCATCAAAATCATAATTCAATATTTTAAATAGTTTTAAATTGATTAAAAAAAATTACCAAAAATCACAACATGAGTTAAATCTTATTATCGATTAATCAAAATTATAAAAAGTTCAAAATTACCCTCATTTTAGAAAAGTGGGTGTTACACCAATTCCTCGACTTCTGGACCGGGCACCCCTATTTTCTGGGCATCGTAGCGGAAGCATGGAACCGCGATGACTCCCCCAACCCCCTTGTTCGGGTCAGCAACAAGCTTAAAGCTACTAGGAAAGCCCTGTCCGTTTGGAGCAAGCTCGCCTACGGAGATATTTTTCAAGCCATTCGGGTAGCCGAAAACGATGTCACTTGCGCCGAAGCCCTGGTCGTCACGGATCGTTCGGATGCGGCTAGTAGACCCCTCAGCCTAACTAAGCCTATGCTTAAATTCAGGATCAAAGTGGAGACCGATTTCTGGAAACAGAAAGCGAGGTTGAAATGGGACAGCGAGGGGGACAAAAACTCGAAGTACTTTCATGCTTGCGTTAAATGGCGCAGACAGAAGCTCTCGATTCACAGGACTACTGATGACAATGGGAACATGATTACCGACCAAAAGAGCATCCAAGAGGCAGCCATGAATTTATATTCCAAACTATTCTCCAAAGAGACTGTCCACAAAGATAGATCATTCCTTGACCAAATCCCCCTCCTCATCAACGATACCGACAACGCCCAGTTGAACCGCCCTCCCACAGTTCAGGAAGTTAGAGATGCATTGTGGGCTCTGAACGAGCACAGTGCGCCTGGCCCGGACGGGTTTTCGGGGGTATTCTTCCGTACATGCTGGGATATTATCAAGCAAGACATCACCGAAGTGGCGATCGCCTTCTTCGAAGGTGCTATATACCCCAAAGCCATTTCTAGTGCCAACTTGATCCTTATCCCTAAAAAGACAACCCGGAGTCCTTCCGTGACTTTCGACCCATTAGTCTTTGTAACTTCACCAACAAGATCATATCCAAGGTTATCGCAACCAGAATGGCGGATATTCTCCCCATGATCATCTCGGAGGAGCAAAGTGGGTTCGTTCGCGGAAGGAACATCCAGGACAATATTATGCTGGCCCAAGAGTTAATCACCTACATGAAATTTCCAGTGAGGGGAGGCAACATTGCCGTAAAAATAGACATGGAGAAAGCTTATGACAGACTGGATTGGCAATTCATGATCTAGGTTTTCAGAGCTTTCAGATTCTCGAAAACTTGGACCAATATCAACTGGAGATCTATCAGCAACTCGTGGTTCTCCACGGTCATCAATGGCCACGCTGAGGGATTTTTTAAATCCCACCGCGGGGTGAGACAGGGCGATCCCATATCCTCCACTATTTTCATCATAGCAGCTGATGCCCTGAGTAGGAACCTGAATAATATGGTCAACACCCCCAACTTCCAGTACTATCATACATCCAGTGGCTGCCCTATCATCACCCATCTGGCTTTTGCAGACGACTTACTCATCTTCTCCTCCGGGGATGAAGGCGCGGTGGCGGTGGTTCACAACACCCTGACGAGGTACTCTAGATGCTCAGGCCAGAAGATCAATCATTCCAAGAGCGTCATCTACGCCCACCACAACACCAATAGAGAGCACGCTAACAACCTCTCCAACTTAACATCCTTTTCGGTTGCCATGCCCTCGTTCACCTATCTCGGGTGCCCCTTAGTGTACGAGAAATCCAGCGTCAGCATCTTCGAGGACTTGATTACCGAAATCAGGAAGAAACTGGAAGGGTGGCACAATGCTACCTTATCCCCTCCTGGCAAGATGATCCTCATTAATCACGTGCTTTCCTCCATCCCCATCCATACCCTAGCTGTGTGCTTGCCGCCCATTAAGGTTCTTTCGTTGATCGAACAAATCTTTTGTAATTTCTTCTGGAGGCATAGTAACGGCCACGACAAGCATCACTGGGCAGCTGGGATTCTATGGCCCACCCGACTGGCGAGGGGGGATTGGGATTCACCAAACTCACTCACATTATTAAAGCATTCTCGATGAAACTATGGTAGAATCTCCGCACGAGCAACAACTTATGGAGCAGGTTTTTGAAAGCTATATACTTCAAACACATCCACCCCTCGATGGCCACATCCAACTGCAGATCCTCAACGGCTTGGCACCGTATCCTTATCGGTCGTGACCTTGCCGAGCCTGCGATGAGACTCCAGCTGGGAGCGGGCGATTCGAACCCATTCCTTGAGAGATGGGTCGGAGACAGCATGATCCTGAGTCTTACAGAGACCCCGAAAGATTGTAGGATCAAAGACTTGTGGAACCCCTCTACCGACGACTGGAACTGGGACCAGATTTGTGAGTAATCCGGTTACGATACGGTAGATAGCATCCGTGAGAGAGGGTTACGCATCGGTGGCGAGGCGAATGCGGTGCGATGGACCCTCGAGGCATCGGGGGCTTTCTCGGTGAGGTCGGCGAGAACCGCTATCCGGGGCGTCGGTCTCCAGAACCTCCCAATGGCTCATTATTGGCATTTATGTATCCCCAAGAAGTGGTCCTTTCTCTTGTGAAGAGTCCTCGGAAAGAAACTGCCGACAAACGACATCCTTAACACCATCGGGATTAGCTTAGCTTCAGCTTGCTCCTGCTACTCCGAGCGTCAGACGGAGACTATTGATCACATCTTCCGACAGGGGACGCTGCCAGACAGGACTTTGATAACCCTTAACCAGCTATTCAGCATTGAGCAGGGCGGTGGACGCTTCCACGATCTACTGGCTTCCTGGGGTTCTGCCTCCCATGGCCACCAGATTGTCGCAGCGGCCGCTACATGGGTCATGTGGAAGAATCGCAACAAAGCGAGATACGAAGGTCACTCATACTCGACAGACCAACTCCTTCGAGAAATTGCCCGACAATGCCGTATGTGGAGCACCTTGTGTTCCCACAGTTCGAGTGAATTCTGGTTGGTGCTACCCCCGTAGCCCCGGGCGATTGTTTCGTCATCCTCCCTCCATTTTTTTGGTGGTATACATGTATAGGCTTCGGCATTTTGTGCCTTGTATACGGTTTTGTCTGCGGTTCTTGAGCCGTCATTATTAAATTTAGGGATTTTCTTAATATATATATATATATATATATATATATATATATATATATATATATATATATATATATATATATATATTTTATATATATATATATTTTTATATATATTTTTATATATATATTTTATATATATATATATATATATATATATATATAAAAAAAAATATATATATATATATATATATTTATATATATATATATATATTATTTTTTTATTTTATATATATATATATATATATATATATTTATATATATATATATATATATATATATATATATATATATATAAATATATATATATATATATATATTTTTTATATATATATATATATATATATATATATATATATATAATAAATTTAGGGATTTTCTTAATATATATATATATTTCTTAATATATATATATATATATATATATATATATTAAGAAAAAAAAATATATATATATATATTAAAAAAAATATATATATATATATATATATATATATGATCTAATTGGCAGCCTCTTATTGATGAAATAAGGAACTTTGTCCACGGGAATTACATCATCAGGAGAGGGACTATCCGTCTGTGCCACCAGGTACTTGGCGGGTTCAACGTCCTCTTCGGCTACCCCCTGCGAGCCTAATGGTCGGGATGCTGTTTTGGGCAACTTGACCACCAAGGGTTGAGCTTGTGATATTGGCTTGCCTGAGTGTGTCAGATCGGCACTTGGTTGCCGACTCGTGTTGGGAAGACGGATGATAATTGGTTCAACAAGGGACTTTGTGTCTTTCGGTTGCCTTTGATTGGATTTTGGCAACTGGATCACTATCGGCCCTATGACGAGATTTGGCTCTTGGCTTTGGGGGTCGAATGACCACTGGTTCCGACGGCGCAGCTTGGACGAGAGAACCGGGCACCTCTTTATGCAAAGTTGCGACAAGGGGTACGGCTTTGCCTGGTTTACGGGCCTAGAGATGAACTATCAAGGGTTCCTCTGGCCCTGTGATGGTCTCCAGTTTGTCAGTAATGTACTTCTTGGACTCGTCATATGACAAGCCTCCGAAGAGTAATAAGATTCAACCCCTTTGAAGGGATCGATGTTGGCGAATTCAGTCTTCACGAAGCCATGCTTACTGACATATTTGAAGCACTGGTGAAGTGTAGATGGCACGATCATATAGTCATGTATCCATGGACGCCCCAGAAGGATGTTGTAGGAGGTGTCTGTGTCTATGACGTAGCAGGTAACCTCCGTTTTTAGGTCGCCAATCTGACATTTCAGGCGGATCTTCCCTAGGGGATAGCTCCTTCCGGAGTTGAACCCGCTAATGGCAGTGTTGGTCGCCGCTAGACAGTACATTAGGATGCCAAGAAGTTGGAGAAAGCTTTTTGGTATGATGCTTATCGACGAGCCAGGATCGATGTGCATCCGATCCACCTTGATGTCGTCTATGTATCCAGTGTAGTACAAGGGGCGATCATGCATATTGGTCTTGATCAACATGTGGAGTAAATATGATGTTAGGCATTGCTTCTGTACCATCGCTGCCCTGTAGATCTGTTGACAGGTCTTCCCCGGGGGGCTTGACCTGGGCTAAGTAGGCATCAGCATTTTGGAGTGCTTCGTTCAATACGACACGAAGATCCTTGGAGAGCCTTAGGAGCTCGTATAATGACAACTTTGCCGGCGTATTAGCCAATTGTGCTAATATATCAAAGTTGTAAGGTCTCTCCAGCCCATGAGGTACGTCGTTACAGAGTGGCCTGTCGAAACGGATTTCCTTTGGCTTGGACTTATCCGTCAGTGGAGGCTGAGATGGCCTTGGAATATCAGAGGAAGGCAATGTTGCCGGCTGAGGATCTTCGACTGAACTGTCCCGTGTGGGCTGGACTTGTGCTCCAGACCGGGTAAAAACGGCTGCCGCTTCCTCAGCTTCGGCTAAAATTGTATGGCAGGATCTAGACTTCCTGTCCTTCTTCTCGCTGATAGGGGATGACACCGCCTGGGTAACTTCGGGCACTAAGTCCCGATACACCCACATGATCTCTCCTCGTGACGTGGTGAGAGGTACCAATCTAGATGTCTGGTTCCGGACGGGTGGAAGATTAATAACCTCCATTGTTGCCCGAGGGACAGGTATTACCCCGTCTGGAGTGCTTGGTGGAGGGAAGTCGTCGAACTGAATGGACACCATGTTTGCCGCTATGGTAACCTCTTCAAAGTCTATCGACAGAGCTTTGGAGTCGATAAGACTCTGGATGTATCGCTTTAATTGGAAGCAGTCATGAGTTGAATGATGGACATAGCGGTGGAAGTAATAATATTTTGGGTCCTCTTTTTCTGCCGCTCGGGGCTCGCGCCTTGGTGGAGGGAGCTGGATCCTACCCCCTTGCAAGAGCATATCGAAGATAGGTTTGACATGACTATCTTCAAATAAATAATTCACCTTGGGCCACTGACCTTCTGCCAATTTTTGTTCGGCCTTTTGGGTCACATCAGCGACCATGGCCAGTTTGCCCTTATTGTCCCGGTTGGAGGTGGCGCCACTGTTGTTGTTGCTGGAGGTGGAACCAGGACGTTTGCCCTTATCCTCTTCATCTGGGATGTGTAATACCAACTGGCGAGCCTTCTTCAATTTTGCCTCTACATTGGTAGCACTTATGATGAAGGTCGTCCAATCCCTGAACTGATCGTCGCCCATCTAGAGGCTAATTGCAGGGAGCAACTGTAACGCCCCAGTCCCAAAATACGTAGGACTAGAAACGTAGACATGCCAGCCGTATAATAAATATACGTAAGCTATAAAATGTAGTAGAACCATGACTAATCTCATCCACACAAAATATAAGAATAAAGGATATCATATAATCTATGAATTGTCTTGGGTACATATAGTTAGGCGGAGACAAATCCACTACCAACAATGAAAAGAAATACATGATAAAAGAATGAATTTGGCGAGCGAAGCAAAGACGATCGAAGTGCAATCATCCTCAAAGAAATAGAGATGATCATGACCACGGCTAGAATACCTGCAAAAGACAAGAGTACACACCTGGCGAGATAACCAGGTCCTCAGAGGGACGTAACAAGATATAATAAACATGCCATATAAATACTGAATATAAAATATGCCACAATCAAAGAAAGTGACAAGACATAAATAAGGTAACCTAACCGTACTAAAGTGATCATGCAGTTGAGAAACAATCCTTCGACATATGAGCCCTGGCTGTAAATAGGATCGGCATAGTCCCCATATAGGGCACCAGGGGCCCAAGTCCGTAAAGTCCAAAGATCGTCAGAGGGCATCATGTGCAAGGGCTACATCCATAACACTCTGGATAACGTCAGAGGACATCTGGATCCTGCGTCTCCGGTGGAGCGCACAGGTAAATCAGGGAAGTGCAAAGAAGCTCATACGTCAGGTATTGTCCTCCCCATCCAATGTACCTATCTAAGTCGCATCCATGACCATGTTTCTCTACTAACTTCTAAGTCTCCTAACATGCTCATATTAGCAGTTAGTCCTAACGCATGCGCACTGGAGATCAGCCAACACGCAAGGACCTCTATATGCCACTCATCTCACACATCCTCATGGTACAACTGTTTCAAGATATATACGATACACTCCAACGGTATACCCTTAACTCTAAGCCCATATGCAATCAAAGAATAATAACAAGTAAGCTAATATCACTGAGTAGGTAGTAAAACAAGAACTGTAAGAATTGGAAATAAATGAACAGTAATATATAATAAAATGCAAACTGAAAATAAACAGTATAATGGCAAGGTATCTTGCCTGGTAGGACGCCTGGTGTACTGCGATAATTAAGATGGCACGAACTGCGACTTCGGTGTAACAACTATGTAAGGTGACCTCTGATGGTGGCACGGACAGTTCCATTGGGTCCAGAAGGGTAAAATTAGCTAGGGACGGTAGGACGTATAGAATTGACGAGGGAATGGGAATAGTCACGGACAGGATGAGAATCGATGGTATTGGATTTAGATATTACGTCTACTATTTTAGGAAAAATATTAACTCTACACGAAAATATATTTTTATTAGTTAGAAAAATAGTTTTTAGAATAATGCTTGAAAATATATAAATGCTTTTCAGGCAACTCTAAGTTTGTAAAATATATGAATTTAGGTTAAAATCTATATTTTACATATCATAAAAAATAATATATATTTGGGCTTCTAAACAAATTTTGAAAAAAAATAGTTATTGATCCAAAGCCATATATATATATATATATATATATATATATATATATATATATATATATATATTTATATATATATATATATATATATATATATAATTTAATAAAGTAATAACAAAACAAAAATAATACTAAGAATCATATATTTTTACTAAGTATTAAGGTAGATACCTGTATTTATATAATTATAACAGAATATCTTTTAATAAAAGTAAATATAATAAAATAATAATACTGATAATAATAATAATAATAATAGATAATAATAATTTTAATAATAATAGTTACTAAAAAGAAGAAGAAAACAAATAACAAACAAAACTAAAAAAACACAAAGAAAAAAATCAAAAACAAACAAAAATAAATTAACAAAGAGGCTGCTGTGCTCTTTGGGAACGAAAAGGAGAGAGAGTGGAAAGGATAGGCGGAGGGAGAGAACGGGGTCGTCGGGGTCGGAGAAGTGAGGGGCGGAGGACTCGGCCACAGGCGGCGGTTTATGTGGGCTGCTCCGGCGTGCAGAGGTTCACCAGTAACGATCGTGCGACCATAGCGGGGAGGCGCCAGATCCGCGGATTGGGTGATCGACGCAGAGGCTGGGAAGGAGGAGGGCGCGGGGGATAGGCGGTAATGGCGGGAAGCAGCGGTGCGCACGCGGAGGGAGGCGGAGCTGGGAAGGCTCGGCGCTGCACCGGAAGAGGAACTCGCGGTGGCTGCCGGCAGCGAGAAGTCGGAGGTGAGTGGTATAGGCGGTGGTCATATTTATTTGGGTTTTCTTTTTGGGGGATTTGGCTGGGTTTTTGGTGGTAGCGTCGGCCGGCGATGGCCGAGGTGGCGGAGGCGGTTCCGGCTATTGCTGGTGGTGGGTTACGGTGGTCGGGTGTGCAGTGTGTTGGCAGCTGCGGGTGGTGGTACTGCGGAGGAGACGTGGTCGATGTTGGTAATCATCGACAGGTTGGGTTTTCGGTGTGTGGCTGATGGTGAAGGTGGCGGTCGGTGGCAGAAGGGAGGCCCGAGGTTTTTCAGCGGGTGGCTGAGGTGGTGGTGTGCTTGGTTTGTGTGTGGCCGTGCTGTGGGAGTCGATGGACGGTCGGGAAGTGACGGGGCTGGGAGTGGTGATGGCGAGGCGGGAGTCGGAGGTTTGGTGGATAGGGTTTGGCTAAGGTTGGCCACAGCTCTCGGTGGTGTTATTGGTATAGCTAGGCTTAGGATTTGGGGTTGGGTCATGTCGGGGATTGTCCGACACGACAAGATGGAGGTTTGGGATTGTCGGACTCGGGACAGGATTATGATGTATTTGTATTGGGGGAAATTTAGTGGATGAGAGGCACGGACATGATGCACAATAGGGTAAAAATTTGGTGTTGGAGTTCATGGAAAAAGAGGGCAAGTACCTCTCCTTTTATAGGAGGTAGGAATCCCATTAGGATAAAGACTAGGATAGTTTAAACGCCCATAAGATAATTCGTAATTTAATTTAAATAAAATTTAAATCGATTCAATCAATAATAATCCAAATCCAATTCTAATTAGATTTTATACGTAGAAAATTTAGCTAAATTAAATAATTGATTCTTAATTTAAATTACAATAACTAATTAAATATTAAATCAACAAACTTCCAAATTATCTCTTATAAATAATAAAATAGTCAGTACTAAATAATTTCAAAAATTGCAATAAATATTTTGGTGATTGATATAAAATATCTTTAAAATAACTTTTTAATAATTAAGATCAATAATAAAATAATTTTGAAATTTTCAAATATATACATGAATTAAATTTCATGTATCTCGTATGCGACTAGCACAAAATATCTATGTATATATTATTTTTGAAATCGACATAAATAAATAAATAAACTTTACCACTAGTGCGACGGAATTTATATACCTTCAAGCAAAACAAACAAGTTAACTATATTATATTGAAAATGAAATATATGTTTTCTATATTTTTTATAACAATTATTTATTAATAATAACTGTTATAAATGAAAGACTTTTATAATTAAAATAACAAAACTTAGAAAATTTTGGCACGATAGCAAGAATAATTATTATATATATTATTTCAAAACTATAGAAATAGAAAACATTTTTCTAAAATATGTACGCTCGCACATATTCGCACTCGTCGAGCAATAATAAAAAAATAAATTTTTGTGCGCGACGTACAATTCAACTACGCGACGTATAATACAAAATAAGAAAACCCTTTACCAAATTTAAAAAAAATAGTAGAAATTTAGGAGTTTTACATCTACCCAACTTAAAAGAATTTCGTCTTCGAAATTAAGAATTTGTAGGGGGGTGAGAAGGCACAAAGGGGTAGCGATAAGGAAAAATCAATTCACAACGTTCAACAAAAGATGCATTAGGAAATCGTGATTTAGCTAAATACGAAAATAATCGTGGATATGGCTAATTAATGCAAGAATGAAAATGATCAAGGGTCTTAATCAAGATAACTTGCAATAAGGAATAGTATGGTATCAAGAGATATAAATTTGAGAACTTAAGGACATGGTCCCTTGAGAGTAGGTTGAGGGCACGATTAAGAGAACGAATTTAAATTCACTCATATTTTAAGTGATTAGGAGGTCACGGTAGTAAATATAGGGCCGAGGAAAAGAACGAGCAGTTTAGGATGAAGGTATAGCAACTTTGAGTGGTAATGGTCCTAATCGATAGGAAGGCTAGAGAAAGTTCTAGTATAATGCTTTCGTCCTTCTAAAATAGGTGAAGGAGAAAGCAATATAGAGTTCGAAGGAGATGTTATCAAATACAAATACGTGGTTCAAAGGCGACCAAATAATTCAAAAGGAGTGGCCAAGGCAGTCACGGATGGGACTCTAGAGGACAAGTTTAGCTATATCCTCATCCACGTAGAACGATAGATAAAAGCGAATCAAAGTGCACTAGGTTGATCAGACCATCATGCACCGGCTCTGATTAGACAGTATGTTAGTGGAGGCCTTCAATAATAGACTGTCCTTGATCAAGCTCGATAAAAGGATAAGCTTGTAAAACTGGGCTAAACTAGCGGCATAAGTCAAGCTAGTTCAAAAAAATAAGCATGCGAAAGAATAATGCAAGAAATACAAATAGTCTAAGTATCTAAGTCTTGCCCGGCGTTTGTGCCTATAAAGGCGTCCTACTATCTTCTTGGTTAAGGTCAAAGTGAATTTTAGGTTGTGAGGCATCTATCCCACTTAAAAGAGTTAAACTTGTAGTGTGATGGGACAGGGGGTCAAGCAATTGAGATAAAGCACCAAGTTAACCGTTTAAGGAATTAAGTAGGTCACAATCATATATAGGGTCGAAAGAATTGAGTCCAAATTCGGTCTCTAACTGAAGTCGGAAAGGACAATGGTATTATGGTATGGTTTATAGCTAGCCATTTCGACTTGAATGTCGTCTCACAAAAATAAAGTACAAGGGGACGTGTTTTAGTGAGACATGATATACCTACATGAAGGTGGGCTCGTCTAGTTCTTGCATATAGAATTTGTTGGATGGAAGATTCCAGTATTGTGCTCCAAATATCCAAGTCACGGTAAAGGACACAAAAGAATTTAAAATAGAAAGTGGGAGTTCATGAGATAATGGTTAACGCACAAAATAAATGACCAAGTTAAAGCATAATAAAGATAATTCGGATTCTAGTAGATCAAGGTAAAATAAGTTAGGAATACAGTTTCTAGAGATATGATAGCCACTTGATGGGGTATGATCAAGGAACAATCCAATTATTTTTCAAATTTTAAATGGTTAGAAAGTCACGATAAAATCTAGATTTGAGGGAATGTCGAGTGAGTCAAGATTGAAATATAACCACATAATCTTGGAGATGACTAACAACACTTGTGTATACCCTACTATCATGGTCATGGGGATATGGCAATTAAAGTGGACTACTTTATCTATCTTGGTTGCCTATCCATATTTGAATCTATAAATTTCGACTTCTTTAAAACTTTGCAATATAATTCTCCAAATAATCTAATAAAATATCTTTCTAAGCTGTCAGTCATACTCATAACTTAAAATTTAAATTTCTTTTAATCAACCTCAAGATAACCTTTATCATAACAAAAATTTCTCCAAAAATGTATCATAAACTAACCTTTCCACCTTATCTAGTCACATCAAAATCATAACTTAAGATTTTCCAAATTTCTAATCAATCTCGAATAAACCTTTATTGTGTCACAAATCCAATCTATATATTTTCTTCTTCTATCATTAATCTAAATCTTAAATCAAAATTTAAATAGATTTTTTTTAACAATTGTAATTCATACCAGAGTTTAAAATAGATCCTCAATTGATATATATCCTTCAAAATATTTGTAACCAAAATTCTTAATATCCTTACTTCAAAATTTATGAACTTATTAATTGGGAACCATACAACCAAATTTAAAACCAATCTTTATCAACCACCCTCATAAATCTTACAGCAGCATTTAAATTTAAAATTTCTTTTCAACTAACTTTATATCTCTTCAAGGATGTATAGCTATAATCAAATGAATGAAAAATATTTTTCAAAGACCTTCAAAAATCAAAACTCAAAATCAAATCAATTTCCTTTCTCAATTGTATATAGATCCCACGATCCTTTTGTAGATCCAAATAAAGTTCTAACAATCCTTCAAAGTTATTAATGTTGCTTCTACCCAACTTAGAATTAGCTAATCCTTAAGTTCATACTTCTAAAAAAATATGGTTCCTCTTATCTTTATATCTTTATAACTCAAATAGGATCTCAATGCATACTAGTTGTCAATGTAACCCTTCTAGCCATGTGTTTGACCTATGGGAGATACTAGTGTAGTCATCTTCCTAGTTGTTACTAAGCACGAAACTAAAAATTTACGGTAGAAGGAGTCAAGCAAGATGCAAATCAAGGAGGTCGAACGAGAGTTCGAAATTTTAAGTCAAGAAAGAATGTCAAGTAGGTAGATGAGATTCTAGACTCTAATCCTATGTGCAGGTTCACATCGGTACAATAACGTAACTGAAGTGATAAAGGGAACCTGCATGGGCCACCACAAAAATATGTAACACCCCAGTCCCAAAATACGTAGGACTAGGAAGGTCGACATACCAGCTGTATAATAAATATACGTAAGCTATAAAATGCAGTAGAACCATGACTAATCTCATCCACACAAAATATAAGAATAAAAGATATCATATAATCTATGAATTGTCATTGGTACATTTAGTTGGACGGAGACAAATCCACTACCAACAATGAAAGAAATACATGATAAAAGAATGATTATGGCGAGCGAAGCGAAGACGATCGAAGTGCAATCATCCTCGAAGAAATAGTGATGATCATGACCACGGCTAGAACACCTGCGAAAGACAAAAGCACACACCTGGTGAGAAAACCAGGTCCTCAGAGGGACATAACAAGATAAAATAAATATGTCATATAAATACTGAATATAAAATATGCCACAATCAAAGAAAGTGACAAGACATAAATAAGGTAACCTAACCGTACTAAAGTGATCATGCAGTTGAGAAACAATCCTTCGACGCATGAGCCCTGGCTGTAAATAGGATCGACATAGTCCCCATATAGGGCGCCAGGGGCCCACGTCTGTAACGTTCGAAGATCGTCAGAGGGCATCATATGCAAGGACTACGTCCATAATGCTCTGGATAATGTCAGAGGGCATCTGGATCCTGCATCTTCGGTGGAGCGCACAGGTAAATCAGGAAAGTGCAACGAAGCCCATACGTCAGGTATTGTCCTCCCCACCCAATGTACCTATCTAAGTCGCATCCACGACCATATTTCTCTACTAACTGCTAAGTCTCCTAACATGCTCCTATTAGCAGTTAGTCCTAACGTATGCGCACTGGGGATCAGCCAACACGCAAGGACCTCTACATGCTACTCATCTCACACATCCTCGTAGTACAACTGTGTCAAGGTATATGCGATACACTACAACAGTAGTCCCTTAACTCTATACCCATTTGCAATCAAAGGATATTAATAAGTAAGCTAATATCACTGAGCAGGTAGTAAAACAAGAACTATAAGAACTGGAAATAAATGAACAATGATATGTAATAAAATACAAACTGATAATAAACAGTATAATGGCAAGGTATCTTGCCTGGTAGGATGCCTGGTGTACTGCGATGATTAAGGTGGCAGGAACTACGATTTTGGTGTAACAACTATGCAAGGTAACCTCTAATGGTGGCACAGACAGTTCCATTGGGTACAGAAGGGTAAAATTAGCTAGGGACGATAGGACGTATAGAATTGACGAGGGAATGGGATTAGTCACGGACATGATGAAAATCGAAGGTATTGGATTTAGATATTACGTCTACTATTTTAGGAAAAATATTAACTCTATACGAAAATATATTTTTATTAGTTAGAAAAATAGTTTTTAGAATAATGCTTGAAAATATATAAATGGTTTTCAGGCAACTCTAAGTTTGTAAAATATATGAATTTAGGCTAAAAAATCTATATTTTACATATCATAAAAACAATAATATATATTTGGGCTTCTAAACAAATTTTGAAAAAAATAGTTATAGATCCAAAGCCAAATATTATATATATATATATATATATATATATATATAATATTTAATAAAGTAATAGCAAAACAAAAATAACACTAAGAATCATATATTTATACTAAGTATTAAGGTAGATACCTATATTTATATAATTATAACAAAATATCTTTTGATAAAAGTAAATATAATAAAATAATAATACTGATAATAAAAATAATAATAATAATAATAATAATAATAGATAATAATAATTTTAATAATAATAGTTACTAAAAAGAAGAAGAAAAAAATAACAAACAAAACTAAAAAAACACAAAGAAAAAAAAATCAAAAACAAACAAAAATAAATTAACAAAGAGGCTGCTGTGCTCTTTGGGAACGAAAATAAGAGAGAGTGGGAAGGAGAGGAGGAGGGAGAGATCGGGGTCGTCGGGGTCGGAGAAGTGAGGGACGGAGGACTCGGCCACCGGCGGCGGTTCACGTGGGTTGCTCCGGCACGCGGAGGTTCACCAGTAACGATCGTGCGGCCATGGCAGGGCGGCGCCAGATCCGCAGCTTGGGCGATCGACGCGGAGGCTAGGAAGGAGGAGGGCGCGGGGGCTAGGCAGTGATGGCGGGAAGCAGCGGTGCGCGCGCGAAGAGAGGCGGCGCTGGAAGGGCTCGGCGCTGTACCGGAAGAGGAACTCGCGGTGGCTGCCGACAGCGAAAAGTCGGAGGTGAGTGGTATAAGCGGTGGTCATATTTATTTGGGTTTTCTTTTGGGGGGATTTGCCTGGGGTTTTTGGTGGTGGCGCCGGCCGGCGATGGCCGTAGTAGCGGAGGCGGTTTCGGCTATGGCTGGTGGTGGGTTACGGTGGTCGGGTGTGCGGTGTGTTGGCGGCCTCGGGTGGCGGTGCTACGGAGGAGACGTGGTCGGTGCTGGTAATCATCGACGGGTTGGGTTTTCGGTGTGTGGCTGATGGTGAAGGTGGCGGTCGGTGGCAGAAGGAAGGCCCGAGGTTTTTCGGCGGGTGGCCAAGGTGGTGGTGTGCTTGGTTTGTGTGTGGCCGTTCTGTAGGAGTCGATGGACGGTCGGAAAGAATCGGGGCTGGGAGTGGTGATGGCGACGCGGGAGTCGGAGGTTTGGTGGGCAGGGTTTGGCTAAGGTTGGCCGCAGCTCTCGGTGGTGTTATTGGTAGAGCTAGGCTTAGGATTTGGGGTTGGGTCGTGTCGAGGATTGTCCGACATGACAAGATGGAGGTCCGGGATTGTCGAAATCGGAACGGGATTATGATGTATTTGTATTGGAGAAAATTTAGTGGATTGGAGGCACAGACACGATGCACAATGGGGTAGAAATTTGGTGTTGGAGTTCATGGAAAAAGTGGGCAAGTTCCTCTCCTTTTATAGGAGGTGGAAATCCTATTAGGATAAAGACTAGGATAGTTTAAACGCCCATAAGATAATTCATAATTTAATTTAAATCAAATTTAAATCGATTCAATCAATAGTAATCCAAATCCAATTCTAACTAGATTTTATACGTACAAAATTTAGCTAAATTAAATAATAGAATCTTAATTTAAATTACCATAACTAATTAAATATTAAATCAAAAAACTTCCAAATTATCTCTTATAAATAATAAAATAATCAATATTAAATAATTTCAAAAATTGTAATAAATATTTTGGATATTGATAGAAAATATCTTTAAAATACCTTTTTAATGATTAAGATAAATAATAAAATAATTTTCAAATTTTCAAATAGATACATGAATTAAATTTCATGTATCTCGTGTGCGACTAGCACAAAATATCTATGTATATATTATTTTTGAAATCGGCATAAATAAATAAATAAAATTTTGCACTAGTGCGACGGAATTTATATACCTTCAAGCAAAATAAACAAGTTAACTATATTATATTGAAAATGAAATATATGTTTTCTATATTTTTGATAACAATTATTTATTAATAATAACTGTTATAAATGAAAGGCTTTTATAATTAAAATAACAAAACTTAGAAAATTTTGGCACGATGGCAAGAATAATTATTATATATATTATTTTGAAACTATAAAAATAGAAAACGTTTTTCTAAAATATGTACGCTCGCACATATTCGCACTCATCGAGCAATAATAAAAAAATAAAATTTTGTGTGCGACGTACAATGCAACTACGCGATGTACAATACAAAATAAGAAAAATATGTACCAAATTTTAAAAAAATAGTAGAAATTTAGGGGTTTTGCAGCAACTTCTTCTGGCAGTTTTCAATCAAAGAGCTCTCGAGATTTTCTTGGGGCAATCTCATTGCGGTTTGGCGGAACCGCTCGATATAGTTCCTTGTTAGCTCCCTCTCTCCCTGAACGACGTCCATGAGGGATGACATCGTCACATCATGTCCCACTTCGAAGAATCTCTCCAGGAACATGTGCTTGAAGCCGTCAAAAGAATAGATGCAGTTGTCGGGAAGGTTGCGGTACCAGTCGAACGCGATCCCCTCCAGTGCTCCGATGAATAATGGAGTGAGGATGGCGTCACTATGCGACAAGTGGTCGGTTGTGACTTCAAAATAAGTCATGTACCGACTAGCAGAGGTCTTCCGGTCATATGAATCGATATGAAATGGCTTGTACCGTGGTGGAAAAGGCACATCTCTCCATGCAACGGGATACTGCTGCCGTATTTTGAGGTCCCGAGAGGAGTCTCGAGCATTGAACATTGCTCGAAGCTCCTGGACTTCCCTCCTTGCCTCCTTGGCTTCGTCCTCAGCTAAAGTAACGGATGCTCCTAAAGGATCATCACCCAAAGGAGGGGTGGTTGTGTTGGAGTCCGCGTTGACTGCAGGTCCCAAGCTTGTTTGTCCAAGCGTCCTTGCTGGTTAAGTTGGCAATGCGACTTTAATTTCGTCTACAGACTTGACCAATGACAGGAGTGTTGGCACAGTTTATTTTGATAACATTAACAGCAGTCTGGGACCAGGAAGTAAGCACCTTTAATGGAAGCAAGTTAATTTGGGGTATGGACGATTGTCACCCGTATGTACAGGCTAACATCTAGACAGTCCCGTGCATCATACATTAGATTAGGTTTATCATACTCAGAATAGTCTAATGGCAGCCTCTTATTGATGAAATAAAAAATTTTGTCCACAGGGATTACATCATCAGCAGAGGGGCTATCCACTTGTGTAACCAAGTATTTGGCGAGTTCTTCGTCCTCTTCGGCTATCCCATACGATCCCAAAGGTTGGGATGCCGTCTTGGGCAACTTGACCACCAAGGGTTGAACTTGTGATATTAGCTTGCCTGAGTATATCGGATCGGCACTTAGTTGCCGGCTCGTCTTGGAAAGACGGATGACAATTGGCTCGGCAAGGGACTTTGTGTCTTCCGATTGCCTTCGAATGGATTTTGGCAATCGGATCACCATCGGCCCTATGACGGGCTTTGGCTCTTGACTTTGGGAGTCGGATGACCATTGGTTCCGACTGTGCAGCTTGGACGAAAGAACCGGGCACCTCCTTACACTACAACAAATAGGGCATACAATAGCAGTTTATCTATAGCGTTCAAGGCTCCCTGCTATAGAATGTCATCATCAATAGCGTTATTTTCGCAGTGCTATTAAAAGAGAGTTCAATAGCAGTTTATCTATAGCATTCGAGCCTCCCTGCTATTATAATATCATCATCCATAGCGTTCATTGTGAAGTGCTATTAAAAG
Source organism: Iris pallida (assembly GCA_029216955.1). Taxonomy (NCBI): domain Eukaryota; kingdom Viridiplantae; phylum Streptophyta; class Magnoliopsida; order Asparagales; family Iridaceae; genus Iris; species Iris pallida. The sequence goes on from JANAVB010003600.1 coordinate 13,578,526, forward strand.
TTCATACAATAGCAGTTTATCTATAGCGTTTATGCCTCCCTGTTATTATGGAATTAACATAACTTTATATAGCGTATTATGAATGCTGTTAAAGGTATAGTTTTTTTCTGGACGATTAGGAGCAGCATCGTATTCTATATATTTTACATGATTAAAAAAAGACTATAACACATTTTGGATGCTATATAAGTTACAACGTCGTAATGGGATTAAATCGTTACCATAAAAAAAAATTTTATGCCAAGGAGTCTGCAAAATACTCTTCAAAGCAAACTAACATTTCAAAAATTTTATATAAAATTCCTCTCCCCTGGTAAACCGAATAAATTTTTTTTAGTAATATATATACGAAATATATCTTTGTATATTTAGTAACTATATATTGACAAAAAAAATTATAAATAAACTGAAATATTGGTTAAACCAAATAAACTGAAAATCGAACAGATTTATTCCGTTCAGTTTGGTTCGATACGGGATATTTCGGTTGGTTTCAATTTTTGTTATTCGATTTTCGGTCGAATTTGGTATTTGGTAATTCGGTTCGGTTAACCGAGTTAAAAGAGTGCTCACAATTGAACTATCTACTGTTCCAATCATGGGAGAAGCAACACAGTTTTTTTTATTTAAAAAAATAAGTTATAGCATGTTGTGACTGCTACAGGAGCGATCCAATTTTGCTGTATAATTTATAGCGTTCTCGATAGCGGCGTTCACGTCCGTTAGATATTCATAAATTAAATCGCTACCGTCCGCAGCAAAATGCTATGTTTTATGTTTGAAAAAACCTTAATGTATTGGCCCCAACCCTTCAACTCCCCAAAAACCCGCCAAACAGCGCAGTCCTCCTTCACAAAAACCCTCCCTCCACGAAAATTCCCAAACTTCCCCCCTCCTTCTCTCTGTCACGAAACCGCTCTTCCTCAGGAAACCCTAAAGGTAACGCTCCCCTCACAAAACCCCTCATCTTCTTCTCTCTGTCTCTCTCTCCCCTCACGAAAATCCTAAAGACCGATCGACCGACCGACCCACTCATCGTCTGCCGACCGACTCATCTTCTTCCACTACAATAAAAATAGTTATAATGACACTTTATTAACGATACTTTGTAAATAAGTGTCATTAATTATTTTCTATGACGACACTTTGTTAAAATGTGTTGTAGTATTGAAAGATTTATCATCAATTACGACATTTTTTAAGAAGTGTCGTAGACATGAATCCAATGACACTATCAAAATGTTGTCTAATATTAAATGATAAAGGACAACACTTTTAAAATGTCTTTCTAAAATTTTTTGTTCCCACAATTTTTTTTAGTTTTCGCGCCCTTCGTGCCTATTCATTTCGCCCTAACTCTCTTTCCTCTCTTTCTTTCATCCTTCACCTCAATTTTTCTGGCCTATTTTTTTTTCTTTGACTATCTCTCTCTCATCCCTCTCTCTGAAATCCCCCAAAATCTAATCGAAACCCTAATTTTCTTATTGGATCTCCCAAAACCCTAAAATCTCTACCGATCCTTCTTCCCCTAATTCTTTACTCCAAACCCTAAAATCTCCACCGGTCATCTCGTCAGAGTCCTCCAGTTCCAGAGGCAGCGCATGCCCTTCGTTTCACCCGATGAGTAACACCGCATCTTCGTTGTCGTCGACGAGAGGATGGTCATCGCTGTAGACGATACGGTGACTCGCGCTGAAGCGACCGTCGTCAAAATTTGACCTGCCCGAGCTTCGTGCCACCGCATGCTCAAGATCGACGAGGTAGGGTTCGGCAGCGTCTACAAGGGCTTCGCCCGCCCAACGGGCGGGAAGGGGGAGAAGATTACGGTCGCGGTCAAACGACTCAACCACAAGGGTCTGTAGGTATATATAAATATTCAGTCACCTTCATCTTCATTCATTCATTTGGGAGACAATTTACAATAAGTTACTTAAATTGTATATACATCTTAATTCAAGTATGCATGATGGGTTTGAAATGGAAAGCTTTGCCAAAGCAAGCTGGATCTGCAACTATCAAGTTTTTCATAATCAATGATATCATTCTCAATACTTATTCTCTTAGATTAAGGCAAAATTTGTTCCAAGAAGAAAGTACTGCTGATTAGTAGTGAAATTATCGGTCAAAGAAATCAATGTGTGTCATTGCCTGGGTTATTCCAAGCAGCATAAAATTAAATCATGAGTTCGGGTGCGTGGGAGGGTAAGTAGATGGTATGGGATGTTTAGATTTGAAATTGAAGCAGGGATATGTCATTGCCTGGGTTATTATGATTGGCATAACAATAGATGTATAACTCGAGGCACAAAAGTATTATATGATGAAGTATATGGTTTTCTTATTCTGAATCCAGGAAGAACTTTGGGCCATAGAGGCAGTCGTTCAAAATGTGTGTCGGAACGCAATTTGATATATAGTGGATGCACTTTCTTAAGTGGATTCCATTTCATTAAATGCTCTTGTAGCAATATCAGGAACATTTTCTCCCTCCTAATCTAATGCCCATTTCATTCTTAATTGTATATTATTTTGATATTTACAACGTGACTTAATATATATGCTTCTTGCATGTTATTTTGCATCCATATTACTGTACTATGATGTTGGACGTTTTTACCAGTTTAGAATAGAATAGATGTATTAGGCTGGAGAACCTTCAATTTTTGATATATTTGTTTTCGTACAGCTTTCAGCAATTCTGCACCAATTTCACAAATGAAAAGTTACAACATTTTAATCAGGTTCGAGGATGGAAAACTTTTAATATTTTGATATCGCTTTTATACACCAATATGATGATTAGGAAAATTTATAATTACCCAACTTTATCGTCTCTGACTCCTTTACTCGTGCATTTAACAACATGTTTTCAAGATGTAGCAGGAAGAATATATAAAAGAGGAAATTAATTGGAGTTACATTAAGTTCATTGACAATCAGGATGTTCTTAATCTCCTTGAAAAGGTCCATCTTGCCTAAATCTAGTACTTGCACCAAAAGATAGAAAGTGAAGAATGCTTATTCTGTTCCCTAATTTTCCTTTTTCTTTTATTAAATGACTGCTCATTTACATAGGAAAGGGAACACTTTTGACTTATATTATGCCTTAATTATATCTGAAATAGCTGGCGCCAAAGTTTATGATAAAGGCTCTGTGTTGTTGTACTTAACTTTGTTTTAGGTGTATGGGGGTAATGCTCTGGTGAATGTTTTCTTACATGTTCCTACGCTGGGAAAATAATCTTGCCAGCAAATATGAGCAGCATCCTCCGTTATTGTCCTTGATGCAAAGACTAAAAATTATTTTAATGGACACAAATACATGCAAAAGAATTTGTCAATTGAAGTGTCTGTACAATTGCAGGAAAGGAAACAATTTTTGCTAAATAACATTCCTAATTTTATATTAGGAAAATATATGTATTAAAGATTCAAAGGTACAAGAAGATGTTGAGTGAAAAAACATGTTACTAGTCTTTGACCAACTGGTAATACCTTGCATAAGAAGGATAAAAAGTATAAATGAGGAGAATAAGGTAGCTAATAAAGGACAGAATGGAGATAAATAGTAGATTGTATGAATAATTGACAAAGTTAACTTTCAGTTATCTGAGAAGGTTTTCAAAATTATATTTAGTTTGTCCAGGATTGGGAGATTTGTCAAATTTGTTATGTTTCGGTGCAATAGGGTTGATGCTGTCATGTATTTTTTTTATTTTATGTTATTTGCTAACACACTCTGTTTATCGGTTTGCCACCACTTTCCTCAAAGTTGCATATACTGTTTCAATATCTTATTTTTTTTTACAGAAACCTGGTGGTATCATTGCTCTTCTCGATGAGGCTTGGTATGAATAGCATGAGCATGAGCATGTGATGCTATTATTAAATTACATGGAAAAATGAAATAGTTCAAGAAATCTGTAACTTAATGAGATATTGAAGCTGCTGAGTTAAATTTTTGTTGCAGTGTGTTGCCTAGTCAACCTATGAAACATTTGCCCAAAAGCTGTACCGGACTTACAAAAATCACAAACGCTTTAGCAAGCCAAAATTATCTCGCTCTGATTTCACCATTCATCACTATGTCGGTGAAGTAAGTAGTGCTTGTTATTGCCTCCATATTTAGTAGTTATGTTGATTTCACCATTCATCACTATGTCGGTGAAGTAAGTAGTGCTTGTTATTGTCTCCATATTTAGTAGTTATGTAGTAGCATTAGTGGTACCAGATCCATTGATAGCATATAAAATTGTTAGCTTCTTGCAGCATGGGGACATTGCTTTTTGAGTTGATTGCTGGCAGGAACCCGTAGCTGGGTCTTATGGAGTATGTTGAGCTAGTAAGACCTCTAACCCTAGCTATCAGTATTTTCATATACATCATGTGGTGCCTTTCTTTTCCTGTAAAAACAGACACATTGAATTGGAATCACATGTTATGTCTTTGGTGTCAAAGATTGAATCAGGAAAATATTACTCTGATGCAGGATAGTTATGCAACCTAATTGATCATTAAAATAATCATAATTCTGGATGCAGGACAGTTATTCATAACCAATAGAGAGATGAAATCAAATATTTGATGTTAGTTCTCTGTTATTGTTTGTTTTATAATTGATCTGTCTGTCAATCTTAACTATATACTAAAGCGGATTTTGATGCATAGATCACATATTTCTGATGTTAAGAAATAACTTTACACCAAGAGAACAGGTGCATTGCGTACATCGGGTTCGAGGATATATGGTACTATTTAGTCTTGCAATTGTCCTATTTTGATCTGTTAGTATCACCTCAATTTTACAGGCTCTGGAGAAAAGCCTTCCTTTACAACAATATCAATTTTAGAAGCCAGCAGGGTTGTGTAGGTTTTGATAGGTCATTTATGCAGGGTTTTGATTACCGCTTATCATAGTTGCTGCTGCTTATTTCTTTGCGAAGTGACCATTTATTTTTTCAGGTAACTGTTGCTTTCTTACTTTGAGAGCATGATAGTCTTTTGGGATTGCTTTTGGGATTTTTGAGAGCTGACCGTAATTGAATTTCGATTGATTCTTGAATTGCTCAGTTCATAATTACGTTTCTCATTTTTTCTAACTATTTTCTTGTGTGTTGTATCTTCTTCTTCTCTAATAGAAATTCTTTTTCTATGTACAATTCAGAAACCCTAACGTATTTTTGTTGTGTTTGATGTTCTTGGTTTGTTTCAGGAACCCTAAATTTGTGAAGTGTTGAAGAAGAAGAAAGTGCCACGAAATTCTCATCTCTCTGTAAGTCATTCCTTTTCCGTTTATAATTTGTTTTTATTTTTGGTTTGTTTCAGGAAGTGACAATTTTTGAAACAAATTCTCATTATTTTATCAATTCATCGACACAACGTGATGGATTGATCAAGCTCAGTCCTTCAATGACTCCCCGCTCTCCAACTTCCATACTTTCCTCCCTTGATGCTTGTCCCAACACCAAGCCAACCCTAAACCCATCCTGATCATAGAAGTAAGATCCACATCGACTCGTGTTGCTCGTTTTGATCCTGTAGCTGCATCATCTCTCATATCCATAACTGCATCCATTCAACCAACTCCACATCTTCAATCATGCATTCACACAGCTTACCTCCTCTTGTTTCTTAGTTTGATAACTCTGATATAAAGTTGTTCTTATTAACTGATGACGTGTAACATATTGCTTCTTCAGTTATAGATTCATTTTGTCACTACACGTCACAAGTTTTCATTCTAACTTGAAAAGAACAATATAAAAATATAAAGCTCTTGCTAAGATGAGCTAAATTAGTTTGTAGAGCCATAACCCAAAGCTCATGTTCTTATAACAACAGTTTACTGACATGAAATTGACTCCATGATGGTCATTTGCATTAATTTCAAACAGAAAAGACAAAGGATTATAATGGTTTTAACCAGCAATATGAATATAATGGTTTTAAACAGAAAAGACAAAGGATTATAATGGTTATAAGGGTGTGTCACAAGTTGTGGACTTGCTAAGTATGTATGAATATGAATGGATCACTAATAAATTCAACTACAATGGATTCCAGTTATTTGGTTGATTATAACTCATAAAATTTTAGGCAATTTTCTATTGATAGCTAACTCATAAATTCAACTGCTTGTTTATTAACCAGGAACACTAATGTTTTTTCCTATATTTGTGTAGGTTGGATGAAGTAAGAGAATTTCTGAGGAGCTTTGGTTGTGGACAGGCTCGAAGGGTTCGAGCTAAATTTTGGATATCCAACATTTTGGATATATGTATGGAAACAATTAAACGCTGACTACGTTGTTAATGTTTAAGCTTGGAGAAATTATGAAGGATTTTGAATGTTCTTAACAGTTAAATTAATGAATTTACTTGTGTTCGAAATTTATTCTGTGATTGATTCGTCGAGAAGCATTTAAATTTGTGAATATCCGCATTCTGTGTATATATGCAATAGATTCTGTGGCATTCTGTATATCTACAATGCTATTTTGATGTGCTGTAATACTATTCTGATGTGAATTGTTTCTTTACACTAATGCATTTTGCAATAGCATTCTGACATGATATTGGTGCACATATAATAGCGCAAAAGAAATGCTATAAAAACCAATTTGCATCAAAAAGCTATTCAAACGTTGTTACGAAACTATAGCGTTCGTAAATGCTATGTAAACTCTATAGCATTTGTCACTGCTATAACAAGTCTATAGCGTTCATGGACGCTATAATAACTAAATAGCGTTCATGAATGCTATTACTTTCCTATAGCGTTCTTATATGCTATAAGACTTGTATAGCGTTCATAAATGCTATAACTTATCTATAGCGCCATGGAACGCTATAATCCATCAATAGCGTTTATGAACGCTATAACTTTATAGCGTTCTTGTACATGGGGTAATTATAGCGGGGGCATTTATAGCGGACGGAATACGCTATAATAGGCGTTCTATAGCGTTCTGAGCACGCTATCGTATCCCATATCTGTTGTAGTGTTATGCAAAGTTGCGACAAGGGGTGCGACTTTACCTGGTTTACTGGTCTGGAGATGAATTATCAAGGGTTCCTCTGGCCCTGTGATGGTCTCCAGTTTGTCAGTGATGTACTTCTTGGATTCTTCATATAGACAAGCCTCCGAAGAATAATAAGACTCAACCCCTTTGAAGGGATCGATGTTGGCGAATTCAGTCTTCACGAAGCTGTGCCTACAGACATACTTAAAGCACTGGTGGAGGGTGGATGGCACGATCATATAGTCATATATCCACAGACGCCCCAAGAGGATGTTGTAGGACGTGTCTACCTCTATTACGTAGCAGGTAACCTCCGTCTTCAGGTCACCAATCTGACATTTCAATCGGATCTTCCCAAGGGGATAGCTTCTTCCCGAGTTAAAACCGCTAATGGCAGTGTTGGTCGTCGCTAGTCGATGCATAGAGATGCCAAGAAGTTGGAGCAAGCTTTTAAGGTGATGCTTATTGACGAGCCAGGGTCGATATGCATTCGATCCACCTTGATGTCGCCTATGTATCCAGTGTAGTACAAGGGGCGATCATACAAATTAGACTTGATCAACATGTCATGTAGAGTAAATATGATGTTGGGCATTACATCTGTGCTATCGCTGCCCCATAGATCTGCTGGCGGGTCTTCCCCTGGAGGCTTGACCTGAGCTAAGTAGGCGTCAGCATTTTGGAGTGCTTCGTTTAATACGACACAAAGATCCTTGGAGACCCTTAGGAGCTCGTATAACGACAACTTTGCTGGCGTATTAGCCAATTGTGCTAATATATCAAAGTTGTAAGGTATCTCCAGTCCTTGAGGTACATCATTACGGAGTGGCCTGCCGAAGCGGGTTTTCTTTGGCTTGGATTTATCCGCCAGTGGAGGATGAGATGGCCTTGGAACATCAGATGGAGGCAACATTGTCGGCTGAGGATCATCGACTGAACTATCCCGTATGGGCTGGACTTGTTCTCTAGATCGAGAAACAATGACTGCAGCTTCCTCAGCCTCGACTAAAATTGTATGGCAGGATCTACACTTCCTGTCTTTTTTCTTGTTGGTAGGAGATGACACCTCCCGGGTAACTTCGGGCACTAAGTCTGGATGCACCCACATGATCTCTCCTCGCGATGTGGTGAGAGATACCAATCAAGATGTCTGGCTCTGGACGGGTGAAAGATTAGTAACCTCCATCATTACCCGAGGGACATGTATTACCCCGTCTGGAGTGCTTGTTGGAGGGAAGTCGCCGAACTAAATTGACACCATGTTCGTCTCCACGGTGACCTCTTCAAAGTCTATCGACAGAGCTTTGGAGTCGATAAGACTCCGAATGTACAGCTTTAATTGGAAGCAGTCATGAGTGGAATGATGGACATAGCGGTGGAAGTGACAATATTTTGGGTCCTCTATTTATGCCGCTCGGGGCTCGCGCCTTGGTGGAGGGAGCTGGATCCTACCCCCTTGCAAGAGCATATCGAAGATAGGTTTGAAATGACTATCTTCAAATGAGTAATTCACCTTGGGCCACTGAACTTCCGTCTATTTTTGTTCGGGCTTCTGGGTCGCATCAGCGACCATGGCCTGTTTGCCCTTATTGTCCCGGTTGGAGGTGGCGCCACTGTTGCTGTTGTTGGACGTGAAACCAGGACGTCTGTCCTTATCCTCTCCGTCTGGGATGTGTAATCCCAACTAGCGAGCCTTCTTCAATTTTGCCTCTATATTGGTAGCACTTATGATGAAGGTCGTCCAATCCCTGAACTGATCGTCACCCATCCAGAGGCTAATTGCGGGGAGCAACTTCTTCTGGCAGATTTCAATCAAGGAGCTCTCGGGATTACCTTGGGGCAATCTCATTGCGGTTTGGTGGAACCGTTCGATATAGTTCCTTGTTAGCTCCCTCTCTCCCTGAATGACGTCCATGAGAGATGATATCGTTACATCATGTCCCACTTCGTAGAATCTTTCTAGGAACATGTGCTTGAAGCCGTCAAAAGAATGGATGCAGTTATTGGGAAGGTTGCGGTACCAGTCGAACGCGATCCCCTCCAATGCTCCGATGAATAATCGTGTGAGGATGGCATCACTATGAGACAAGTGGTCGGTTGTGACTTCAAAGTAAGTCATGTACCGACTAGCAGAGTTCTTTCCGTCATAAGAATCGATATGGAACGGCTTGTACCGTGGTGGAAAAGGCACATCTCTCCATGCAACGGGATCTAGCTGCCATATTCTGAGGTTCCGAGAGGAGTCTCGGGTATTGAACATTGCTCAAAGCTCCTGGACTTCCCTCCTTGCCTCCTTGGCTTCATCTGCAGCTAAAGGAATGGATGTTCCTAAGGAAACATCACCCAAAGGAGCGGCAGTCGTATTGGAGTCCGTGTTGACTGCGGGTCCCAAGCTTGTTTGTCCAGGCGTCCTTGCTGGTTGAGTTGGCAAGGCGACTTTGATTTCATCTACAGACTTGACCAAGGACAGGAGCATGGCCTCAAGTACTTCTAGATGTTGCCGGTTAGTAGGTGCTTCATGATCATCGTCAGCCATAAAGATTGTCCTTACGTGGGTAGAGGTCGAAGGGATCGTAGCAGAGGTGCTCTCTGTACCGTACCCTTATACAGAGAAATCATTAGAGAATATCGGAATGTCATCTTCCTCGGACTCGGAAGGGGTACTACCCCCTGTGCAGGAAGCTGCATCATCTTGGCGAGGGTGGTGGTCTTCAAGGAAGTCCAATTCTGTTGTGTAGTTCTGGGGGATCTCTATCCCCTGTGTGTACTCTTGGTATACCGGATTGTCGCATATATTGAGGGGACTGCTACCCCCAGCTTCGTCTACTCTCAAGGAGGCCGAAGGTGTACCCCTGGGTGCTGGAAGCTTCTTTTTGGATCGAGTTCCTAAATAGACACCACCTGTGGTTGTCGGCGGCAACCCTCCAGATAAGATTTTCCTCGTAATACTGGCCGAGATTGCCGGGCTGGAAGAGCCTGTCTTCTTTCCTTCATTGCCAGAAGGAACCATCTGAGTTGAATTACAGGAGGCAAAAAGAAACTCCTCGTCTCCTGGAATTTGTACCTATTTCTTGAGTTATTGTCGGACAGGTGCTGGCTGCTGTAGTCGTTGGAACACTGACTGCCGACCTTCAGGTGCTGCTGATTTGTCGTAGCAGCAGTTGATGATGACTTGGGTGCAACGACATCCCGAGAGGGACTCATTGCATGCCAATGCTGCCACCATACGTTTGTGAGTAATCACCTCACACAAGTCGGTAACAAGCTGATCTACCTTTGCACCAAACTTGTGGACTCGGGTATCCCAAGCGCATGGGTACTTAGGTATCATGTTTGCTCCATAATCCGTGGCTAGTAAAAGCACTTGCTCTGGATCGTTGGAGGGAGACTTTAAAGACCCACCTTATACGTTAGCCCTGGGGGACAGGATGCGGGTGGTTCTGTACAACTTTCCATCAGGAACCTGTGTAACAGTCAACAGGGCCCACTGACAATCAGCAACTTGGACAGTTGATTGGGCTTGTTGGGCCCGCACTGCCCTAGACTTCTTTGACTTAGCACCCGAAAGCGCATAGTAAAAAGAGTCCAGATTAATATATCCCACATTCTCAATGGGCTGCATGGCGTCGGGCCTGTATGAGAGACGGTTGAAAATAGAGCTTCTGACAGGGCCGTATGAAACATCCTGTCTGAGGCCAGGTTTGGCTACCGCATGGGCTATCTTCCTGCGGCCAGAGCTGGCTATTGCATAGGCCATCTCCCTGCGGCCAGAGTTGGATGCCGCATGGGCCATCTTCCTATGGCCAGAGTTGGCTGTCGCATGGGCTATCTTTCTGTGGCCAGAGTTGGCTGCCGCATAAGTTGTCTGCCTGCGGCCAGAGTTGGCTGCCTCATGGACAGACTGCCCATCTCTCTTATGCGGCTTATTCTTTGTCCGCATGGATTTCCCTCGTGCCCCCAAAAACTTAGCATCGTAGTATTTTTTTCTGCTGGATTTAGGGACAGTAGGGTGTTTGCCATTGATTATAAAAGTACAGAACAATTATATAGGAGGACTAGACTTAGACTCACAATACAAACTCGCTCGTACAAAGAAAGCCTAGGGACAAAAACCTAGGTACAGCAGTCTAAGTACGATTGTTTATTTTTTATTCTGAGGGGTGACGGTAGAGGCTCGGAAAAGCGACGGTCGCTCTGCCTTACTCCTTGGACGACCAGACGTAGCCTTGGCTCCGGTGAAGAAGTGCTCTCGAGATGGGAAGACTCTTCTGTGCACGCCTTTATCTCTCTGTGTGTTCAGCCGGGTGGAGAGGATCTCTTTTGCAAGGGAATGGCACCTTGCTATTTTTTTCTCCTGAATTCTCCAGGGTTTGCAAGGGAATGGCACCTTGCTATTTATAGAAGTGGGGGTGTGATCATTAGGGTTTGCAATGATTCTCCCCTTTGAAAAGTCGGCGGCCAATCATCTGGACCATTAATCTTGATTGTATTACATCTGGGCCATTAATTCTTGATTACGCCAAATCCGTATGGGCAATTAATGCTGATTGTGTAAAATCTGTATAGGCAATCAATGTTGATCGTCATGAATCTTGGGAAGCTCGGATCTCCTGTCACGTGTCTAATCCATATGATTGCCATAAATCTGTTTTGATTTAGGCAATTATGATGATTACGCTAAATCAGGTTGTTGGGATTTGTTGATAACTCTTGATTGAATTACTGCCACGTGGGAAACTGATCTTCTGCCACAAGTCATAACCGTGAGCCACAGCTGCATGAGGGTAGCTTCTTAGGTTTTGGACTGCATGAAGGTGGCAGCCGCATAGATGAAGCCTCCGACATCTGAGCCGCATAGGGGTGGTTTTCAATTGAGCCGCATAGGACTTGCCACGTGTCAAGGCTGCATGGGTGTGAGCCGCATGGAGATGATCCTCATGACCCGAGCCGCATGAGAACAGCGGCCGCATAGGGTGACTGTTCATAATTTGAGCCGCATGACAAGGTTCTTCACGCTCCGAGCCGCATGCGAGCATCAGCCGCATGGGATGGTGGCGGCCGCATAGGGGGCTTTGTAGTTAGTGGATCGTGCCAGCTGCAGAGGAGATTTTCTCCGTTTCCCGAGAAATACGCCGTCATATCGAAGTTCATCATTTCAGCTTTAGTGTCAGAGTTGTTACTTTATGTCAGAGCATTTAATGGGAGCAGTCACTTCATGGCCAGCTGTAAAGCTGCATAGGGTCACGTGATTCTCGCCTGAGCCGCATGAGGCTATTGAAGGGTTTCTTTGCCGTATGAGGCTCTATTAAATTCCTGAGCCGCATGAGGCTCCTTCTGCTTTAAGCCGTATGGGCTTTTTCTATTTTGAGCCGCATGGGCTTCTTCTGTTCTTTTCCATGCTTCTACACTATTCTCTCTGCCACGTAGGCACTACTACAAAAATGGTTAACAATGACGGCCAAAAATGGTCATTGATGACATTTGTTTGGCCGTCATCTACGTTACCGTCATCTTTACCATAAGAAAATAATGACAACTCGACACATGTCATATTTATCAATGAATGATGACTTTTGTGTGTCATCTTTATTTATAAAAGATGACTTATATATGTCATCTTTATTTACTAAAGATGACTTCTATTAGGAGACAACAATGACAGATTACACACGTCATCTTTTTTATATAAAAGATGACTTTTAGATGTCATCTTTTTATATAAAAGATGACTTTTACACGTCATCTTCTTGTATTAATGATGACTTACATGCGTCATCGTTATTTATAAAATATGACATTTATCGTGGAAAAACAATGACGGGTCAACGCACGTCATTATTATTTACAAATGATGACTTATATATGTCATTGTTATTTACAAAAGATGACTTATATGCGTCATCTATATTTACAAAATATGAATTTTATCGAGGGTACAATAATGACAGCTCAAAACACGTTATATTTGTTTATAAAATATGACTTTTATGCGTCATCATTATTTGCAAACGATGACTTACATATGTCATTATTTTTTATAAAAGATGACTTTTAACATTGAAAAACACCGCTCAACACACATCATTATTATAAAAAGATTTTATTGAGTATACAACAATGACGGCTCAAAATAATGAAATGTACATACAATATCCCATTGAAGAAAATAAAGAAGAAAACTAATACGTAACACCAAAAAAAGGTATTTCATTTCATAATTATTCAAAGTCATGACATTGAACTAAACAATATTCATTTATTCTCACATATTTCAAAACATAAATTAATAATACTTCCAAATTTTCTTAATACATATTGTCTTCATTAACAATATCCATTATAAACTTCGTCAGCTCCCCTCTCATTTCATCAATTTCTTTGATGGAGTAATCCTTTCTCCCAGCAAACTACAAAAAAAATAAACACAAAATAGTAAATATAAGGTCATACATCTAGCGTTACTTTATCTTAACATCTAACTTACCACTTTGTCTAAACAGTTTGCATTCTAGAATTACATAGTTGCATAAAGGTCATACATCCATCGTTAATGTTAACATTACCATAGGACATAAATGTACGATGAAACAAATGAATACATGCATCTAACCATACATTCATAAATATAAGAAATTCATCCAATTGTTCATGCAAATATTCATAGCCAATGATATATGGACCTTAGTGATTGGCTCAAACAGTAAGCTTAAGACACCATGCATTAGACATCTGCATGAAAAGAATAGCAACAAAAAAAAGTAATAACTGCTCAATTCTTCAAGCAAAAACAAAAAAGCTTCACAAATAGTAATTTTGCATGCAAGGGGAATCACCACATAATAAGTACCATTCAGGAATTGAGTGGAAGCTCCAGATTAAAAAGAATGGTTGTCAGTGGCTTTAGGTTTGGAATGTTTGTGATTTAATCATCCAGCATCGGAAAAATCTGCAATCCAGCATTGTGAATATCTTGCAATTAAGTGGCAAGTAGTGACAACTAAAGAAAATGTAAGACAAGTCATTGTGAAAATGACCATACCTCTTAGAAAATGTGCTTCGGGGAATGTAGCTACATCCAACAAAGAAGCATACGATGTACATAAAAGAGACTCCAATGCCACAAAATTAAAGATACCTGATGCAACAAAGAACGTTACGTAGTAAGCATAGTCTCAAAACCTGTCACTCAATTCTCCTAGAGTACCTAACCCATCATAGAACATAAAAATACTGCCAATTTAAGTAAGAAATCGTATAAAGAAAAGAAACCAACTACCTAATTCCCAATTGTTCCAATAAGAAGCAAGAACCCACAAATCAAATATGCCATAGAACACTAAAAAAAATTCAATTGAGGTGAACTAGTTCGGATTTTCCCAAAAATGAACACCGTAATAACCTCAATGTCCAACAAAAAGTCAAATTAGTTACATCCTGTAATAACCTCAGTAAGAAAGAACTCCAAATCCCACCATAAGTAGAATTTTCACATAATTCTCACTACAATTCAGTTCCCCATAAAAAAAAGAAAAATGACCCACATAACAAAACCCATAATTAAGCTGAATTCACTAAGAATTAGTTCAAATTGAACACGTTACTTACTACAGTTCAATGCTATCTTAGTTGGCATTAATATATTTGAACTCTCCTCTCATAGCCCTACCATTGTAGTCTTTTAAAAACTTATAAACAATGGAAATTAGGAAACACAAGAAAACTATTCTACAGAAGGTGGCAACATAGCAGATGCAAAGTATTGAACCAAAACAAAGAAGCGAAATGTTAGGACAATCAAAGGAATTGACTTGTTCAAATTTCTTCTATTGATTTATCCTACTTTGCTTGAACTTGAAAGCAACATGGTAATGTCCAACCTTAGTTTGTTAGCTAGTGCAGCTTGAGCTTGCTTGATTAAGCTATATTAATGTTTAACAAGCCTATCTCTGCTTGATTAGTTTGTTCAAGCTCTCAGACTTCAACATGTCTCATTTATTTCGATTTTATGTGTGTGTGTGTGTGTGCATTTTTCCAGTATGCTTACAGTTTTTTTTGTCCCCCCCCCCCACCCACACACACGCACATAAAATTGAGGCATGTAAAGCCATGAACCGACACTTCTGTAAGAAACCTGAACAACAATGAATTTGTTCAAGACTAGATAGCTCAAAATTCAACAAACTAAATAAGACATGCAAACCAAATATTTAGGAAATTTGAATCTTTCCGGTGTCCTTTTGTAATTATTCTCTCCCTTTCTTGCGCAATTCATATTTTCCTGCATTTTAGTTTATCCCAGAATCCAGCAAGAAAAATTATTAATCCTATTAGTTTTCAAGCTGGAACCCATAACAGAAACTATGAGAACCTATTTTCAAAATGATTGCATAAAACGTGTCAATAATCCTGCAAGAAGCACACTTAATTTATTAGGAGATAATAATAAAATTTGTTGGCTAACCCACTGAAGCAACCTAACACGCTGCAGCTCTCTAGGCCACCTAGCAAATTTTTTGTGTAAGAACCTCAATGGTTTACAATTTTTTGTGTAAGAACCTCATTGATTTATAATTTTTTGCTTTGGTCGATATGTCACCACTGTATCGGCTTGATATCCAAAGATATTATTATGTAAAAAAGAATTTATATAAACTGAAGTTTTAAACAGTGCTAAAGGCATTACAGATCAGACAATACATTAATGCAATATGAAAAGAATGTATATAACCTGAATGTATATAACCTGAAGTTTTCATTAATCCTATAACCCGAATGTATTTCATTGCAATATCCAGACTTTTGATAACCAGAAGTTTTCATTAATGCTATAACCTGAAATTTCCATATAAATTTATGCAAAAAATGACATGCTTGGACATTATCATTACCTCTCATGTGAATTTCACATTAGTATACTTGTAATCAATGCCAGAAGTTTCTTCGAAAACCTGAATATTACAAAAGAAAATAGAGAAATTCAAGTTGAAAGCAATACATGTATGTGAGCTCTGAAAGAAACCCTGAGAGAAAGTCATGCATCAAATCAGCTCCATCCCACATCATAGACTTTAATTGAAGAAAACTCAATACAAGAGAAAGAACATACTTTTTGGATTACTATGGTATCTCAAATGATTAAAACCAGCATCCAATAGAACATCGAATGGGAATATGATTTAGAACAATATGAAGGCTGCATAGAAACCCTCACCAATGAAAATATGTAAAGAACATGGTAATGAGAAATGTTATGCAGGCATTAAATAAATGCAAAATTGTGCACCATTGATTAAGAAGGACGGCTCCAGCTTAGGAAGCACAGTCTAAATCAGAGTAGATTGTTTTTATGTAGTTTACATATAAGGCACAACATGTTTAGACTAATAATGTGAATCTGCATACCAAACCTTTGCGTCGACGAGCATGTAAATATGAAAAAAAGGAAAATAAGACAACAATATGTTAATATGTGATTATATATAGTATTTATTTTCTCTCGTATGTACAGTCTTATAGGTTCAAGTAATTCCTTTATAAAGGAGGAGTTAATGTATAATTCTGTTGAACTTGAAAGTATACAAGAAAACTACTTATCTGATTATTACATGAAGAATTGTTGGGTATGAGAGACAATATTACACCTTGCCCTTTGCAATGCCCTTGGCAACCTCTCTAGTCCTCCAATCATCTGCATCCTGATCAGCTTTATCATATGCCTCACACTCCTGCAGAACATTAACAATGACAGAAAGTCATTAACAAACATGACCTATATGTGACTGAACTGAAGACAAACTACCATATGATACACATAACAGAAGTGAACTACTCAAACCACTCTTCCAGGCATGTAGCTATAAAAGGACAACATGAAAAGAAATCTAGAGACATACAGCACAAGTGTATTAGAATTGAGGTCCTTACCACAAAGAAAAAGTGCATCTTCTTCTAGCTTGAGCAACACCCAACTTTCTTGAGTGAGGATACATCATTTCAAATTAGTTATTAAAGGTACATGAGTAAACAGAGAGCTATGTGAAATATGTTAGTTATTAAAGAAAAAAATAACAAACAAGTATCATGAAAAGCCAAGAGTTGATTCTAGAATTAGCTGTGAGGTTAAACGCTGAACTCCCATTCCCTACAGGTTCCAGCAGAACAAGTGTACATCTTCAAAATATTTAAAAATATATGGATTATGTAGTCTTGATACGTTTGCATTTACCTAACAAATTACAAATTTGGATTAGTGAGTGATACTTTTGAAACCTCATTCAGTAATATTGTCGACACCTTTATTCAATATTACTGTCGGACATAGAGCAGTAGGTAAACTTTGAACCATCAGAGGTTTCCATTCTTGCGAAAAAAATGACTTCTTGTTGTTCATGAGAATTTTTTTGTCCACTATTATAATTCTAATAGTTGGGATTGGTAACTTCATATTGCTTGCTTCAGTTCAATAAAGGAAAGGGAGTTCAATACCTGGTCAACAATGACATGGATTTCTCCTGCAACATCATGCCAAGATTCCTTTGTAGAAGTCCAATCATTACAAGGGAGGATCGAGCTTAGGGTGCTACTTTAAGGATCTTGTATGTACTCTTCAAGAGCTGCACATGTGTGTCCAGCAACTCTGTATACAGAACGGTATATTCTTTGCAAGTTAAGAGTATTTAACTATGGCTCACTTTTCTGGGAAGTAGTAAACCCAAAATATAACAAGAAGAGGAATGTCAAGACCCAGCAGAGCCCGATAAGCTTGGAAAAGAGAAATGCTCATCAGTTAGATATCTAAAAGATTGTGATCCTCTATACAGAACTACTAAACAAGTTGTATGGATTGAACAGGTGTTGTTACGTTGTGCATTGTGGATGATGACAAATTAGCTGATCCAAAAATCATGTTCTTGACCTCTTCCCTACATGATTTTACACAACAACGGTTCCCAAAATGCAAGTTTAACAGAAGTGCATTCTTCAGTGATCCTCTATGCAAAACTACTAAACGAAGTCCTTAATTACATCTGGAAAGAAATATGATACTGAACTTTAAACACAAGATCATCTCTCTAATGAAAGATCAGAAATAATTTGACTGAATGACAAGGAAATGCTGGAAAAAAGATCTTACCTTTAGTGTAGTAAAGTTTTACTATTTTAAAGCATCTCAAGTAATACTTTATCCAAAACTACAAAGGGATGCGGGACTATTGAAGGCAAGCTGGTTTGGAGGCGGAGAAGATACCGGGTGAGGAGGGCGGGTATTCCAGGGACATTTTACTTCTCTATGTCCTAAGAAATAAACTGCCCTCATAAAACGAACAAGGAAAGTGGGAAAGTAAAGTGAGGATTCCAGGTTGGAGCATTTTTAGAACTGATGGGTGGGGATTTGAGAGGTAACTCATTCAAGAATTTGTTTTAGGACACTGAAAAGTTTCCTACTTGATTATAGTGAATGAAAGAGAACTACAGATTTTATTTTCTAGGGTTATCTTTTCTCTTTGTCCTTTTGCATCTATATGCAATCTGGAAACACTTGAGGATCATATATAATTTTTCATTCACTTGACATCTTACAATGAAAACAGGTCTATTATTGTTTGTTCTCTCGATGTTTATCTTCCCAGGATCTCTCTCTACCAAACAAGTCAATATTGATGTTTGCTTTGAGGTTCCGATTGATGAAATAAATCTCGTATAACGCCCGATGATGCTTGTGATGGCCAAAGAGTTAAAGTCTTTCTCTGTGTACGAGTTGTGGCAAATGTTCAATTGACCAGAGAAGCTCGCACTGTAATCCTGGTACTGCAGCTTATAAGCAAGACTGACAGCTAATGGATTAGGACACTGCGATATGATCTAATTTTTTTATTGTGGTAAGTCCATCTCCCTGGTCATATGTAACTATTATCTACATTAGAGCAAAGTTGCTCTGATGTATCTAGTCTACTGCATATATCAGGTTCCAAATACACAAAATGTATAGTCAACAAATATATAACTCTTTTGATCCTACAATCCTGACATATATTACTAAATACATTAGATATGCAATTAAATTATAATCGACAAATAATCCCCAAATTGTGCACCCAAATATCCATAAACTATAAGAAAACAATTACTCAAAAAACAAAAAGGTTTGAAATCTGACCTTAAGATTAAGGATCGGCTTGATTTGTTGTTGTTGCTGCTGATGAGGGATGTAGGCGGTGAGTGACGACATCGATGCAATTTTCAGATCTGATGTGGGCTCGCTCTGATCCAAGCCCTAACAAACCACTTTCAACCAAGCTCTAACAACACCATTTTCCATCGAAAAAGCAAAAAATGGGGGATTTTTGAGCATCTAGAAAATTGTTACCATGGATTCGAAAGCACTCTGATTGGCGGGCTCGACTGCGGCGAAGGTTCGTCGGAGCCTCTGAAAACACTAGATCGCAACAGCGCCTCTGAAAACCATAGATCGCAGCAGCGCCTTGGAAAACCTTCGCGCTCTCCAGCTTAGCAGACTATTTTTGATACCGGGTTAGAATATCTACGATCTCATCAACAAACTCCCCCCTCGCACTCCAGCTCAGCAGCGCCTCCGAAAACCCTAGATCGCAGTCACGAATCTGCCGGCCATTGGTGAAGAGAGGAGAGAAAGGAGAGGGGATTATTGGAGATTGATTTCTTCCCTAGAGGAAGAGAGGGCACAAAGAATGGTTAGGAGAGGAGAGGAAGGTTTTTTTTAGAGGGGTTTCTTCAGATTGAGGAGTTTTTTTTATAGAGGGATTTCTTTTCTAAGTAGATCGTGTTATATGAAAGAAGCTCTATGGACGCAGACGTTAACATAAATCCTAAAAAAACTTTAACAAAATTATTAAAATGGCAGCTACAATGAGGACAGAAATTTTTTCGCACATTCATTACTTGACAATTATAACTAAACCGTCAATAAACCAAATGGTTTTTCTTAACGTTTCAGCTACAATATACTTTCTTTGTCCAACTTGGATTCAATCAAATAGTATCAATCTCTAATCAATATTTTATAAAACACAACATGTCTCTATCATTGTTTAAACTAAATATGACTCCTACTATTACTATGTCATTGTTAGTCCCACGTCTTTTCTTTCATACACAAAAGATGACATCCATAAAAAAATTTATGACCCTTATTTTTTTAATCGTCATCTTAGTACACATTTCATGACATCATTTTTTTTCTGTCATTAATTAAGTTATTAATGACGATCATCTACTGAGCTGACATTAAAAGTATCATTAATGACATTTTTTTTGAGTGTCATCTATAAAGTGTCATTGTTAACCATTTTTGTAGTAGTGAGGCGGCATTAATTGCTCTTGATTCGTGTTTGCCATCGATTGTAAAAGTACAAAACAATTATATAGGAGGACTAGACTTAGACTCACAATACAAACTCGCTCGTACAAAGAAAGCCTAGGGACGAAAACCTAGGTACAACAGTCTAAGTACGATTGTTTATTTTTATTCTGGGGGGTGACGGTGGAGGCTCGGGAAAGCGACGGCCGCTCTGCCTTACTCCTTGGACGATCAGACGTAGCCTTGGCTCCGGTGAAGAACTGCTCTCGAGATGGGAAGACTCTTCTGTGCGCGCCTTTATCTCTCTGTGTGTTCAGCCGGGTGGAGAGGATCTCTTTTGCAAGGGAATGGCACCTTGCTATATTTTTTTTCTCCTGAATTCTCCAGAGTTTGCAAGGGAATGGCACCTTGCTATTTATAGAAGTGGGGGCGTGATCATTAGGGTTTGCAATGATTCCCCCCTTTAAAAAGTTAGCGGCCAATCATCTGGACCATTAATCTTGATTGTATTACATCTGGGCCATTAATTCTTGATTGTGCCAAATCCGTATGGGCAATTAATGTTGATTGTGTAAAATCTGTATGGGAAATCAATATTGATCGTCATGAATCTTAGGAAGCTCGGATCTCCTGCCACGTGTCTAATCCATATGATTGTCATAAATCTGTTTTAATTTGGGCAATTATGATGATTGCGCTAAATCGGGTTGTTGGGATTTGTTGATAACTCTTGATTGATTTAGTGCTACGTGGGAAACTGATCTTCTGCCACGTGTCATAACCGCGATCCACAGCCGCATGAGGGTAGCTTCTTAGGTTTTGGACTGCATGAAGGTGGCAGCCGCATAGATGAAGCCTCCGATATCTGAGCCGCATAGGGGTAGTTTTCAATTGAGCCGCATAGGACTTGCCACGTGTCAAGGCTGCATGGGCGTGAGCCGTATGGAGATGATCCTCATGACCCGAGCCGCATGAGAACAGCGACCGCATAGGGTGACTGTTCATAATTTGAGTCGCATGACAAGGGTCTTCACGTGCCATGTCGCATGCGAGTATCAGCCGCGTGGGATGGTGGCGGCCGCATAGGGGGCTTTGTAGTTAGTGGATAGTGCCAGCTGCAGAGGAGATTTTTTTCGTTTTTCGAGAAATACGCCGTCATATCGAAGTTCATCATTTCAGCTTTAGTGTCAGAGTTTTTACTTTATGTCAGAGCATTTAATGGGAGGAGTCACTTCATGGCTAGCTGTAAAGCTGCATAGGGTCCCGTGATTCTCGCCTGAGCCGCATGAGGCTAATGAAGGGTTTCTGAGCCGCATGAGGCTCTGATAAATTCCTGAGCCGTATGAGGCTCCTTCTGCTTTAAGCCGCATGGGCTTCTTCTATTTTGAGCCGCATGGCTTCTTCTGTTCTTTTTCATGCTTCTACAAGACCCCCTTCAAAGTTTTCAATTTGAAAAATTGGAATACTTTGAATAAGAAGCATGGCTATATGAGCTCCGCTGGCCGCATAGGATGTTCTTGGCCGCATGGCTTGTCTGGCCGCATGGCTTGTCTGGCCGTATAAACTCTCTAGCCGCATGAACTGCTCTGGCCGCATGTTGTTCTCTCTGCCACGTAGGCGGCATTAATTACTCTTGATTCGTTATGATTTGGAGCCGTCTTTAGGGGGGATCCCAAGAGTCAGTTCATTAAATATTTGGATTTCGTGCTTTGATGAATCTTCTTTATGAGAGAGGGGGAGAAATCCAAGGAGTCGATTTTTCCTGCAGCACACGACCCGAAGCGATTTATCGGTCCACGTGCCCCCCTATGCCGACCTATAAATAGGGTGCTGTTAGGATAGAGAGACTTCTTTGCCACCTTTTGTTTTCCTCTTCTCTTGCCCTAAGCTGTTATTCTCCTTTCTCCGATCATCATCACCAATGGCCCCTAAAGCTTCCACTGTCGCTGCGAAGGGAAAGGGTGTGTCTTCTTCATCAGCCCCGGCGCCTGAAGTCCACCCCGACGTTCATCCTCCCATTGCTGGTAAGGGTTTGGGGCAGATCGTATCTTTTTAAAACCTAGACGGCTCTGTTGCATGCTTTATGCACAAGCCTTTAATGTGTCCCCGTTCTCGTCGGCTCTGTTCAATTTGTTTGGGCCACATGTGCGTCCCATGTCCGAGCCGCATGGGGTATATCCCACGTCCGAGCCGCATGGGAGTTGTCCAGTGGCCGCCTAGATGCTTCACAAACTGGACTGCATAATGACCGTTCGAACAGAATCGTATGAGCTCCTTTTTGGACTGTACCGCATAAGGCCTTGACCATCTTTTGACTTTGTTTCTTTTTATCTTTGATTCTTGCAGCAACCCTGCCGAAGGCTGAGATCATTGTGAAGGAAGAGTTGTTGCCCCCTTTCAAACAAGAATCATCGCTTGTTAAGGAGGAGGTAACACCAAAAGCGGAGGAACAGAAAGGAGAGCTGGCGCCCATTGCTGTAAAGGAGGACCCCAGTCTGACGGCGGTAGTACTGGAAGTTCTGACCTTCCTACTTCGGACAAGGATTTTGCTCAAGTACATCCTTCATATACAAAATGGTTAAGGGATTGGTATATGCGCCCCCGCAACTAGGATTCTCGGGCTCTCACAAATGTCCGTCTTTTGTCTTGATATTTCTGTCTGTCTTTAGCTGTAGCTTGTATTTTGCTTCTTTTGGACATCAATGTAATCTTTTTCTTTTTGGTCTGAATGAAATGATAGAGGACTTTTCTGGCTTGCTCATGAGATGTAGTCATGTGAATGTAACTGATTTTGAATGAACAGAATACATTCGCTTTACTCTTTGCTTGTAGTAATTGCCCCAATGGGAGACTTTTTGTGGACCTATTATCCTTGGCATACCCTGGTTCTAGATACGGATAATAAGTTGGGAGAGAACCAACATACTTACTCAGAGGTAATGAGGACATGACAAATATGAGAGTTTCTTCGATGGAGCCTTTCCACTCAGAGGTAATGAGGACATGGCAGGAGTGGGCTCCATGAAGGGAATATAGAACAACTCAGAGGTAATGAGGACATGGAGGTTCTATGTGAGGGACGGTTTGTTTTTGATGGAAGGGAAACAACTCAGAGGTAACATCGACGTAGTTGTTTCGGAAATTTGTGGATCAGTTACCCTTTTCGTGCACTGAAAGTGCGGGTATTAGATCATAAGGAGGAAGCTCTTTTAGGAGGAAAGTTTAGAGGTATGATCATACATGACTTACTACCTAGGAGAGGCGATAAAGATTTATCTGTAGAGACCAGAGTGTAAGTTCAGCGGTACCTGCGGGTACATAACTCGATAAGCTGGGAGAGTTGGAGCCGGCATGTGAGTTCAGTGGTACGGAAGAGTACATGACTCGTCATTCTGGAAGATTTGTAGTAGGGATACGAGTTCAGTGGTACGAGAGGGTACATGACTCGTCATTCTGGAAGATTTGTAGTAGGGATGTGAGTTCAGCGGTACGAGAGAGTACATAACTTGTCATTCTGGAAGATTTATAGTAGGGATGTGAGTTCAGCGGTACGAGAGAGTACAAGACTCGTCATCTTGGAGGATGTGTAGTCGGGATATGAGTTCAGCGGTACCAGAGAGTACATGACTCGTCATCTTGGAGGATGTGTAGTCGGGATGTGAGTTCAGCGGCACCAGAGAGTACATGACTCGTCATCTTGGAGGATATGTAGTCGGGATGTGAGTTCAGCGGTACCAGAGAGTACATGACTCGTCATCTTGGAGGATGTGTAGTCGGGATGTGAGTTCAGCGGTACCAGAGAGTACATGACTCATCACCCTGGAGGATGTTTCAGACGTAATACTTCTTTAGGAACTTGTTGTTGATGGGAAACATGAGCAAGTCTCCGTTTTGTTTTGCGAGGCGGTAAGCTCCATTGGAGAATACAACATCAATGATGAATGGGCCTTCCCACTTTGGCTGGAACTTGCCGGCGGTTTTGTGAGTCATGACCATCGGCCTTCGAACTGCCAGAACGAGGTCGCCCACTTGGAATGTTCTGGTTTTAACCTTTTTGTTGAAGGCTCTGGAGATACGTGCCTGGTATAGCTCAATTCGTTGTTGAGCTAGTAGGCGCTTCTCATCTAGAGCCTCCAATTCTTGTAGTCTGCGATGGTGATTATCATCCGTCGTCAATCTATATGTGAGAGCTACGCGGAGTGAGGGGATTTGAGTCTCCAGTGGGAGAACTGCCTCACTCCCGTATACTAGAGAGAATGGTGTGTTCCCGGTGGTCGTTCGTACTATAGTACGGTACGTCCATAAGCATTCGCCAATCTTTTCATTCCAGTCGTGCTTGTTTGATGACACAAACTTCTTGAGAAGCTTGATGATTGTTTTGTTGAATGCTTCAGCCAGACCATTACCCGCTGGGTTGTATGGTGTTGAAGCAATATTCTGGATGCGGTGTTTGTCGTAGAACCGATAGAAGGCGTGGCTTGCGAACTGCGGACCATTATCATGGATGATTCTTCGGGGCAGTCCAAAGCGGTAGATGACGTGATGCTTGAGGAAGCTGATCACGTTTGAAGTCTTTACTTCTGCAAGCGGAACAACCTCCGCCCATTTGGAGAAGTAATCTGTGATTGCGAGTATGAAGCGATGTCCTCGAGACGAAGACGGAGTTATCGGACCGATGATGTCCATTCCCCACGCTTCGAAGGGCCAGGATACCACCGTCGGGTGTAGAAACTCGGATGGCTGGTGGATGAAATTTGCGTAGACTTGACAGGCTTTGCATTTTCGTGCATAGTCTATTGCGTCTGCAACCATTGTGGGCCAGTAGTAACCCATTCGGCGAAGGCGATCTTGTAGTTTCGGGCCAGGCTGATGGGCCCCACAAATGCCATCGTGAGCTTCACGTACGGCTTCTTTGGCTTCTGTATTTGACAGTATCGAAGCAGTAATCCATCGTATGATCGCCGATATAGCATTTTTATCTTTGTATCGTAGAAGAATCTGAGGGAACATCTTCTAATAGAAGTGGCTTCCTTCGGATTCTCTGGCGGGATGTCGTAGACTACGAAGTCAATGAACGGTTGTCTCTAGTCTGGTACTTCGTTGTCTGTCAGAGCGGAGTAACTCTCGGCACACTGCACATTATTCCTGGGACAGACCAACTCACGGCCTATGATGTCAACCAGATGATGAGCTTGATTCAAAACTGCTAAGGAAGCGGCAAGACCTGCTAGGGCATCGGCTTTAATGTTTTGGAGCCTGGGAACATGCTCTATGAAGAACCCTTCCAGGGACGAGATGATGTCGATCGCTATTTGGTGGTAGGGGATCATGTCCTCATGGCGAACCTCGTATGAACCCCGAATCTGATTGACGATTAACTGGGAATCGCCGTATGCTTCAAGGTGTTCTAACCCCAGCTCTTTTGCAAGTCGGAGGCCCATGACCAAAGCATTGTATTCGGCCACATTGTTTGAACAGGGCTCCATAAGGGAATAAGCTCGATTGATCACCGACCCGGTGGGAGAAATTAGCACTATTCCGACTCCAGCGACGATGTTGCCCTTGGGCCCAGTTCTAGAAGCGCCATCGAAGAATATTCGCCATATGGTACCATGGGAGGCCATATTTGAATTAGCGACCTCATCTGGAATCTCTTCGTTTATTCGGGTTGACTCCGAACCTGGATGAGCTGCTAAAAAGTCTGCCAGAGCTTGACCTTTAACAGCCTTTTGCGGAACGAAGATCATGTGGTAGGAAGACAACAAAATTGCCCAGGTAGCGAGGCGAGAGCTGAGTGCACCCGACTTGGTCATGAGGACCCTGAGGGGGTTGACCCGTGATATGACATGGATGGTTTGTCCCGTGACGTAGTGTCGCGTCTTCTGAATGGCGAAAACCAGAGCAAGGCACTCTTTCTCTATGGCAGTGTATCGATGCTCCGGCCCCATCATCATTTGGCTGAGGTAATATATAGCCTGCTCGTGGCCTGCATCATTGTTTTGCACTAGAAGAGCACCGAGAGAATGTTCCATCGCTCGTAAATAGAGCAAGAATGGTCTTCCAGCAATCAGGGCTACCAGAACTGGAGGGTTCGTCAGATATTCTTTGATGTTGTCGAAGGCACGTTGGCATTCTTCATCCCATACGAATGAGATGCCCTTCTTCATAAGGTGAGTGAATGGCTGACATCGTCCGGAGAGGTTGGAGATAAACCTCCTGATGTAGGCTAGTCTCCCTTGAAGGCCTCGGAGTTCACGGAGATTTCTTGGGGGACCCATCTCCATGATCGCCTTCGTCTTCTCAGGGTCTACGTGAATTCCCTGGGAGGTAATGATGAAACCTAAGAACTTCCTGCTGGATACTCCTAAGAAGGATTTCGTGGGATTCATTTTCAAATTGTGCGTTCGCATCAGGTCGAACACTGTCCTTAGATCATGCAGATGATCTTCCTTAGAGCGGCTTTTGACGGCGATGTCGTCAACGTAGCATTCTACTGTTTTGTGCAAGTGGTCTCTAAAGATGATGCTCATAGCTCTTTGATAGGTGGCGCCAACATTCTTTAGACCGAAAGGCATGACCGTGTAGCAGAATGTGCCAATTGGTGTTCAGAATGATGTATGCTTTTTGTCGTCAGGGAACATCTTGATCTGGTTGTACCCCAAGAATCCATCCATGAATGACATGCGCTCGAAGCCGCAGGTATTATCAATCATAATGTCCGTGATAGGAAGAGGGAACTCATCCTTAGGACAAGCCTCATTCAGATTGCGAAAGTCAATGCAGATTCGAATCTTTTCATTCTTCTTGAGGACTAGAACTATGTTGGCGACCCAGTCAGGATGCTGTTCCTCACGGATGAAGCCGCTGGCTATCAGTTTGTTTACCTCGGCTTCAATAGCATTCATGACGTCAGGACGGAACCGACGTTGTTGTTGCTTGACTGGTTTTGCGTCTGGATGGATTTTGAGTTTATGAAATGCAATCTCGGGGTTTAGTCTCGGCATATCTTCGTAGCTCCAGGCGAACACGTCGACATATTCTCTGACGAGTTGTAGTAGTGATTCTCGCTCTTCGTCGGTCAGATTCTTACTGACGAAGATGGGCTTTAGAGAGGATTCATCACCTAGATTGACTTGTACAACCTCATCCTCGGTGGAAGGCTCTCTTTGTTCGAACTGCTTCTCCCACTGCGCATCTAGTTGTTGTGCCTATGGCTCTAGCTCAAAAAGTTCGGGAATGTCATCATCTTCTTCGTAGGCATCGGCAAGTGCCATATTGACGGACCAGACTTGCCTGAGCATATCTCTGATGCTGATATCTAAATCAGAAGTAGGTGATCCGGTTGAGTGTGAGTGCCAGTCGCATTCTTCGTCTGAGTTCTCAGGTGTCGTCGCGGGTGTGACATAACCTAGCCCACATCTGGTTTTATTGTAGTAGTCTCGTGGTTTCCCAGTCAGGACCGGCGATTGTAAGGGTAATCGCCGTCTAGTGCCGTAGTTCAAGCCTGGTGTAGTTTCCAGATCATACCCTTGTTTTTGCATAAGGTACTTGGATTGGGGACTATACAGATAAAGGGGCAATCTTCTGGTGTCGGGTTCGAGCTCAACTTCTTCTATCTTGAAGGGCTGTGGATCATTCTTCCGGTCGAAGATGATTGGGTGATCCCCTCCCTCGATTATGCGATAAGCGTCTTCCACTGGAGTAAGTTGGTTTGCAGTGTAGACATTTGTCACTTGTGTGTGCAAGTGAGCGCCTATACCGTGTTCCATAGCATACATTGTACAAAGCTTTTTAAGCTCGAGGTAATTCAAAGATAGCCCTTTATTGATGAAATAAGGTATCTTTTCCAGTAGGATTACATCGTCTGCGGATGGAACATCAGTGTAAGCAGCCACATACTTGGCCAGCTCTGACTCTTCTTCAGCCACCCTCTGTATAAATGTAGACTGAGAGGATGACTTGGGCAACTTGATTATCAAGGGCTCCATGGATGGAGCAGGACGTGGAGTTGTTGGCATACTAGCTACCCCCAGTTTGGTGCTCGGTACTGGGCAGGGAGTTGCTGGTTGGCTAGCAGTCCCTGGCTTAGTGCTCGGTTGCCGATTCATTCTGGGAAGGCGAAGTGTCATCGGTTTGACAGAGGGGTTGAGCTCCTCTACTTGTGGCCGACTAGCTTTAGACAGCCAGATTGTCAGTGGCTCTGTCGTGGGTCTTGGCGCTTGGCCAGACTTTGGCAGTCAGATTATCATCTGTTTCTCTTGTGTAGAGAGGCTAACTGCGTCCTTATGCAGAGTGGCTGTAAGGGGCGCAGTTATGCCAGGCTTGCGGGCTTGGAGGTGGATCGTCAGAGGTTCTTCTGATCTAGATGCTACTTCGGTTTGAGCTTGAGTATTTCCTTCGGCGAGATGCTTCTTTGACTTCTCATACAAGCACGAGTCTGAGTAGTAGGACTCGACCCCTTTGAAGGGATCGATGTCGGCAAATTCTGCTCTCACGAAGCCGTGCTTGTCGACGTACTTGAAGTACTGGTGCAGTGTGGAGGGCACGATCATATAATCGTGTATCTAGGGGTGCCCCAGGAGAATATTGTAGGAAGTGTTCGCATCTAAGATATAACAGGTTACTTCTGACTGAAGGTTACCGATTTGGCACTTTAGGTGAATCTTTCCGATTGGGTAGCTCCTGCCCGAATTGAAACCGTTAATGGCGGTGCTTGTCGGCGTCAGGCGATGCATCGGGATGCGCAGATGGTGTAGTAGGCTCTTCGAGATGATGCTTATGGAGGACCCGGGGTCAATATGCATTTAATCGACCTTGATATCGCCAATGTACCCAGTATAATACAGAGGACGATCGTGCAGGTTAGTTTTGATAAGCATATCCTGCGGAGTGAAGACAATATTTGGCATTGACCCTGTGCAAGCGCTGTCCTGGAGGTCTACCGGCGAGTCCTCCCCAGTGAGATTGGATTGAGCCAGGTATGCGTTGGCATTCTGGAGCGCTTCGCTTAGTGTGACGCGAACATCCTTGGAGAGTCTTAGGAACTCATATAGCGACAATTTGGTCGGTGTGTTGGCCAATTGTGCCAAGGTGTCAAAGTTGTATGGCCTCTCTAGCCCATGAGGTGTCTCTCTTCGGAGTGGTTTGTCGAAGCGAGTCTCCTTCGGCCTAGGCTTGTCGTTCATCGAAGGCTGCAGAGGTCCTGGAGCATCAGCAGCTGTCGGCTGCTGATCTTCAGCCAAGTTACCCGGTGGAGGTTGGGTTTGTGCGTCGGAGCAGGTAACAACAGCAGCAGCTTCTTCAACCTCTATCGAGATCGTGTGGCATGATTTGACTTTTCCATTCTTCTTCTTGCTGGTGGAGGGAGACGCGGACTGAGTCACCTCAGGTACCAAGTCCGGATGGACCTACATGATCTCCCCTCGTGATATGGTAAGGGGTACTAGACCAGCAGCTTGGTCTCGGGGAGGTGGAAGGTTACCGACCTCCATCCTTGCTCGGGGGACAGGTACTACTCCGTCTTGAGTCCTTGTCGGAGGAAAGTTCTCGAATTATACTGACACCATATTGGTTGCTACGGTTACCTCTTCGAAATCAATGGCCAGGGCCTTAGAATCGATGAGATGTTGGATGTATCGCTTCAGCTGATAGCAGTCTTGTGTAGCATGGTGAACATAGCGATGGTAATGGCAGTACTTGGGGCTCTCCATATCTGTAGGACGAAGCTCACGCCTGGGAGGAGGGAGCTGAATTCGTCCTCCTTGGATGAGCATGTCTAAGATGGGTTTAACATAGCCATCCTCGAAGGAGTAGGTCATCTGAGGCCACTGCTTTTCCGCCGGCGTTGATTAGGGCATTGGGGCTGTGTCGGTCACCATAGCCTGCTTGTCCTTGTTGTCTCGGTTGTTGGAGGAATTACCACCATTGTTTTTGTTGACGTTATGGCGTTTGCCTCTGTCTTCACCTTCCGAGATGTGTAATCCCAGTTGGCGGGCTTTCTTTACCTTGTCTTCTACGCTAGTGGCACTGATGATGAACGTCTTCCAATCCTTGAATTGACTTTCTCCCATCCAGAGGCTGATTGTGGGAAGCAGTCTCTTTTGGCAAATTTCAATCAAGGAGGAATCAGGGTTGCTAGAGGGCAGCTTCATCGCGGTTTGGCGAAACCGTTCGATATAATTTCTTCTTACCTCTTTTTCTCCCTGAACAACGTCCATGAGAGTGGACATTGTCACATCTTGTCCTACTTTATAGAACCTCTCTAGGAACATACGTTTGAAGCCGGTGAAGGAGTGGATGCAATTGTCTGGCAAGTTGCGGTACCAGTCGAAGGCGACCCCTTCCAAGGCTCCGATGAACAACCGTGTAAGGATGGCGTCGTCATGAGGCAGATAGTCGGTTGTGACTTTGAAGTAGGTGATGTACCTGCTTGCAGATGTCTTGCCATCATATGGATTGATGTGGAATGGTTTATATTTTGGTGGGAAGGGAACATCTCTCCACGCAGCGGGATATGGTTGTCGTATCCTGAGGTCTTGGCAGTTTTTTCGGCCATAGAACATGGCCCGGTGCTCCTGGACCTCTCTTCTTGCCTCTCTGGCCTCGTCTGCAACGGTAGGAGCCGATATTTCAGGAGGACTATCGCCCGGGTTTGGTGCAGCTGAGTTCGAGTCCGTATTGACCGCGGGATCCAAGCTTGTTTGGCCAGGCATTCTTCCTTGCAGAGTTGGAAGGGCTGCTTTGATCTCGTCCACAAACATGACCAAAGCATGTAGTATGGCCTCCAGAGTGTCGATGCGTTGGCGATCACTGGATCCTTCTTGGTTGCTGTCTATCATAAATACCGTCCTCACATGAGGAGAGATGGGAGGGACGGTGGAGGACGCGCCCTCTGAGTGATGCCCTTGTACAGAGAAGTCGTCAGGGGTATGTGGGAATGTTCTCCTCTGGTTTGGACTCAGAAAGAGTGGTACCCCCAGCTTCAGAGCTTGCCTCGTCTTGGGAATTGTGGACGTCCTCGGGGACGTCGGGATCTGCTGCATCTGTTGGGTGAACCATTTCCCCCGGACTATCTTCTTCGAACACCGGGTTATCGTGGATATTTGGAAGAATGCTACCCCCGGCTCCAGTGTCTCCCATAGATATGGACGAATCTTCCAGTGTGGCAGATTTTGTCTTTGAGCGGGTACCTTGGTAAACTCCTCCTACAACGGCGGTAGACAGCCATTTAGAAGAAATTTTCTTGGTTACGTCGATTGAAATTTTTGGGCTGGAGACATTTGTTTTCTTCCCTCTTCCGCTGCCAGGAATCTTCAGAGCAGAATTGCAAGAGGCGACGAGAAGCGCCTCATCTTTTGGGTTTAGGGTGCTGCAGCCTTTGGAAGACGGACCGCCGGTCTTTTTGTGTTGCTGCTTTGTTGCAGCAACAGTTGACTATGACTTGGGTGCATTGATGTCCTTGACAGGACTTTTGCACGTCAAATCTTCGTCTCTTTCCTTACGCTTGTGAAGAATCACGTTGCGTAGGTCACCTGATTTGTGGGCTGATGAGTGCGTTGGCCTCCTGCCTGCTTCTTGATGTGGGGGTAGCGAGAGTACTCACCCCCGATCCTTGTTAGGAGATTCTTGATAACTATCTCGTTCGTTGGCCGCCGGAGGCTGGACACGGGTAGTTCTGTACAACTTCCCATCAGGGGCCTGAGTAATAGTCATCGGGACGTCCTGGTAGTCAGAAGTTGGGACAGCCAACTGAGCTCGTCGAGCCCGCGCTGCCCGAGACTTCTTCCTTCTAGCACCTGAGAGTGCATAGTAGGAAGAGTCCAAGCTGGTCACAACAGAGTCTGGTATATGCTCAAGAGAGCCTTCGTGGTCAGGACCGTATGAAAGATGGTCAAAGACTGACCGTGAGCTGCATGGAGTAGATAGTATGCGGCTGGGATCGGTGGTCGTACAGGTTGTCTGCATGCGGCTGGTATGCGTGGTCGTACAGGCTGTCTGCATGCGGCTATCCTTTGTGGCCGCATGAGCTTTCTTTATGCGGTTAGAGGCTGTCGTGGCCGTGCAGGCTGTCTGCATGCGGCTGACTCTTATGGCCGCATGAGTTTTTTCCATGCGTTTGACAATTGCGGCCGCATGAGCTTTCCCCATGCGGTTGGCACCCTTATGCGGCTTGGATTGCACAGAGTTTCTCTTTGCCCATGCAAGTCCAGCATCATAGTATTTTTTTCTGCCGGACTTGGGGACAGCAGAGTCCTCTGTGGTCTGGAGTGGGGCCGCAAATGAGACTTCTCTGCTGTCTCGGGCAACAGAGAGTACTTCTTCGAGAGCTTGGGGAGGAGCAAAATTTTTGGGTCTCCACTCCCTGCGGGCCTTCTTTGTACGGGCTCGCCGCTGGACCGGGCCAGCGCTCCCGTCGGAGAGCATTTCTTCAAACGCCTGTTGGTCGAACCGGGCGACCAGCATTTGTTGAGTGGAGCCGAGTTTGGCTGCGTCTGATTGCGTCACCAACTCCTCAGCCGTGGAGAAGTTAGTCCCCAGCAGAGTCGCTATCGTGTTTGCCATTGATTGTAAAAGTACACAACAATTATATAGGAGGACAGGACTTAGACTCACAATACAAACTCGCTCGTACAAAGAAAGCCTAGGGACAAAAACCTAGGTACAGCAGTCTAAGTACGATTGTTTATTTTTTATTCTGGGGGTGACGGTAGAGGCTCGGAAAAGCGACGGCCGCTCTGCCTTACTCCTTGGACGATCAGACGTAGCCTTGGCTCCGGTGAAGAACTGCTCTCGAGATGGGAAGACTCTTCTGTGTGCGCCTTTATCTCTCTGTGTGTTCATCCGGGTGGAGAGGATCTCTTTTGCAAGGGAATGGCACCTTGCTATATTTTTTTCTCCTGAATTCTCCAGGGTTTGCAAGGGAATAGCACCTTGCTATTTATAGAAGTGGGGGTGTGATCATTAGGGATTGCAATGATTCCCCCCTTTGAAAAGTCGGCGGCCAATCATCTGGACCATTAATCTTGATTTTATTACATATGGGCCATTAATTCTTGATTGTGCCAAATCCGTTTGGATAATTAATATTGATTGTGTAAAATCTGTATGGGCAATCAATGTTGATCGTCATGAATCTTGGGAAGCTCGGATCTCCTGCCACGTGTCTAACCCATGTGATTGTCATAAATCTGTTTTGATTTGGGCAATTATGATGATTGCGCTAAATCAGGTTGTTAGGATTTGTTGATAACTCTTGATTGATTTAGTACCACGTAGGAAACTGATCTTCTGCCATGTGTCATAACCGCGAGCCACAGCCGCATGAGGGTAGTTTTTTAGGTTTTGGACTGCATGAAGGTGGCGCCGCATAGATGAAGCCTCCGACATCTGAGCCGTATAGCGGTGGTTTTCAATTGAGCCGCATAGGACTTGCCACGTGTCAAGGCTGCATGGGCATGAGCCGCATAAAGATGATCCTCATGACCCGAGCCGTATTAGAACAGCAGCCGCATAGGGTGACTGTTCATAATTTGAGCCGCATGACAAGGGTCTTCATGCTCCGAGCCACATGCGAGCATCAGCCGCATGGGATGGTGGCGGCCGCATAGGGGGCTTTGTAGTTAGTAGATCGTGCCAGCTGCAGAGGAGATTTTCTCCGTTTCCTGAGAAATATGCCGTCATATCGAAGTTCATTATTTCATCTTTAGCGTCAGAGTTGTTACTTTATGTCAGAGCATTTTATAGGAGCAGTCACTTCATGGCCAGCTGTAAAGCTGCATAGGGTCACGTGATTCTCGCCTGAGCCGCATGAGGCTATTGAAGGGTTTCTGAGCCGCATGAGGCTCTGATAAATTTTTGAGCCGTATGAGGCTCCTTCTGCTTTAAGACGCATGGGCTTCTTCTATTTTGAGCCGCATGGGCTTCTTCTGTTCTTTTCCATGCTTCTATATGGGGTCCTCTGCGGTCGGAAGCAAAGCCACAGGAGAGCTTTGGTCACCGACTTGGGCTGTAGAAGGAGCTTCTTCAAAAACTTGGCCGGGGGTAACAGTTTTGTGTGTCGACATCCTGCGAGTTCTCTTTGGGTTGGCTCGCTTCTGTGACGGGTTGGCGCTCCCTTCATAGAGCATTTCTTCGAAGGCTTGTTGGTCAAAACGAACCACAAGCATTTACTGTGTAGAGCCGAGCTTGGACTCATCAGATTGCGTCACTAGCTTCTCATCAGAGGAGAACGACGTCCCCAACAGAGTCGTTATCGTGTTTGCCATAAAAATATCAAAGACAGGTATTACAGAAATACTGAAATTGATTGCAAACTCGCTTGTACAAAGAAAAGCCTCGAAAGAAATCCTTGGAAACAATCTAAGTATAATTCTTTAGTTTTTGATTCTGGGGGGTGACGGTGGAGGCTCGAAAAAGTGTATCAACTATGCCTTACTCCGTGGACTATCTGACGCAGTCTTTAGCTCTTGAAGAAATTGCATTTTCGAAGGTTGCCAGCCTTTTGCAGGGATGTGGCACCCTGCAATTTATAGTAATATCAACATTATTGAGTCGTATAGATGGCATGTGGCCACGTGGCTAATTAGCACGTGAAGACTCGCTCTTTGGCCGCCATCTGTCGATTTATTGGAATTTTGTTGCAGCAAATCTGGGTAGTTAAGACTTGGTCAGCCTGCCACGTGTCATGTCGCAGGAATCATTTTGAGCCGCATGAATCTCTTAGTTTTCGACTATGTGGGGCTGCATGAGACATATGCGGCTTAAGTCGTAAACTTCCTTAGCCCACATATAGCTTAAGGATTTAAGCCGTATAGTTTCTGTATTTTGGCCGCATAAAGCTCATGCGGCTTGGGTCACAGTCACCCTTGGCCGCATGAAGCTTGGAGATTTTGGGGCCGCATATGTTTGAGCCGCATAAGATTCATGCGGCTTAGGTGACACTCTTTCTGGCCGCATTAAAGTGTATAAACTCTGCTTTTGGTGACGTCTCACGTCTTATCTTTTTGTCAAAGTGTCAGAGCTGTCATTTTTGTCATTTTTGACATAATTTGTCAGCTTTATCAGACGAACTGATCCTCTTGGCCGCATATCTTTCTTCTGCGGCTGGTTGTCGACGGGCCGCATAAGGCATTGAATCTGTCATGCGGCTTTCCTTTATGCGGACCTGTTTGGCCCAAGGTACATATGCGGTAAATTATGATCCGCATGAACCCCATATTTTCCATGCTTCTACAGCCGGTCCATACCGACGGCATGCCGTCTGGGTTATGTTCAGGAGCATTAAATGCTACCTACTCTTGGTTTTCTATATAAATGGATTCCTTCCTTCCATTTAAGGTTATCCACTTAAGCCATAAATTTTCTCAACAACCAAGAGCTCCCCCATTACTACTCTACCCAAGCTTCTAATTGTCATCCAATCCAAAAGTGCTAGAGTATTCAAGAGTTGTACTTTTTGATCTTCAAGTGTTAGAAGATCAACAGTTCTTTTCCTTTCCTTTTGAAGTTGACGAGCCTTCATAAGAAAACTTGTGTGTAAGAAGTTGGCGAGTTCTTCGAATCCAAACTCGTGTTGAAGTTGGCGAGTTCTTCGGATCCAAACTCGTGTGTACTATTTACTCAATAGTAGATTTAAGCCGAAGAGAGTTCCGGGACTGGATTGCCTCTAGGGAGGAGACCAGGATACATCGAGTGTTTAATTTTCTCATACTTTTTTATTTTATTTCAGTGATATAGCTTACTTGTGTTTAGTTTTATTTTATTTTCCTATTCACCTCCCCTCTAGGGTTCTATAAGGAGCATGGCCTCAAGTACTTCTAGACGTTGTCGGTCAGTAGGCGATTCATGATCATCATCAGCAATAAAGACTGACCTCACGTGGGTAGAGGTGGAAGGAATCATAACAGAGGTGTTCTCCGTGTCGTACCCTTATACCGAGAAATCATCGAGAAATATCGTAATGTTATCTTCCTCAGACTCCGAAGGGGTGCTACCCCATGTGCAAGAAGCCGCATCGTCTTGGCGAGGGAGGTGGCCCTCAGGGAAGTCCAAGTCTATTGTGCAGTTCTGGGGGATCTCTCCCCCCTGTGTGTGCCCTTGGTACACCAGGTTGTCGCATATATTGAGGGGACTGCTACCCCCAGCTTTATCTACACCCAAGGAGACCGAGGGAGCACCCCTAGGTGATGGAAGTTTCATTTTGGATCGAGTGCCTAAATAGACATCCCGTGTGGTTGTTGGCGGCAACCCTCCAGATGAGAGTTTTCTTGCAATACTGGCCGAGATTGTCGGGCTAGAAGAGCCTGTCTTCTTTCCTCCTTTGCCAGGAGGAACCTTCTGAGTTGAATTATAGGAGGCAAAAGGAAACTCCTCGTCTCCTGGAATTTGCACCAGTTTCTTGAGTTATTGTCGGACAGGTGCTGGCTGCTGCAGTCGTTGGAAAACTGACTGCCGATCTTCATGTGCTGCCGATTTGTCGCAGCAGCAGTTGATGATGACTTGGGTGCAACGACGTCCCGAGAGGGACTCATCGCATGCCAATGTTGCCACCTTGCATTTGTGAGTAATCACCTCACACAAGTCGGTAGCAAGCTGATCAACCTTTGCACCAAACTTGTGGACTCGGGTATCCCGAGCGCACAGGTGCTTAGGTATCATGTTTGCTCCCTGATCCGAGGCTTGTAAAATCACTTGCTCTGGATCGTTGGAGGGAGACTTTAAAGACCCACCTTATCCGTTAGCCCTGGGCGACTGGATGCGGGTGGTTCTGTACAACTTTCAATCAGGAGCCCGTATAACAGTTAACGGGGCCCGCTGACAGTCGGCAACTTGGACAGTTGACTGGGCTAGTTGGGCCCGCACTGTCCTAGAATTCTTTGACTTAGCACCCGAAGGCGCATAGTAAAAAGAGTACAGATTGATACATCCCACATTCTCAATGGGCCACATGGAGTCGGGCCCGCATGAGAGACGGTCGAACACAGAGCTTCTGACAGGGCCGCATGAGACATCCTGTCTGAGGCGAGGATTGGCTGCCGTATGGGCTATCTTCCTGCGGCCAGAGCTGGCTGTTGCATAGGCCTTCTCCATGCGGGCAGAGTTGGCTGCCGTATGGGCTATCTTCCTGCGGCCAGAGTTGGCTATCGCATGAGCTATCTTTCTACGACCAGAGTTGGTTGTCACATAAGTTGTCTGCCTGCGGCCAGAGTTGGCTGCCGCATGGACAGACTGCCCATCCCTCGTATGCGGCTTATTCTTTGTCCGCATGGATTTCCTTCGTGCCCCCAAAAACTCAGCATCGTAGTGTTTTCCTCTGCTGGATTTGGGGACAGTGGGGTCCTCTTCGGTCGAAAGCAAAGCCACAAGAGAGCTTTGGTCACTGTCTTGGGCTGTAGAAGGAGCTTCTTCGAGAACTTGGTCGGGGGCAACAGTTTTGTGCGCCGATATCCTGCGAGTTCTCTTTGGGTTGGCTCGCTTCTGTGACGGGCTGGCGCTCCCTTCAGAGAGCATTTCTTCGAAGGCTTGTTAGTCAAAACGAACCACAAGTATTTGCTGCATAGAGCCGAGCTTGGATGCGTCAGATTGCATCACCAGCTTCTCATCAGATGAGAATGACGTCCCCAGCAGAGTCGCCATCGTGTTTGCCATAAAAAAAATCAAAAATAGGTATTCCAGAAACACTGAAATTGATTGCAAACTCGTTTGTACAAAGAAAAGTCTAGAAAGAAATCCTTGGAAACAATCTAAGTACAATCGTTTAGTTTTTTATTCTGGGAGGTGACGGTGGAGGCTCGAAAAAGTGTATCAACTATGCCTTACTCCGTGGACTATCTGACGTAATCTTTAGCACTTGAAGAAATTACATTTTTGAAGGTTGCCAGCCTTTTACAGGGGCGTGGCACCCTGCTATTTATAGTGGTATGTATTTTTGAGCCGCGTAGATGGCCTGTGGCCACGTGGCTAATTAGCACGTGAAGACCCGCTCTTTGGCCGCCAGCTGTCGATTTGTTGGGATTTTGTTGCAGCAAATCTGGTTGGTTGAGACTTGGTCAGTCTGCCACGTGTCCTATCACAGGATAGGAGTCATTTTGAGCCGCATGAGTCTCTCAGGGGCCGCATGAGACTCATGCGGCTTAAGTCGCAATCTTCCTTAGCCGCATATAGCTTAAGGACTTTTAAGCCACATAGATTTTGTATTTTGGGCCGCATAAAGCTCATGCGGCTTGGGTCACAGTCACCTTTGGCCGCATGAAGTTCGGAGACTTTTGGGGCCGCATATGTTTGAGCCGCATAAGGTTCATGTGGTTGGGGTAACACTCCTTTTGGCCGCATGAAAGCGTATGAAACCTGCTTTGGTGACGTCTCACGTCTTATCTTTTTGTCAGAGTGTCAGAGCTCTCATTTCTGTCAGTTTTGACATAACTTGTCAGCTTTATTAGACGAACTGATCCACTTGGCCGCATATCTTTCTTTTGCGGCTCGAATCAGTCTGGTTGTCGACGGGCCGCATAGGGTGTTAAGTTTGTCATGCGGCTCTCCTTTATGCGGACCTGTTTGGCCTAAAGTACTTGCGCAGCAAATTGTAATCCGCATGAATCCCATATTTTCTATACTTCTACAATAGTAATGACAAGGCCAACAATAAGTTGTACAACTGAAATAAACAGCAGTAGCAATAGCAAGGAAATACATAAAACCACTAAGATAATATGGAAGTTTGAAAGAGACTTAACCAAACTAGAAAAAAAATGCATAATTAAGGTCTAAGACATATTATATAATGTCATAAAAAAATACTATAACATCATCAACAATAGGAGTCTCACAAACCAAAAGTCCAAACACCTCTCCAGCTAGCATCGTCACCAGTGTCAGTAGACCGATTCGAATCAACGTAAGTTGAAGTGGGATCAAAATATCTTCGAGCCTGGCGGTCATCAAATCTTGGTCCATCAAAGTTTGGATGACGAAGCGAAGGAGTGGGATCAGAAAGATGATGGGTCAGAGTCTATTGAGTATCAGCAATACCATTCCGTAAGGTCTGGAGCTAGTAGGTGATAGGGTAGTTAGTGTCTCTCTGATGAATATGCTCTGCCTCATCCTTAGGAGTACAACGAGACTCAAAATGCTAACTGTAAAAAGTCATCAAGGCATAGAGCTAACTATGGTGTAGGCATGAGGGACATCAGCAGGGGCTGGATCATGTTGAGGAACCTAAGCGACAGGTGGAACACCTTCAACACTAATTGCAGAAGAAGAAGAAGGAAACCTACGAGACCAATGGAGTTCTGACAGAGTGTCATCAATGGGACAAGGATCCAAAGGAATATTAAATCTACGAAAGATGATAGGAAGGATCATAGGATAGATAAGGTTTCGACCGACCTTCTTACAGTTGACTATAACCGCTATCATAGTTTGGGAAGACTGAAAGGAATACCAAAATGAATATGATACAATGCAGACATTTCCAAATATGTGATCTCATCGGTATATACCATTTTAGGCAAGATGAAAACCATGATAATCAGATGGAGTTCAAAAAAGTGTTGGTTCAAGTAACATGACATGAGCCGTCCCGGGGGTCAAAAATTTGTACATATCTGCTAGACAAGGGTCGAGGCTGAGCTGAACAGATACACACACCTATTAGTAAATCTTCTAGTTATGGTGTTTTATAGATCGTTTCAACGCTAGTCTTACCATATGTAGAGATAGATGTCTAGCCTAATTTAGACCTTCATACCCTATCTAATACTTTTATGTCACCTATCATAATATTAGTACTCGATAAAAATCCCTCTAGTACTTCCATTAAAGGTTATATCTTACGCAAAGTTAGCATAGATTAGTCTAGTAATCTTAGGGTCTCTCGTTAGGGACAATCCTACAATGCACTCTATTCTAAATTCCATCCTAAGGGAATATCTAAAACATTCTACCCACCTTAGCTATTTACCTACTCCTATCAAGCATGGGTTCCTATGTCCTCTAAATAGAAATTGCTACTACAGAAGAATGCTACTCCTACGTACTCGGTCCATCTAGTATAGGTGTCTATCTCTACCCTACTCGTTTGTGGACAATTACTCCCTATAATATTCTCTCCCTCTTACTTCTATCACGCAATATAAACAAAATAGTTCATCAAGCACAGATGTTCAGTTTTCTGAAACTAGAAAAGATGAGAATTCGATACAAGGAGTTCAAGAAGTATGTTCAATTACAAACACGAGTTTCAAGGGCGATAGTAGATAGCAAAAGAAATTTAATAGCAGTTGTGGATTGAGATTCTAATACACTATCCTATTGCATGCTCGTTCGGTACAGTAACATAACCAAAATGATTTAATCAGTACCTGCATGGGCTACCACAAAAATATGTCACGTCCAGTTCCAAAATATATAGGAATCCAAGACATGAGCATGCTAGCTGTATGACTAGAATAATTATTCCTAATTTAATGGACTTATCCTAATCGTAGTATGTTGAATAGTATTTAACATATGCTAACTAATCTATCTCATCTATGTCTCAATCTACAATAATGAACAAAATCAAGAACAAATAATATTTATCATAGTCTGCAGCCCATTAACATATATGTTTGGATTGGACCCAAAGAACAATAGAGGTCAATAAAACTAGGCTAAATGAGCAAGATATAACAGAAAAGAAAATAGAAAGCACGAGAAAATGATAAACTAATACTATAAGCAATACCTGAAACCTGCAGCCAAAATTGTACCATCTACATGTCTATACTATAGTTCACATTCGGCACATACCGTGTCCTTTTTGAACGTGATTTCAGGCAATCCTCTCACTAGCTTCTTGGTGGAAAGCCTGGATATAGCATCCATATTGGCATGACCAAGACGCTGGTGCCAAAGTAGTCGTTCGTCTTTGTGGACATATAGACATCTACCTGCATTGTTAGTATTTATAGAAAGATAGAAAATGTAGATGTTGTCCTCTCTTTTCCCTTCAAAAGCAATGTCTCCTGTTGACCTATCATAGATGTAGCAACTGTTTTGTCCAAAGTTAATATCATATCCATGATCAGCAAGATGACTAATGCTGAGCAGGTTATGCTTTAACTCGGTCACTAGGCAGACATCCTTTATTACAGGAGAAGGAGGATGACCAATGATACCATTACCTATAATGTGCCCTTTGAGATTGTTACCGAAGGATACGTATCCTTCTCTCTTCATCGATAGTGATGCAAAAAGATTTGCATCTCCCGTCATATGTCGCGAGCATCCACTATCGAGAATCCACTTACTTTCAGTTGAGGAGGAAAGGTCCACCTACATCAAGAGTAGATGTGACCTTTGGTACCCGAGTTCTTGGGGGTCCTGAAAAGTTAGTCTTTGGGAACCAAGCATATATCCTTTTATCTACAAGTCTTCTAACTCTGCACTGTGGTGAGATGTGTCCATGTAATCCACAATAAGTACAGATAGCATTCTTATTTATACTAGGAGCATGAGAATAATATCTATAAGCAGCAGGATGAGGATGGACATGATGTAAAGAGTTAGCATGGTGAAGATGATTATGCATGGAATAAGTGGCATGTTGATGGTGTCTATGAGGCATAGAATGATGGTATTGTCTATGATGTGTGACATGCTGATATTGTCTAGATGGCATGGCATGATGATTTTGTCTATATGGTATATGAGGATCTTGTCTATATGGCATTGCATGATGATTTTGTCTATATGGCATGGCATGATGCTTTTTATGTGTGGAGTGATGTTGATTGTGTCTTTGTGCATGATGAGTGTGTACTGAGTGAGAATTGTTCTTACGTGCACGTGGTTTGTGAAAGTTTGTGTATATAAATGCATGGTTATGTGTTGCATGAGATTGACGTGGTTGACTAGCATGAGTGGTGTTGTGCCCATGTGATTGGGTTTGAGGTTGAACAACCTGTTTACCCAATTTGGTTTCTAATCTTTTAGAAACAGCTTGCAGTTCATCAACCTTAATATTTAAGCCATAAATCTTAGTCATGGAAATCTTGTGTCTACTCTTTTCTTCAGCAAGCAACGTGTTGAGAGTAGTGATTTCTTGAGTTTGTTGCTCAATACGTACTTCAGCATCATGTAAGCTAAATTTAAGCTTGGATGCTTCATCAGTGTCATTTGTGGGTGATGTGTTTCTAACATTATCAAGAAGTAAAGAAATTCTTTGTATC
Source organism: Iris pallida (assembly GCA_029216955.1). Taxonomy (NCBI): domain Eukaryota; kingdom Viridiplantae; phylum Streptophyta; class Magnoliopsida; order Asparagales; family Iridaceae; genus Iris; species Iris pallida. The sequence goes on from JANAVB010003600.1 coordinate 13,621,091, forward strand.
TCATCTTCTAGACTTTTGATTTTGTCCTTGGCATGTTTATATTTACCGATGACCTTTTTATGATCATCGAGTAAATCAGTGAAAGCATCGCCAAGTTCATCAAAAGAAAAGTCATCCAGAGTTTCGTTAGATACCTTGTTGGAGGTTGCCATCAGGCACACATTTGCTGTATCTTGAGGAGAGTCCTTTTCTTCCTCAAAGTCACTCGCTTCACTTTCATGCCAGATACCTGTGTTGGCATATTTCTTTGATGAGTTCTTTTTGTAAGGCTTCTCAAAGCGGTTGCTCTTCTTCAGGAATGGGCAGTCTTTTCGGACATGTCCAGTTTTCTTGCAACCGTAACAAGTTGGTTCTTCTTCATCGTCTTCTTGAGATTCCTTCTTCCTTCGATTGAAGCGAAGGAATTTCCTGAAGTTGCGAACCATGAGAGCTTGGTCTTCATCATCAGAATTATCTTCTTCGGTCTCATCATGATTAGCTCTTCGTTGATGAGCTTTAAGTGCGATCTCCCTGGTCTTCGGAGCAGGCTCTTCGAAGTCCTTGAGGTCAAGCTCGTGAGTCATAAGCTTACCCATCAAGGTCTCCATTGACATTGTTGTGAGATCGTTTCCTTCTATGATGGCTGTCACCTTAGGGTTCCAAATCTTTGGTAGCCCTCTGAGCAGCTTACGAATCTTCTCGTGGTTTGAGTACTGCTTTCCAAGCGAAGATAGAGGATTGATGATGTCGAGGAATCTTGTGATCATTTGAGTGATCGTCTCACTTGGCTTCATCTTGAAAGCTTCGTATTCTTGAGTGAGACGGCTTATTTTAGATTCCTTGACCTGTGTGGTTCCTTCATGCGTCACTTCTAGAAGTCTCCATACTTCATGAGCAGTGGTGCATGTAGAGACCCTGTTGAACTCATTCCTGTCTATAGCACAGAATAAAGCATTAATAGCCCTAGCATCTAGACTTGCCTGTTTCTTCTCCTCGACAGAATATTTGTCGTGTGGTTTTTCAATGAGGTCACCATCGACAACTATTCTGGCGGGCTTTTTGTAACCGTCAGTGACGACAGTCCACAGGTCAAAGTCTAGAGACTTAAGATAGAAGCTCATCCTTGTTTTCCAAAATGTGTAGTTAGTCCCATCAAATAGGGAAGGCCTATGAGTGGACTGACCTTCACCATGATTGGAAATCAAGGATTGTGTGGTTGCCATGGATCAGCTCTTAGGATGTTAGTCCTTGTAAAGAGAACAGAGCTCTGATACCAATTGAAGAACAGTTTGGCAACTCTAGAGGGGGTGAATAGAGTTTATATAGAAAAATAGCCAATTAAAATAACTCTTTCACCAACAATAAATAATCAGAGTAAAGTGCGGAAAATAAATGAAGAGCAGAAGAGCATACGCAAACACAGCGATTTTAACCTGGTTTCCCTCGTGGAGGACTAGTCCAGGCCTGAGAACTCTAGCTCAGGATTAAATCCACTATTTGTGAAATAGTAGTTTACAACCCGTGCCTTTTCTTCAGAAGAGCACGTCAACTTCTAACAGAGGATCGCAGTGGCGATTTGCTTGGAATTGTCCAAGCGACTTCTTCGACTCTTGCACAAGAATTCTAACTGAGAGATGCTGAGCACTCGAGACTTAGGAGGCTTGTGGCTAGTAGATGGGAAGGGTATGGCTTATTGAGCTTGTAGGAGAGAAGAGAAGAGAAGATTGAGTGAATTGAAAAGAGAGAATTTATGCCCTATTTATAGTGTTTTTAGAGGCAGAATTCGGCCAGAATTCGGGTAGGAAAATTCAAAAATTTGGCCGTTGGACAGCTAGCAACCAGCTAACCCTAAAATTAGGGTTCCTGATTTCTAGGGGACAGAATTCGAAAATACACTGAGAGTCGGAAACTGAGCTTTTGTCTGTCCTGAACTGAATGCAGACGTCGTGTGTCGTATTGAATTTATACAGATATTATTTAGTCAATGTAGTCAATATTTGGTTGACTGTGACTTTGTGTCAACAGATTAGTCCCATGTATGTTTGAAATGAAATAAAAAGAAATGTTAGCTTTTCAAAGATGTTTTCAAAGAATATAAACTGACTCTGTATGCATGAAATGAATATAGGTAAAAGTAGCAAGATCACATCACAAGAAATATTTTCTCACTAAATGAACAATGATCGTTTCAGAAAAATGTAGCTCTTTATTCACAATCACCAGTATGCTGATATACTGACCGACCATCAGTCTGCATGCAGGTGCACTATACATCGAGAAGGATAGTCCGAAGCGATAGCCCGAGCCTCATCCTCAGGAGCCAGAAATAAGAAGAGATGCCAATAGATGACATCTGTTGCAAGAGTTGGTTTTGTTTATAAAGGGATGTAATGTATGGGAACGGGATCATTGTAATCTGTAAAGTTCTGATAGAATGTAACATTGTATCAGAGAGAATCGTGAGCTTGTAACCTGTTCAAATGAAATCAATAAAGATAATTGTTTCTTGTTACCATTGTGTTCAATGCATGTATTCTGAAATATGTCCGCTGCTGCTTCAATTATCTGCGATATGTTCTGCAGTGTATTGTCAATCTTGTCTTGCTTCAGGTCTTGTCCTTATACAAGCGCAACTTAGGCTTACACGGCATCACGCCTTAGCGAGAACGAACGGTCCCAAAGAGTCCGAAGCGAGGACGAAATGACTCTGCGGGATCAGGGAATGACATACATGGACGTGTTATTGTGTGTTAGAATTAGATGTGTTATGAGAGCGTCCAAGTGTGATTTGGGTGCCGTCGATGATGCCATCGATGACATATAGTGGAGGTGTGTGTGACCTAGCGTACTAGTAAACTTTCTCGTGTTGAAGTTACTTTTAAATGACTTCTATGACTTGGACATGACTCATGACGTGATACTTGGAGTGAGAGTTACATTGGTATTGGCATGCATCCTGTACTTGGCCGATACAAGGGGTTCGTGTGATGGATTATATATGACTAGTTGTGTTAGTTAGAGGACTTGCATATGAGATAAGAGTCGTATAAGTCTTGGACATGATATTGTGCTACTCTTGGTCTGGAAAGACTATTAGTAGGAGTATGAGATAGCTACCTTTTTAGCCTCATAGTTTCCTGATTATGGGTTCATAGTTTTTCGGTTATGGGTGTATTGCTAGAGTATATATCCGACAGTAGCCGCTAACCGCGCGTCAGAACACGGTCGTGTGGTATGCTAGTATATATATAAGCCTCTAGCAGATGCTATGCTTTATTCCTTCATCTACTCATACGTACCAAAGTAGTCTTCGACATGCATACACATAGATGGATAGTTTATCTTGTCAGTTATATTCATATTCAGGTATATTACTTTTATTGTTCATATTATGGCTAGTTGTTGTATCTTGTTACGTCCCTCTGAGGACCTGGTGATCTCTCCAGGTTGTTACTGAGCTTAAACAAGGCAACTAAATCCTCATTTCATTCTATCAACTCTGTAAGTACTACTAGACCCTTGCAACTACTTCATATGGATTTATTTGGTCCTAGTAGAATAGCTAGCCTTGGAGGCAAACTTTATGCATTTGTTATTGTTGATGATTTTTCGAGATTTACATGGGTTTTCTTTCTCGCTAATAAGAGCGATGCTATTTCTGCTTTCAAAATTTTTGTAAAGAAAGTTCAAAATGAAAAAGGCTACATGATTACTCGAATCCGAAGTGATCATGGAGGCGAATTCGTAAATTATGATTTTGAAAGTTTTTGTAATGCAAATGGTTTTGATCATGAATTTTCTTGTCCTAGAACTCCTCAACAAAATGGTGTTGTGGAGCGAAAGAATAGGACTCTTGGCGATATGGCTAGAGTCATGTTGAATAAATTTTCTCTTCCGAAATATTTTTGGGCAGAGGCTGTAAGTACAGCATGCCACATTTTGAATAGGGTGCTTATTCGTCCCATTACGAAGAAAACACCCTATGAGCTTTGGTTTGGGAGAACCCCCAATGTTTCTTATTTTAAAGTTTTTGGCTGTAGATGTTTTATCCTTAACACCAAAGACAACTTAGGAAAATTTGATGCCAAAGCTGACGATGGTATCTTTCTTGGTTATGCCGCCAAGAGTAAGGGATATAGAGTTTTCAATAAACGCTCACTTATTGTGGAAGAGTCAACAAATGTGACTTTTGATGAAGACAACAGTGCAGCAAGTACTCTTGATGATGACGTTGAGCCATCAACTTCTACTCCAATGAATACTTCAACCGAAACTAATTCTCTGGAGGGTTTGCCTAAGAAATTCTCTTTCAAACCTTCTCATCCAGAAAATTTAGTTATAGGAGAAGTTTCACGTGGAGTAACTACTAGATCATCACTAAGAGACTCCGTTGCTAGCACTGCCTTCATTTCACAAGTAGAGCCTAAAAACATTTCTGAAGCTTTTAATGATGAATTTTGGATTTCTGCTATGCAAGAAAAACTCAACCAATTCGAGAGAAGCCAAGTATGGGAACTCGTTCCTAGACCGGTTAATCACTCAATAATTGGTACTAAATAGGTTTTTAGAAACAAAGTAAATGAAGATGGTTCAGTCACACGTAACAAAGCTCGTCTAGTAGCTCAAGGATACAACCAAGAGGAAGGTATCGACTACGATGAGACGTATGCTCCTGTTGCTAGACTAGAATCCATTCGGATGCTTTGTGCTTTTGCTAATTTTCAAAACTTTAAATTATTTCAAATGGATGTGAAAAGTGCTTTCCTGAATGGTTTTATCAAGGAGGAAGTTTATGTGAAACAACCCCCTGGCTTTGAAAATCACAAATTTTCCGACCACGTATTCAAGCTGAAGAAAGCGCTTTATGGCCTTAAACAAGCCCCCAGAGCTTGGTATGAAAGGCTAAGCAGTTTCTTGCTTGAGAAAGGTTTTTCAAAAGGGAAAATTGATACTACACTGTTTATAAAATCTTTCAAAGACACTATTTTATTAATTCAGATTTATGTTGATGATATTATTTTTGGATCTACTGATGAAACTCTTTGTCAAGAATTTGCCAAGTGTATGCAGACGGAATTTGAGATGAGCATGATGGGAGAGCTCAACTACTTTCTTGGTCTGCAAGTAAAACAACTGGCTAATGGAACTTTCATCTGTCAATCGAAGTATACCAAGGACATGCTGAAGAAGTTCGATCTTGACAACATCAAACCAATCAGCACTCCAATGGCTACTTCAACCAAACTCGAACCAGATGAGAGCGGCAAACCCGTTGATCAACGTAAGTATCGAGGTATGATAGGCAGCTTACTTTATTTAACTGCTAGTCGCCCCGATATCATGTTTAGTGTTTGCCTATATGCTAGATATCAAGCAAATCCTAAGGAATCTCACATGACCGCGGTTAAGCGTATCTTTCGATACCTTAAGGGTACGGTTACAGTGGGCCTATGGTATCCCAAGTCAACCTCATTTGACCTCATCGGTTACTCTGATGCTGACTTTGTTGGATGCAAGGTCGACCGTAAAAGTACGAGCGGCACGTGTCATTTATTAGGAAAGGCTTTAGTCTCATGGTTTAGCAAGAAGCAGAACTCTGTTGCACTATCCACAACAGAAGCTGAATACATAGCAGCTGGGCGTTGTTGTGCACAAATTCTGTGGATGAAGCAAACCCTTGAAGACTATAAGTTATCTTTCATACATATTCCTATATTCTGTGACAATACTAGTGCAATCAATTTGACTAAGAACCCTGTCTGCCACTCACGCACTAAACACATTGAGATCAGACACCACTTTTTGCGTGATCATCAGCAAAATGGCACGATTAACTTAGAATTTATTGACACTGATCATCAGCTGGCAGATTTCTTTACTAAGCCACTATCCGAAGAGCGCTTCAATTTTCTTTGTCGTGAACTTGGAATTTTAGATAAAGCAGTTATAAATTGAAACTCACCTGCGTAAATATCGAGTATATTGTGATTCTTTTTCGAAGAATTTGGTATGGGTACAAGCCGAAAGGGTCCTTCTGACAACAAGGCGTAAAAGCCTAAGCGACACGGTGCACTAGTCCTCAGGACTACCGCTAGCTGGGATCCGGCCCCTGCAGCTAACCCATGGCAAATTTGGACCATTGAACCACAGTATACGTCCTTATTTATTATATGGCTCGTTTTCGATTTAATATTGCCTAATTGAGATTTTCTAAAGTTCATTCTGTTTTCTGAGTACCTCTCTATCTATTTTTTAATTCAACACTCTTTGTTGACCTCAACTACCTTTTGTTTAACTCTTAAACATTTTCTTCATGTTCTTTGCCTGTTTTCAGTTCTGGACCATTGATCCAGAACTCGGGCCGAACTCTGCCCCTATCAGAGTTCGGGCCGAGTTCGGTTCTTAGGTTCCAGGGTTGGGATCTGGCTCTGCCGTTGGATCAATTCTAATCCAATGGTCAATATTTCACCCGACTAAAGACAAAACCCTACTTTATGTCGGAATTCCATCTCTCTCCTTCACTACTACCACCTTTCTCACCTATACAAAATCTTTCCTTGAAACCCTAACCCTAGTTTTTGATCTAGAGTGCTCCAGTGCTTCTCAAAATCAAGAAAAAGGGGTTTCTCTCCATTCTTTTCCATTGTTTATTACTTGTTTGAGGTACCATTCCTTTTTTTTTAGTTAAAATCTTTTAATGGCTCCTTGCTTGTTCAATCGTGGGAAGAGAATTCGAGTTGAGAGCATTTCCTCTTCGGATTCTCCTCCATCAATTGAACAAATCATTGAACAACTTCAACCATCCCATCCTTTGTTTAATCCACCTCGTCCTCAAAATCCTTCCACCTATGACAACAGACTTTTTATCTCACTAGATGCATCAAACAACTGGTTTAGTGACTTTCGGAATCGACAGGTATTCACAGGACATCCTATTAATTTTTCCATATTCTCTCAATATGATTCTTTATTCCATGATCTCTATCTTGATGAACTAGTTACCACAACTTCTGCTATCTATCGTCATGCCGTTCAAATGTTCTACTGCAACTTAACCTTTGATGACCTTCATATTTATTCACGAGTTGCAGGTATCAATATATCTTTTGATGACTTTGACTTAGCCGAATATCTTGATCTTCTAGAGCCCAATTCTTGGGAAAAGCTAGTTGACGCTCGCTCGTTCCGTTTTCCTGACGGAATTTCCCTTGAAAGCTTCAAGGACGATTTGTGTACTCCATACACACGTCCTCGCAAGCTCACGGCTAAATATCTCAACCCATATTTTTCTGACCTTCATTGGATTATTTCTAACACCATTCTACCCAAAACAGGTTCCCATGATGACATCACTTATCTTGAAATATCTGCTCTTTATCATCTTCATTTTGGAATTCCTTTCAATCTTCCACGTACCATGATGGACTGGATGATTCACTGTAGGAGGAAACCACGAGCTTTGGTTTATCCTCTGTATCTTCCTTTGATCTTTCGTGCTTTTCAAATACCACTTGATGCTTGTCCGTTCATGCCTGCACCTACCTTTCTATCCAAGGCACGACTCCTTCAGCCTGTCGCTGCTTCTGAGTCATCTGAGCATTCTGCTGATGAGGTGCCTGATGCCCCTCCTCTTGGTCAGGATGCACTTCCTCCTCCTGCCACTCTTGAGTCTCTTCAGACTATGCTTCGCGATCGCTTTGCTATTGAGGATGATCGCTGGACGCAGCAGGATTACCGTACCACCTTGCAGATCAGTGCCCTTGGGAACTCTCTGCATGATATGCGGTATTCACTTGCTCGTCATCCTGATCTGCATGTGCCTATTGAGCAGGATCCAGATCGCGCGGGTCATCGTATAGACGATCCGTGGGTCATGAGGTATATGGATCCTGATGATGCTTTTGTGGATCTTCAGATGTTCCAGGACCTTCTCGATGTTCCAGGACCTTCTCGTGCTCCATGATGGAGACTGGCTTGATATGCTGCTACCACTGCTGATGGTCTTAGTTGCCTTTTTGATTTTAGTTATTTCAGTTTGTTTTATGTACTGGATTTATGTCTTCAAACCCTGATGATGTGCTGGTTGGTGGATATCATTTTATGCTATTTTTCGTAGTTCTACTTTATGTCAGTGACTTGTTTTATTAGTATTATACTGTTTCTTCTCTGCTTGGTGTGGTTGGATTACTTTTCATTGTCTATACTGCTATTCCCATGCTTTTCCTTATGCAGTCTATATATTGCTAACTGCCAAAAGGGGGACAAATATGTATATTTGTGTGCTTGTGTTTGTTTTTGGGAAAATATTTTTATCAGGCCACAGGTTCTATGCATTATTTACGGGAGAGAGCTATTGATTCTAGCTCGGCACCGTTCACTGATTACGGGGGAGCTGTCTTATTCTAGCTCGGCATTGTTTGTGGGGGAGCTGTGTTTTAACCAACTGTGTCCAGGTATGAATATTGAAATATACATTTATTATTTTGTCAATTATCAATATGGGGGAGATTGTTGACACAAAGTCACAGTCAACCAAATATTGACTACATTGACTAAATAATATCTGTATAAATTCAATACGACACACGACGTCTGCATTCAGTTCAGGACAGACAAAAGCTCAGTTTCCGACTCTCAGTGTATTTTCGAGTCTGTACTTTTATATTTTATTGAGTCTAGAAATATATACTCTGAGTTATGCTGAGCTCTTGGAACTTAGTCTATAAGCCTACCCAAAATCCCAAGCTCCACCAAAACAAAAATTGCCCACAAGTCCCACTTAGGACCACTCTGTGCTCTGGAGACAGAGTTCGGGCCGAACTCTGCCTCCACACAGAGTTCGGGCCGAACTCTGTCCCCTAGAAATCAGGAACCCTAATTTTAGGGTTAGCTGGTTGCTAGCTGTCCAACGGCCAAATTTTTGAATTTTCCTACCCGAATTCTGGCCGAATTCTGCCTCTAAAAACACTATAAATAGGGCATGAATTCTCTCTTTTCAATTCACTCAATCTTCTCTTCTCTTCTCTCCTACAAGCTCAATAAGCCATACCCTTCCCATCTACTAGCCACAAGCCTCCTAAGTCTCGAGTGCTCAGCATCTCTCAGTTAGGATTCTTGTGCAAGAGTCGAAGAAGTCGCTTGGACAATTCCAAGCAAATCGCCACTGCGATCCTCTGTTAGAAGTTGACGTGCTCTTCTGAAGAAAAGGCACGGGTTGTAAACTACTATTTCACAAATAGTGGATTTAATCCTGAGCTAGAGTTCTCAGGCCTGGACTAGTCCTCCACGAGGGAAACCAGGTTAAAATCGCTGTGTTTGCGTATGCTCTTCTGCTCTTCATTTATTTTTCGCACTTTACTCTGATTATTTATTGTTGGTGAAAGAGTTATTTTAATTGGCTATTTTTCTATATAAACTCTATTCACCCCCCTCTAGAGTTGCCAAACTGTTCTTCATAATCATTTCAAGCACAAAGACTATTCATTTCTGTGGAGTGCGTAGCGTGTTTCATGAGCGTATCATTTTATTAGGGACAACAGCATTTAGCATTCTTTTTTTTTGATTCAAGACATTCTAAGGGTCAGATTACAAGCAAGCACTTCTTTGTAACAGATTAATCTCTACAAGCAATTCATATAGCAAACTCAAGCAATACATGTGTATCACTTTTAAGTGATTCTTACCATAGTCGATGGTCCATCCCTGCACAAGATAAGGATTAGCATAAACATGATAAAACCCACATTATTCCATGTTCGTCTCTGTATTGTTAGCTCTTAGCAAAACATTCATGACAAATGTAGACTCGATTGGCAGCTGAGACTCTCCGGTTCAGCTCTGCACCAATCAACACCTATCTATATGATGGTCCATGGGAAAATCCATGATTAGCCGTTGTGACTCTCCAGTTCAGCTCGTCGCTAAGGACTCAGATATCGACTACCATTTTCACATGGAGGCCCTAATCTCTCCTAGGCCGAGTGGTCCAGGCACCCCCAGATCCACCCAAGAGACAAAATTTTCCTTGTTAACAAGTTGTCCGAGACCATATGCATGCTCTAGCAGTTCTATCAGATGAGACAGATTTTAGATGAGACAGATTTGTGATCAGATATATGATATGTTCTTTTCATGCCTTTTGTAGATGTACGACACGTTTATTTCGTGCCTTTCTTCCTTTCGAATCATGTAGCCAACATCTTCTCTCTTTTCTTATTCAAGCATGATAATAAGTCATATTCAGAACCAAGATCTATATTAGCATGGCAATATCTTGTTTGATTTAGCATACAAAACATTCATTTCGTTTTGTCAGGCAATAATCTTTCTTTAGCATACAGGCATCTGTTCGTTTCTTATTAGCAGGCAACAATTCTTCTTAGCATACAGGTTATCTCTTTTCTTGTTCTTAGCATAGCAACATGTGAATTCTCTTAAAGCATACTCAATGATTTACTATCTTGTTATTTACAATAGCATTCAATCAAAAACTCATATTCTTATTAGGCGTAAGCGAATCAGTAAATGAGACTTCGTCCACTCATCCAGATCAATCGTCTTCTGTTACAGAACCAGCAATCTGATCTTTCTGTCTATCTAGTGCCTTCGCGGAGCAGGGTACTACATAATTACCCACCGAAAAGAAGTTTCATCCTCGAAACATAAGGAGAAACTTACGATATCCTTAGCAGTGATAGTCCTCATCCTTCGCAATCATCAATCCATGAAATCGCAATTTAGTTCATATCAAAACTCTTGTTCAATAAAGCATTTCAATCTTAATCAATCAAATTGATAAAAACATATGTCGGCAGCATAAAAATATTTACGGCTTATTGTATAGAACGTTCATCTCATTGATGATATCCAGCAGGCAAGGACATTTTGATCAGAAGAACATGTACGAATTCAATTGAATCAAAAATTGGCCAGAGGATCGTGTTGCTCTGATACCACTTTGTCATGCCTCGATCCCGCAGAGTCCTTTCATCCTCGCTTCAGACTCTTTGGGACCGTTCGTCCTCGCTAAGATGTGATGTCGTGCAAGCCTAAGTTGCATTTGCACAAGGCCAAGACGTGAAGCAAGACAAGATAGACAAGATTGACAATACGCAGCGGAACATATTACAGATAATTGAAACAGCAGTGGACATATTTTAGAATACATGCATTGAACACAATGCTAACAAGAAACAATTCTCTTTATTGATTTCATTTGAACAGGTTACAGGCTCTCGATTCTCTCTGATATAATGTTATATTCTCTTAGAACTTTTCAGATTATAATGATCCCGTTCACATACATTACATCCCTTTATATACAAAACTAACTCTTGCAACAGATGTCATCTCTTGGCATCTCTTCTGATTTTTGGCTCCTGAGGATGAGGCTCGGGCTATCGCTTCGGACTATCCTTCTCAATGTATAGTACACCTGCATGCAGACTGATGGTGGGTCAGTATATCAGCATAGTGGTGATTGTGAATAAAGAGTTACATTTGTCTGAAATGATCACTATTCATTTAGTGAGAAAACGTTTCTTGTGATGTGATCTTGCTAATTTTACCTATATTTATTTCATGCATACAGAGTCAGTTTACATTCTTTAAAAACATCTTTGAAAAGCCAACATTTCCTTTCATTTCATTTCAAACATACATGGGACTAATCATTTCAAGCACGAAGACTATTTATTTTTGTGGAATGTGTAGCGTGTTTCATGGGCATATCATTTTATTAGGGGCAATAGCATTAGCATTCTTTTCTTTGATTCAAGACATTCTAAGGGTCAGATTACAAGCAAGCACTTCTTTGTAACAGATTACTCTCTGCAAGCAATTCATATAGCAAACTCAAGCAATACATGTGTATCACTTTTAAGTGATTCTTACCATAGCCGACGGTCCATCCCTGCACAAGACAAGGATTAGCATAAACATGATAAAACCCACATTATTCCATGTTCGTCTCTACATTGTTAGCTCTTAGCAAAATATTCATGACACATGCAGACTCGATTGGCAGATGTGACTCTCCAGTTCAGCTCTGCACCAATCAACACCTATCTATATGATGGTCCATAGGAAAACCCATGATTAGCCGCTATGACTCTCCGGTTCAGCTCATCGCTAAGGACTCAGATATCGACCCCCATTTTCATATGGAGGGCCTAATCTCTCCTAGGCCGAGTGGTCCAGGCGGCCCCAGATCCACCCGAGAGACAAATTTTTCCTTGTTAACAAGTTGTCTAAGACCATATGCATGCTCTAGCAGTTCTATCAGATGAGACAGATTTCAGATGAGACAAATTTCTGATCAGATGTACGATATGTTCTTTTCACGCCTTTTGTAGATGTACGACACGTTCATTTCGTGCCTTTCTTCCTTTCGAATCATGTAGCCAACAGCTTCTCTATTTTCTTATTCAAGCATGATAATAAGTCATATTCAGAACCAAGATCTATATTAGCAAGGCAATATCTCATTTGATTTAGCATAGCAAACATTCATTTCTTTTTGTCAGGCAACAATCTTTCTTTAGCATACAGGCATCAGTTCGTTTCTTATTAGCAGGCAACAATTCTTCCTAGCATACAGGTTATCTCTTTTTTTGTTCTTAGCATAGCAACATGTGAATTCTCTTAAAGCATACTCAATAATTTACTATCTTGTTATTTACAATAGCATTCAATCAAAAACTCAAATTCTTATTACGCGTAAGCGAATCAGCAAATGAGACTTCGTCCACTCACCCAGATCAATCGTCTTCGATTGCAGAGCCAGCAATCCGATCTTTCTGTCTATCTAGTGCCTTTGCGGAGTGGGGCACTACAATGTATAACATGAAATAAAATAATATCATAGTGGCACACTATCTTGTATGGAATCGCCGCGAAGGAATAAAGTACCGGTCCGACTTCAACCTCCATAGTTATGGTCTCACGAACTCCTATAAATAATGAATATATATATATATATATATATATATATATATATATATATATATATATATATATATATATATTTTAATATATATATATATATATATATTAAAAAAAAAAATATATATATATATATATATATATATATATATATATATATTTTTTTTTATATATATATATATATATATATATATATATATATAGTACATAGGTTTAACTAACTATATACTAGTCACAACTAGTCATAGTACATACTAGTTGTAATACTCCGTCCAGGACTAATAAAATTCCAAAAAATATAAATATAAAATATTCAATATTAGTTCTTAAATAAATCTCTATAATTCTGAAAATATATATATTATATACTTATTGTTGCATGAAAACACATTTAGAAATTAATTCATGATCAAACTAATCTCCATATTAATAAATCAACGTTATTAGGACTTGTTTAACCATAAAAAAATAGCTTAAATATACTAAACTAAATAGTAAAAAAATATTTAAATTATCAAATATTCATGATCATGAGTTTTGAATCGATAATATGGAGTATTGGATGCATACAAAATTATTTGGAACCCACAAGATGGTAATGTCGATAGTTCGTTTTAGGACAGAATTTTGTCCTTCAAAGATGGAAGGATTTACATATCAAAACAGCAAAATTATGAAAAAGTGTTTGAAGGGGATTGTAGATAATCAAATTATGATTGTCTTTAAATATGATATCAACGGTAAAATTTATTCGAACTCGATCAAAACCTCGATATACCAAATAGTATCAGTTCTGGATACCTTTCGGTAATACGGGTGCCCCGATCAATCTGGAAAGCATTTTATATGTAGGTAGTAGACACATAAGGGAACCCAATATTTTTGTCCCATGAAGTTTCGATGTCTAAAAGTGGAGAAATTGCAGTCGCAATATGGCATACTTGCTGGGATGTTCTCCTAGCAAGGTTCGGCTTGGCTTTAGCGGCTGTAGCAGCTTGTAGGGGCTACTCTTGGTGGTGGCCGACCTTGGAAAGGTAGAGGGGTGTATTGGGCATGTTGGGACTAAGGTGGTTGGGCTGGAGGTGGCCGGCAATGGCTCCAAACAGCAGCACAAAAGAGAAGAGCAGCAGCAGCAGTTCGGTAAGAGTAGGGTTGGGTTTTAGGGTTTGTAGAGGAGGTTTTTGGGTAGATTAGTATTTTATATATTTAGGGTTGCTAGGGGGTCGGTTATGAGTTGTATAGGTTGGTTTTTTGGTGAGTTTTGGTGGGTTTTGGAGTCTATTTACAAGAGATATTGACATATAAAGGTACAAGTTTCCAAATTTAGAAACTTGCATTGATTGAGTTTTCTTGTTGGAGTTTGACTCAATAAATATGAATAAAAATTCTAGGATGGACCCTCTACATGGGGATGACCCTAGCAAGTCTTCTACAACTTGTTCGACCAGTTTAGGCTCAAGAAAAATTACCCGATTTGGAAATAGGTTTAAAAAGTCACATAAGGGGTCGTATCTGCCATTTGAATTTAAATAGCACATGGGGCCTCAATTAAGTAGGACACCCTAAGCATGCGTAGTAGGCTCATAAATAGTCGAAATCATATATTGGGTCCTTTAGGTTGGATCGATGTCGAGTCCGAAATTTAATTTGGAAGTTACAACAAATCTCACGGTAGATAACGTTTTGGCCTAAAATGACCCCGAAGTTGTGTGAAACAAATAGAATATAAAAAGATATATATGAGTGGGGCATGATATACCAAATCGAAGATAAACTTGTCTAGGTCAAAATGCATGAAGGAAATTTCTAGAGTTTGGTATTTCTTGTGCTCCAAAAATCAAAGCTACAGAAACGTACATTTTATGATCAAAAATATTAGTGAAAAAATATCTGTTAATAACTATATAAAAATAAATTTAAAAAAATAACTCTAAAAATCTAAGAGGCTTATGGTGTATCGCAGTGTCGACGAGTCCAACGTGATACGTGGAACAAGACACGAGGGGATAGATGGATGTCCGGGTGTGTCGAACACGAAGGAGATATAAAAATGTATTAGTATTGGATATAGTAGAAAGATACCTAGGGTCAGACCTGAGGCCAACACAGGCTGACACGAAAACATGGACAAGTATACGATGCACGACACAATGGTGATGGCTCTTTGTGGGGTTCTTGGTAGATGATTTGTAGTTAGAAAAAAAATCAAGGGATGTCTCCCGTTAAATAGGTGGAAAACTCCTAGTTGGATAAGGATTAGATATCTTTTAAATCCCCTTTAGACAATCTCACCATTTATTTAAATCTATTTAAAAACTAATTTAGTAAAATCTAAATCCCAATGTAAATCACCGTAAATATTTAAATATTAACATCTAATTAACTTTAAATAACTTTTTAAAAATTAAAAAATGTAGTAAAATTTGCCCTCAAAAATATAATTTACAATTATACATGATATATAATCATGTTACAGTTCGCATGGAAAATATTATATATATGTTTACATAAAACATTATTTTCTAACTTAGCACCTGTACATGTATAACAAATAAAATAGCATTTATATATATATATATATATATATATATATATATATATAATATATAAAAAATATATATATATATATATAATATATATATATATATATATATATATATATATATATATATATATATATATATATATATATATATATATATATGATTAGAATAGGGAACATCATTTAATTCAATGTTTTCCTTTTGACCTGTTGGTAAACTTGCTATTGTAGGTCATTGCGTACTTTAATTTTTTTTAATGAAGTCCCTATATTAAGTCATATTTAGTTTATGACCGATTGGTAAAAAAATTTACTTAACACCCTTTCAGTTCATTTTTATTTTTTTGAATGGGAATGTTGTGCTTTATTCATTGGCAGGAAGATAAGTCTACAGTTGTTCCCCGTTCATTTTTGATCAAAAGATTATTTGTACAGGAAGATTTACATAACCAGTTCATCCCCAAATGCATCATCATAGATAAGGCTACAGATACAATCCGGTATAGTGTGAAACTTGGAGGAAGATGCGTTAACAAGAGCGTGGTTGGCTAATGAATGAGAAACCTTATTCCCTGTTCTCCTTACAAATGTAAAGTATGGGGGATGCGGTAACTGATCAATCTCTCTTCGAGTAGTCTGAACTAAGTCGGCTAACCTCCATAGCGTTAGAACTCGTTCATACTGCTAGCAGTCAGGGAGTCCCCTTCAATGCACACGTTCTCCTCACCTATCATCTATCAATATTTATGATTTGAATAGCATTTATCAATCTAATCAAATCTAATATTTGAATATCATCTACCGGAAATTTAATTAAATATAATTACGATTGATTTGAAGATCAACTATCAATATTAGATATTTGAATATCATCTATAATATTGGATATATGTTTAGGCATAACATAATTAGTTTAATATTTGAATATCATCTACAATATTAAAGTCACATTAGAATATGGGAGATGAGAGATGAGAGATATTTTGATGTCATCAGTCTTGGCAAAATAATCACGACCACTTGGGAGATGTCCGCTTTTTGATGGCAGCGATTTGAAATTATTTCTTTGTGAGTCTCAACCTTCTTTTGTCTTTCCATCTCCCTCACTTTTTACTTTTTTTGTATTTTCTCTTCTTATACAATAGTTATCTTGTTTATGTTATAGAAAGGTGTTTCCATATAGAAAGAACAACAAAATTTCAACTAGTAGTAGTGAAGAAGATGCCAAACCATATGGAAGATGTTAAAGATTGCATGCCAGCGTTGAATGAAAAATTCATTCCACGTATGATGCATAAGTTCGGAGAACCGGTATCAAAACTTTCAAGTCAACTTTCTTCAATACAAACTATTCTTTGTTCAATCCAAGTTGAATAAATGCATATATCTCGGCGATTAAAAAAATAGAAGAATCTATAGCTGTTAATAGTAAGGTATCGTCAGCTGTTAACAGTGTAGTAATTAATATTGAATAGGAGGATGACAATGATGAGGTCGAGGATTCGAAAGTAGCGGGAGAAAAGATCGATAAATTTGTCGATTTTATGGGTCTCGATGCACCTGACCATAATCCTAAGAGGAAAATGGAAAGGAATTTAGTACCGGTCACCCCTTTCAAGAGTCAAAGAAAAGCTTCAACCTCGAAGCCTATCCCTTTAGCTAATGATGAAAGTGACAAGTAAGTAATATGAGTTTTCTTTTTGTTTCAACCATACTTTTTTTTCTTAATCGACCATACTTAAAAAAAAATTTGTTTTCTTAGTGAAATAATAACATCTTGCAAGCATCAGTATGTTACTCGGGGTGATACGAAAACCATTTTCCCACGAAAAAGAATTAGTGATATGGTATGTAGCTAGTATTTTTTCTCTTCGATGTCATCGAAGTTTACTTCGATGTCATCGAAGTTTACTTCGATGCGATCAGTGATTTTTTAATAAGAAATAGTTAGCATGGTCTTGATTCTATCAAAGTTTACTTTGATACAATCTATTTTTTTACATGAGAATTGCTCAGATTGTTACCATGGTGTCTACGATTTTTACCGAGGAGGAAAGGAATAGAACTGACAATAAAGCTAGTGTATGGTATTTGCCAACACATAAAATGGTGATTAGCATTTTATTCTTTTATGATTGTTCATTAACAATTTATTCTTCTTTATTTGTCGTTCGTAATGTATTATTTCATGTTTGTGTAGATTGCAAAGACTTCTAATAAAGCCATTCATGAAGAATGGAAGAAGCAAAAATATTTCGAGGATTATATGGGTTCTCTAAGAACTTGTAATGAGGTATGAATTTGTTTTGGTTTAATTTTTAATTCTGATTTATTGAAAATTGTTCAATTTGTTATAATGATTATTCTTCGGTCAGATATACATACCCATTCTTTCAGCTCAACATTACATTCTTGAAAAAGTTAAGATTCAACTAAAGACTGTTGAAGTTTGGGACTCCCTCGCTTCTTCGGATGGGCCAATTTATCAAAAGGGGTCATAAAAGCAAAAGTAAGCTCATGTTTATATTTTTTTATGAATTACCTAATAGATTCGTGGTATATTAATATATATCATATTATGGTATTGTAGCTTTTAAATTTTGATCTCTTTCTTGAGGAAGAGATTAACAAGTTGAAAAATGCCACATTCATCTTTTCGTCCTTCTCTATAAAGCGTCGTGATGTTCCTCAACAAGAAAATATTTATGATTGTGGTCTTTTCGTAATTTTATTCATGCAAGCCGATTTGATCAATTTGATTCCCAGCCTTTCCATGTAAGTCTGAAAATACTTAGTCAAATAGTTACACTAGTTTTAGAGCAATATTTTTGATGTTAAGTTTGTTATATGCAGTTTGATTCGGAATTTGAAAGAAACAAACTTGTTGTGTGGATTACAACTTCGAAGCACAAGTCAGAAGTAAACAAATTGCACAACCATGGATGATGGAAATTGTGATTCTTGTATCAAATGAAACTTTTGTTTTGTAACAAAGGTCATGAATTATGTGAAAACTTTTCTGGACATGGAACGTTCTTAGCATGTTATATGAAATTTATATTAAGATGTCTCATGGGATATGCTTGGTAATATATAAATATTTACTATATAATTACAACAAGCGATGAAATTTTACAAATCAAAAAATCTTCGAGGAATAAACAATGTATAACATATCTAATTCTTATGAGGATTTCACTCTAATCGAAAATATTGCTTGCATTATAAAGGCTTATGCTGCCATTGGCGAATCCTTGATGTCATATAAACGATCGAAGATTAGAAAATTATTTTATTTAAAGAGAAGAGGGTAGCTTGTTTGAAGGGCATGCCGACATATAATATTTCCTTTACCCTTAGTCGAAAATTAAACTTAGTCGTGAATTAAAGCAACATTTCAACGCTTCCGTACTTTGCAATTACGGTAATCATGAATTAAATCAACTAAAAATTCACTTGGTCTGACTTTGTAATTACGGTAATCGTGAATTAAATCAACCAAAAGAAGAAGAAAAAACTGGACATAATGACTATCGAGAACTAAATCAACAAAATATTCACTTAGTCGCTCATATGATTTGATTCCAACACTTCAGTACTTTGTAATTATGGTAATCATGACCCGAGTTTTTGCAAACTCTACAGATTCTAGGCTTGGCGTTAGTCTGACTTTCTTTTATCTTGCCTGATTTCCCTTGAGAAGGCCTTCCTTTTATTGCTACTAGGTGTGGCTCTTTAAAAGCTTCATTCCCTTGAGGAACTGCATCAGCTACGTATTTTTCTTCATCACCAACAACAGTAACCATTTTTTCCAACTCAATCAGAACAGCTGACATCAACTCGGTTCCATTCTCTTGAATTTTGCTAATTTTTTACAATAATACGTAAACAGATTAACTTGTTCATTAATACAACCATACCTTGTGCTCTCAATCCTGTCTGGGTGGATGAATTTTCTTTCTGTGCCAGGTCCGGAGAGATATATGTCTTTGCAATCCTTCAACCAACGATTTTTAGTTAAGTTCTTTGGACTCTCTGACAGATGCAAACTCTTCATTGCTAAAAAAAATATGCCTACAAGGAATCCCTTTACTCTCCATCCATAAGCAGTCACATGTTATTTTGTTCTCGTTACAGAAAATGTAACCTTGCGGTTAGGATATACCTTAAACAAATACTTTTCGATAGTGCAGACCTCTTCATCTCCTATCTTTGCTTGCTGGACAATAAAATATTTATCAGAACATGTGATTTCCTTCCTTACCTCTAATAACACATTTTTATGTAAATTGATGTAAGTTGATCTTCTATTATGGCCATGCTAGTTTGATTCAAACTGGGTGTCAAACGTTTATCAATGGTTTGCTTACTCATCTTGCCGTAACGTAAGGCAGCCAATTCGTGGTCAACATGTCAAAGGGCCTTACATAGTGGTAACTTCTCAGTCAAAAATCTTTTCAGAAAAGAGTTTATTGATTCACATCTATTTGTTGCAGTAGACCCACCAAAATAATTTTCATGAAATAATGTGTCTGCCCATTGATGCCTCGTACTGTACAATACTTCTGTCCACTCATTGTTCTCTACATTATAATCCCATAGCATCTTATGCCAACGATTTTCGAAATCATTCTTTGAATAGTACCTGATTAAAAAACATGGACAACAACAAAAGTTTTAAAATTGATTATTAAAAAAATTGTAACAACATACTTCAAATTAAACTACCAAGTATAAGATGTACCTTTTAATCAGATTCCTCAATTCTCCTACAAAACCTTCTATGTGAACATGTTTTATTGAATTTTGTAGGATATGCCATGAACACGTTCTATGTGGTACACAGGGCATTAAGTCCTCAATTGCTTTATTCATGGATCTGCAACCATCCGTGACAACTGTCTCTGGTAATTTGCCTTCCATACACTCTTAGAATTTTTGTAGAACCCAAGAATATGTATCTACAGACTCGTTATGGATTAATGCAAACCCAAACACACAAGTCATTGCATGATTGTTTGAACCAACTAGAACCACCAACGGCCTTTGATATCTATTTGTTTTATATATAGAATCAAATGCTAGTGAATCTCCAAATAATTCATAATCGAATCGACTTGTACCGTCGGCCCAAAATAGATGGGTCAATCTGGAATCTACATCTACCTTGTACGCGTAGAAGAAATCGGAGTCAATGTCTTTCTTAAATTGTAGATAAGTAAATGCTGTCATTGCATCCAAATTGTCTACTTCTCTACAATCATAAGCTAAAGCATTGTATAGATATTTTTTTCGTCCATCCAACATTATCCCAGCCACCTTTCTTATGGACCAATAAATTCTATGTTACTAACGTCTGCATCCCGGCTTGTTTCATTAGCTTTGCTTCTTCCAATTCTGCGTCTAATATCTTTCGATGGGATCTCAAAAAAACTTTTTCAAAATTATTTGCCGGAGTACGGTTTTGATGCACTCTAAATAATTTAGCAACCCACAATTTTGTAGAACTTTCGTACAGAATCTGAAATATTGCTCGACAACCAGTCCTGGTTTCACTTCTTGGCTCATGTATCCTGTTAGGATCTGCTTTATATTTTTTTCTATCTGAATCCAGCATTCGAACAACACCAACTATGGCCTCTGACCATCCCAGATTTGCCTTGCTCTCTTCGTTCTTTCTAACACTAAAACCAACATTTTTTGAATATATCCGGTAAAAAGAGTATGGTTCTTCAATAGTGTTGAAGTGTAAGCCAACGATATCATCATCTAGGAGGTCCCTTGCGTCTTTGTTAATGTTGGCAGACTACATTATTTTTTTTCATCACCGTTGTAACGAAATCAATTTGAGTTTCATCTTCGTCCCTTAAAAACAAAATTAGATATAATTATTATTAGAAATAATTGTAATATAATGCAGTTCGTAAATCCATTAGGAATTATGAAGCGACGCTTCCCTTCTCTGGAGAATAGGGAAGGGTTACGCCGCCGGTGCCATTGTAAAATCCATAAATTGGAATTTAATAATAAATGGGTTTTTATGATATTTAAATTGTTTGCTAGTAAATTAGAATTAACAGAATTAGGATAATAGTGTTATTATTATTATTATTATTATTATTATTATAATTATTATTATTATTATTATTATTATTATTATTATTATTATTATTATTATATATATATATAGTCGGTTATAAAGGAAAAATAATGTTAGTATTTTTGAAAAAAATTATTAAGTATTAGTTGTGATTATTAATTGATTGTATTATTGATTGATTGTTTAGTTATTTAATTTAGGCCTTTAGTTCCTACAGAAACCCAACTCTTAAGCCCATTAACCCACTTCCCTCGTTCAACCCCACTCACCAATTCCCACTCTCCGATCCACTTCTTACGAATCCACCATCTCTCCCCCTACGTATGTCACGCCCCGCTCCCGTATGAGCGATCGTCCTCGCTAAGGCGTGATGCCGTGTCATCCCCTGTTTTCCAAATTTAGTTAATTAAGTGTTAATTAATTTTTAATGTTAATTTTAGCCTTAAAATAATTATTAGGATTTTTAGGAAGTTTTCTATAATTTTTAAATGAGTTTTTAAGTAGAAAAATATTGATTTGTAATCAATTGAAATGTTTTAATATCAATTTGCAATTTTTAGAATTGTTTTAATATGGATATGTAATTTACTAAATTGTTACAATGTCAGTTTATAATTAGTAAATTGTTTTTAATTAGGGAATGCAAATTTATAATTGCATTCAGTGACTCAGGGGACCTATCCGAAATATCCTAAACTATAGGGACCTAAACGAAAACCCTAAACCTACCCACCCCGACTGACCGACGACCGACGACGGCTGCCCCCGCCATTTCCGGCTGCCCCGACCGACCTAGGACCGCCCTAACCCATCTATAAACCCCCTCCTCCTTCCCCAGACGAAACCCTAACCCTAAACGACCACCACGACCCCTTTCTTCCCCGACGAACCTAGATCTAAACCCTAACTCCGGCGATCCCCAACGCCACTTCCCCGACAGTCGTCACCCCCTTCCACCGCCACCGATCGATTCGCCGCGCCGAGCTGGACGCAGCGCCACCGGAGCGCCACCGTCCCGACGCCCCTAGCCGCCGCCTCCGCCTTCGAAAACTTCTTTGAGAAGTCGTACGTGTCAGTTTACTTTCGTGTCGTTTGTGTCTCGATTTCACGTGGGAGACTCGCCAGGATTCGGGGATGTTCGTCCAGTAGCTGGACACATAAATCAGTGTTCGTGCGTGTCGTGCGTAGCACGGACACGTTGTTACCTGTGTCCTTAACTGTCAGGACACAGGGTCAATTTTTTTTTTTATGTGTTATTTAACCTAAACTAAATAAAACTAACCTAAAGTCTAAACCTAACACAGCAGGCCAACTGGCCCACTGGCCAGCGCAGCAGTGTTAGACCCCCCCTTTTTCTGTGGGCAGGGTTTGAACCCCCCTGTTGTTTCTTTTCTGTTTCTTTTTTCTTTTCTTTTCCTTTTTTGTTTTTATATATATATTTATATATATATGTTTTTTTATATATATATATATGTTTTTTATATATATATTTATATTTATATATATATGTTTTTTTATATATATATGTATATATATATATTAGTATATATATATGTATATACTGTATTTTAACAGTATTTTACATATATGTATATATTGTATAGTTAGTAAATTTTATATATATATGTTTATATATGTATATACATATATGTATATATGTATATATATTTTCATGTGTATATATATATTATATATATACACTATATTATTAAGTGTTTTCTTATATATATATATATATATATATATATATATATATATATATATATATATATATATATATATATATATATATATATATACTTCATAAATTAAGTATTTTCCTTATACATAGATATATGTACTTTCAACATATGTATGTATATATTTATTTTTTTGTATCTTATTAAAATATTAATATTATTTTTGCACTTTTACCAAATTATATTTTTAGTGTATTTAAATTACTACAACCATTTGGTGTCCAAGCCTAGCATGGGTATTTGGACCCAAATGTGTTTTCACACATTCAAGACCTGTACAAGTCATATTGGACTTGATTCATGGCCTTGGGTCCTGTATTTGAACTTTGGTTCAAATTATATACATGGACAAAATACGCAGATAATTAATTATTGTGTGCAATGCTATTTTTGATTTTCTAAAAATACTTAAAGTACTGCTAAAATTATGGAAAAATAGTATTTAGATACTATGTTAAGTTAGCTAATTTAGTATAATTTCTGTAGTATTTAATTTACTATTTTGCCACTAGTTTGGCATATGAAACCAAAACTCATTTTCTAAATACTTAGGAAAACTGATTTTTATAAAATATTTGTACTGGTTAATAAATTCCAGAAAAATTATAATAAATTTCTATGATTAACAAGGATCACTTTGATACTTTACTTTAAGAAAAACTAGACTTTTTGTCTATCTCTAAAAATTGTTAGAACACAATGGTCTTTTGATTTAATTATTGATTAATTACGACTTGTAGCTTTTTGTGTTATTTTGAGTTTTAGTCGTGTTGAACCCCACCCCTCACTAGTATAAAGACCCGAGAAAGTTAGTTAAAGTAGTGTATCACCCCACATTGGTCCCCTATGCCAAAGTTATCATTTTGGCTAGGTGCCCAGTCACAAGTCGTGTCGCACCAATTAGTGTCCTAGTGTTTTAGCTTAGTGTAAAAACTAAGTTATTGTATTTACTTCTACAGCGACGAGTTACCGGACATCCATAGCACTGTTATCGCAGCTTGTTTTGTTTTACTTTGCTAGAGGCAAGTACTTTCTACGAACTTTACATATTGTCACATAAATAAACTGCAAAACCCACCATGTTAAATGATGATCCTTGGGGTAGCAAGTTAGATCTCTACATGTTGTACTTTCAGTTACTACCATGCTTAGAACAGTCTTGATGTATCTCTCACATGATTAGAATATGGGTTATGGGGAAACTGTTAGTAGTGTACGTGATCATACCCCCTTCTCCCGTACGTCTGTACCGAACAAAGTTTCATTTTATATGATTACTGCATCGTAGGCCTTTATATCAAGGCGGAGTTGTGCGTATGTACATCTATCGCCCTATCACTTGTACGGAAGTACATTTCATTATGTGCCACAGCACATTGTACATCTATTGACCGATCACGTACTTGCTACAGTTTTAAACATTACAAGTACATCTGTCTGTATGACATATGTATCCTTGCCATGATAGATTGTGTGATGCCATGCTTTCCAGTTATTCCTCTCATGTTCATTTCCATGTTTCATATGCTAGTTTGCTAGATTTAGTACTTGCTCCCGTCCTGACAGGATAACGTTGTAGGTGTCCTTACTGAGGAGGAGTTACTCTGCGACACATATTATGAGGTTACTGCCGAGGATCCGGCTCTGCTTTACGAGGATGTTCCTGCGGGGAACCTCGCCTAGTTGTCTTTTGTTTACTTAGACTTTTGAGAGTAGACATGTATTAGACTATATCTTTTTGTAACTGGACATGTATCCAGTTTTACTTTACAGTTCACTTGTACTTGGACATTTCACTATATACGACGACTTTTGTGTTTGGAGCATTTATGATTCTTCTTCACTTATAGAACTGTTAGCACATTTTAGTCTTATCCTGTTGTCTTTAGAGCAGCTTACTACGTTTTATCTCAACGTAGGCTGGGCATGACTCGGCCTGGCCCAACAATTTGGGTAGCGGATCGTGACATGTTTTTAGTGGTGGCCCATGCAGGTCCTGACTAAACTGTTTGGTTACGTTATTGTACCAAGCATGCCTGCAATTAGGAACTTAAGGTAATTAGACAACATTAGGAAAGACGCTTACAACACTTAGAGGAATGCTAGGATTGCAACATAGGAAATACATCACATGTTTGCTATTATAATTAGATTTTCTTGCATATGATTACTTACTTTAAATAAGTCCTTATGAGTCTTTTTATGTGTAATTTAGATGGTGCTTACTCGTTCATCCCAGTATGTTACCCCCGAGAATGGGGCCCTCCATATCCAGTCAGCTGACCAGTTGACTAATACATCTCCACCTACCACATTCTCCCACTCTACAGATCCACAGACCCAGATACCACAACCACCTTCCACATTACAGGCCCGTCAGGACCCGATACTTCCACCACCCCCTATCACTATACCCACCCAGGCTTCCGTCACACTCGACGGGAACCAGCTGCTCACACTGATTTAGGGGTTCCTAACAACCCATCAGGAGCAGACTACCCTACTCTGCCAGAGCATGGAACGTTCTGAGGGACGTCCCGTGGTCCCACCACATGTAGAGCCACGGCAGAGAGCGGGGACGATCAAGGACTTCATGGGTCTGAATCCCAAGGAGTTCTCAGGGACTGAGGGCATAGTAGTAGCTGATGACTGGCTAGATTCGGTAGAGAGGAAGCTTCTCGGAGTCAGGATGCCGGATGACCTTCAGGTCGAGGCAGCGGGATTTCTGCTGATAGACTTAGCAGGAGTCTGGTTCCGGAATGAGCCGTTGTTCGCGAGAGGTAGAGCCACTTGGGACCAGTTCAAGACCCAGTTCAAGACCCAGTTCAAGAAGAAATTCTTCTCGACCACTGCTAGAGTAGCCATGGGGCTACGATTCCAGAACATCCAGCAGGGGAACCGTTCTGTTGATGACTATGCGGCAGAGTTTAGTCGCCTGAGCCATTTTGCTCCTAGTCTGGTTGCAGATCCAGAGGAGATGACCCGTAGGTTTTGCCATGGTCTAGTTCCAGACATTGGCATTCTTATAGTGACGAACGGTACGACTGACTACTACCAGAGCCTAGAGTTAGCCCGGAGCATCGAGGAGCGTCTTCTGTCATGCAAGAGGCCGGCTTCTGTACATCATGAGGGACCGTCCAAGCGTCAGGATTTCTAGCAGAGAGCACCGACGTCGCCACAGCAGACTTACCGTCCCTCTACACCATACCATCAGACCCCGCCAGTTCGAACCCCGGGACCCCGACAGCAGCAGCAGCAGAAGGGAGCTATATGTTCTTTCTACGGAAGACCAGGGCATGATTACTCCATCTACAGGAAGAGGTTGAAGCAGTGTCTAGCTTGTGGGTCTCCCACCCACCAGCTGCAAGGGTGCCCAGTAGCGAAGCCTAGAGGACCACTCCCGACTCAGCAGCAGAGGTTTGGACAGCATCTGCAGCAGCAGAAGGGACCTCATGGGAAGGTTTATAGCCTAGCCCTTGAGCCAGAGCCGGAGCAGGTTTCGGAGCCATATTACTTAGCTGACGTCATTACTGGTCATATTTATTTGCATACTTTTCTAGCTCTATGCTTGTTTGATTCTGGTGCATCTCATAGCTTCCTAGCATTAGAGTTTATGCAAGAACATCACTTAGTATCTACACCTACTGCGGAGATTAGTAGAGTAATGACGGGAGGAGGACCAGTGCCTATTAGAGCTAGCTATAGATGCTCTATTATGATAGCCGGAAGAGAGTTCGAGGGGCGATTCTTTGTGATGCCACTCCCCAGTTATGATATCATATTGGGGATGGACTGGCTTAGCTATGCCCATGCATCTATAGATTGCCATGAGGGTAGTATTTTGTTCAGTCCCCCAGGCACAGCACCATTCAGTGTCAGGAGGACAAGGCCGGAGATCAGCCTAGAGCCGAACTGTTGTGCGACAGTCGGGGACGCAGCACCGCCACACCCTATCATTAGGGAGTTTATGGATGTATTCCCAGAGGATCTTCCAGGGCTTCCGCCTGACAGAGATGTGGAGTTCACTATAGATCTAGTGCCGGGTTCATCACCAGTATCCCGGGCTTGCTATAGAGTGAATCCCAAGGAGGCCATAGAGATGAAAGAGCAGATTGATGACCTGTTGAAAAAGGGTTTCATTCGATCCAGTGCTTCTCCATGGGGAGCACCAGTGCTCTTTGTGCCTAAGAAGGATGGTACAGTCCGGTTGTGTATTGACTATCGGGCCTTGAATGCCATCACTATCAAGAACAAATATTCTCTGCCCAGGATAGATGATTTGTTCGACCAGTTGAGCGGGGCGAAGGTGTTTTCCAGGATAGATTTGAGATCCGGATACCACCAGGTGAAGGTTAGGCCAGCAGACATCCAGAAGACGGCATTCAACACGAAGTACGGGCAGTACGAGTTTCTGGTGATGCCATTTGGTCTTACAAATGCACCAGCTGTCTTTATGAATTTGATGAATAAGACATTTCACCAGTATCTGGATAAGTTCGTCGTAGTGTTTATCGACGACATCCTGATATACTCGAAGACGCCAGAGGAGCATGCAGAGCACTTGCGGATAGTTTTGGAGATTCTGAGGCAGGAGAGATTGTTCGACCAGTTGAGCGGGGCGAAGGTATTTTCCAGGATAGATTTGAGATCCGGGTACCACCAGGTGAAGGTTAGGCCAGCAGACATCCAGAAGACAGCATTCAACACCATGTAGATGATTTGGCCGATATCCTACGAGCCGAGATCCAAGATAGCTTGACATTGCTAGTGACCACTCATGTAGATGTGTCGTCAAGAGCGGCAATCCGCGTGTTTGCCTGTGGATAGCGTCAGATACTAGGTACCACCATGTAGATGATTTGTTCGACCAGTTGAGCAGGGCGAAGGTGTTTTCCAGGATAGATTTGAGATCCGGGTACCACTAGGTGAAGGTTAGGCCAGCAGACATCCAGAAGACGGCATTCAACACGAAGTACGGGTAGTACGAGTTTCTGGTGATGCCATTTGGTCTTACAAATACACCAGCTGTCTTTATGAATTTGATGAATAAGACATTTCACCAGTATCTAGATAAGTTCGTCGTGGTGTTTATCGACGACATCCTGATATACTCGAAGACGCCAGAGGAGCATGCAGAGCACTTGCGGATAGTTTTGGAGATTCTGAGGCAGGAGAGATTGTTTGCCAAATTGCCGAAGTGCGAGTTCTTTTTAGACCAAGTGGAGTTTCTCGGCCATGTAGTCACTGGAGATGGAATCTCGGTGGATCCCAGGACGATTGCTGCAGTTGAGACATGGAAGGCTCCGACGTCAGTTTCAGAGATCAGGAGCTTTCTGGGTTTAGCAGGCTATTACAGGAAGTTCGTCCAGGACTTTGCTAGGATAGCTGAACCCATGACGAAGCTGACGCGAAAGGACGTAGAGTACATTTGGTCAGAGGACTGCCAGACAGCATTTGAGGAGCTGAAGATGAGGCTGACGACCGCTCCAGTTCTGACTTTACCTTCAGGTTCTTGAGGTTTCATCATTTACAGTGATGCTTCTGGGAACGGGCTAGGATGTGTCCTACAGCAGCATGGGAAAGTAATTGCTTATGTATCTAGGCAATTGCGGACTCATGAGAGAAATTATCCTACCCATGACCTAGAGTTAGCTGCGGTGATCTTTGCACTCAAGTTATGGAAACATTACTTATACGGAGAGCGTGTGGAAATCTTTACTGACCACAAAAGCTTGAAGTATGTGTTCACGCAGAAAGAGCTGAACATGAGGCAAAGACGATGGTTGGAGTTGATGAAGGACTTCGACATCAATTTACAGTATCACCCCGGGAAGGCAAATGTGGTGGCGGATGCGCTGAGCAGGCATCCGATGTCATGGTATCTGATGATTGATCGGTATTTGTGGGAGGATCTGGAGAAGCTCGGTATCGAGCTAGTTCGGCCAGGATCAGTGATACAGATGATGGCGCTTGACATTCAGTCAGGTTTGATGGAGCAGATCCGGGAGGCACAGTCTACAGATGAGAGCCTTCGCAGACTTCGACCCCAGGCATTAGCTGGATTGCTGGATGACTTCACTATAGCAGAGGATGGATCCTTGAGGCATGGCAGCCGATTGTGCGTGCCGAAGGGAGAGCTGGTAGAGGCAGTCTTGCAGGAGGCGTACCGATCGAGATATTCTATTCACCCTGGTGCTAACAAGATGTACCGTGACTTGCGGGAACATCTTTGGTGGCACGGGATGAAGAGGGATGTATCACGTTTCATCTCGAGATGCCTAGTTTGCCAGCAGGTCAAGGCGGAGCGCCAGAGGCCAGCTAGTTTGTTGCAGCCGTTACCCATTCCCGAGTGGAAGTGGGAACATATTACGATGGACTTCGTTTCAGGGCTTCCTCGTTCCCAAGGAGGGAAGGATGCCATCTGGGTCATCGTAGACAGGCTGACGAAGTGTGCGCACTTCATACCCTTCAAGGTGGGGCTTTCCCCCGAGAAGTTGGCGGAGCTATACATGCAGCAGATAGTTCGCCTACACGGAGTGCCAGTGAGCATCGTGTCAGACAGAGACAGCAGATTCACATCCCACTACTGGAGGAGCTTGCAGGAGGAGTTAGGCAGTAGGCTCAAGTTCAGTACGGCGTACCACCCGCAGACAGATGGGCAGTCCGAGAGGACGATACAGATACTGGAGGATATGCTGAGGACCTGCGTGCTGGACTTCGGAGGATCATGGGAGATCCATCTGCACTTGGTAGAGTTTTCATACAACAACAGCTACCAGGCCAGTATTGGTATGTCTCCTTTCGAGGCACTTTATGGACGACGATGCCGTACACCGCTCTTTTGGGATGATGTTGGAGACAGAGTTATGCTTGGGCCAGAGATGATCACGGATGCAGCAGAGAAAGTCGGGATGATCAGAGACAGGCTCAGAGTAGCTCAGGACAGGCAGAAACACTGGGCTGATGCTAGTCGCAGACCGATGGAGTTCGCAGATGGTGATATGGTGCTAGTGAAGATATCACCTACTAGAGGGACGATCCGGTTCGGACGAGGAGGGAAGCTGAGCCCCAGATACATCGGGCCATTCGAGATACTTGGCAGGATCGGAGAGGTAGCTTACAGGGTTGCACTTCCACCCAACCTAGCAGGAGTTCACGATGTCTTTCACGTATCTCAGCTGAGGAGATATGTTCTAGACCCCAGTCATGTGCTAGATCATTCGGAGTTGGAGGTCGGACCGAGCCTTACAGTTTCTGAGTAGCCAGTGGAGATATTAGACAGGAGAGAGAAGAGGCTGAGGAACAAGGTTATACCCCTAGTGCGAGTAGCTTGGAGCCGTCACTCCCCAGGTGAATCTACTTGGGAGAGGGAGTCGGACATGAGGGAGAGATACCCTTACTTGTTCGATCCAACCGCTGCGAGGGAACCACCCGTTCCCGCTTGATACCTTAGAGGTTAGTTTCGATCGCAGCCTTAGTCATTTTGTTGCATTGCTTGCTATGTTAGAATATTATCGGGTCTTCAATCCTTGTGAATTTCGAGGACGAAATTTTTCAAGGATGGAAGACTTGTCAGCCCCTGTTTTCCAAATTTAGTTAATTAAGTGTTAATTAATTTTTAATGTTAATTTTAGCCTTAAAATAATTATTAGGATTTTTAGGAATTTTTCTATAATTTTTAAATGAGTTTTTAAGTAGAAAAATATTAATTTGTAATTAATTGAAATGTTTTAATATCAATTTGCAATTTTTAGAATTGTTTTAATATGGATATGTAATTTATTAAATTGTTACAATGTCAGTTTATAATTAGTAAATTGTTTTTAATTAGGGAATGCAAATTTATAATTGCATTCAGTGACTCGGGGGACCTATCCGAAATATCCTAAACTATAGGGACCTAAACGAAAACCCTAAACCTACCCACCCCGACTGACCGACGACCGACGACGGCTGCCCCCGCCATTTCCGGCTGCCCCGACCGACCTAGGACCGCCCTAACCCATCTATAAAACCCCCCCTTCTTTCCCAGACGAAACCCTAACCCTAAACGACCACCACGACCCCTTTCTTCCCCGACGAACCTAGATCTAAACCCTAACTCCGGCGATCCCCAACGCCACTTACCCGACAGTCGTCACCCCCTTCCACCGCCACCGATCGATTCGCCGCGCCGAGCTGGACGCAGCGCCACCGGAGCGCCACCGTCCCGAAGCCCCTAGCCGTCGCCTCCGCCTTCGAAAACTTCTTTGAGAAGTCGGACACGTACGTGTCAGTTTGCTTTCGTGTCGTTTGTGTCTCGATTTCACGTGGGAGACTCACCAGGATTCGAGGATGTTCGTCCAGTAGCTGGACACATAAATCAGTGTTCGTGCGTGTCGTGCGTAGCACGGACACGTTGTTACCTGTGTCCTTAACTGTCAGGACACAGGGTCGATTTTATTTTTATTTTATGTGTTATTTAACCTAAACTAAATAAAACTAACCTAAAGTCTAAACCTAACACAGCGGGCCAACTGGCCCACTGGCCAGCGCAGCAGTGTTAGACCCCCCCTTTTCCTGTGGGCAGGGTTCGAACCCCCCTGTTGTTTCTTTTCTGTTTCCTTTTTCTTTTCTTTTCTTTTTCTGTTTTATATATATATTTATATATATATGTATATATATATATATATATATATATATATATATATATATATATATATATATATATTAGTATATATATATGTATATACTGTATTTTAACAGTATTTTACATATATGTATATATTGTATAGTTAGTAAATTTTATATATATATGTTTATATATGTTTTTTTTTTTTTTTTTTTTATGTATAGTTAGTAAATTTTATATATATATGTTTATATATATGTTTATATATGTA
Source organism: Iris pallida (assembly GCA_029216955.1). NCBI lineage: Eukaryota > Viridiplantae > Streptophyta > Magnoliopsida > Asparagales > Iridaceae > Iris > Iris pallida. Next base: position 13,653,275 of record JANAVB010003600.1, read on the forward strand.
TATACATATATGTATATATGTATATATATTTTCATGTGTATATATATATATTATATATATACACTATATTATTAAGTGTTTTCTTATATATATATATATATATATATATATATATATATATATATATATAAAAATATATATATATATATATATATATATATATATATATATATATATATATATATATATATATATATATATATATATACTTTATAAATTAAGTATTTTCCTTATACATAGATATATGTACTTTCAACATATGTATATATATATTTATTTTTTTGTATCTTATTAAAATATTAATATTATTTTTGTACTTTTACCAAATTATATTTTTAGTGTACAAGTAATATTGGACTTGATTCATGGCCTTGGGTCCTGTATTTGAACTTTGGTTCAAATTATATACATGGACAAAATACGCAGATAATTAATTATTGTGTGCAATGTTGTTTTTGATTTTCTAAAAATACTTAAAGTACTGCTAAAATTATGGAAAAATAGTATTTAGATACTATGTTAAGTTAGCTAATTTAGTATAATTTTGTAGTATTTAATTTACTGTTTTGCCACTAGTTTGGCATATGAAACCAAAACTCATTTTCTGTATACTTAGGAAAACTGATTTTTATAAAATATTTGTACTGGTTAATAAATTCCAGAAAAATTATAATAAATTTCTATGATTAACAAGGATCACTTTGATACTGTACTTTAAGAAAAACTAGACTTTGTGTCTATCTCTAAAAATTGTTAGAACACAATGGTCTTTTGATTTAATTATTGATTAATTACGACTTGTAGCTTTTTGTGTTATTTTGAGTTTTAGCCGTGTTGAACCCCACCCCTCACTAGTATAAAGACCCTAGAAAGTTAGTTAAAGTAGTGTGTCACCCCACATTGGTCCCCTATGCCAAAGTCATCATTTTGGCTAGGTGCCCAGTCACAAGTCGTGTCGCACCAATTAGTGTCCTAGTATTTTAGCTTAGTGTAAAAACTAAGTTATTGTATTTACTTCTACAGCGACGAGTTACCGGACATCCATAGCACTGTTATCACAGCATGTTTTGTTTTGCTTTGCTAGAGGCAAGTACTTTCTACGAACTTTACATATTGTCACATAAATGAACTGCAAAACCCACCATGTTAAATGCTGATCCTTAGGGTAGCAAGTTAGATCTCTATATGTTGTACTTTCAGTTACTACCATGCTTAGAACAGTCTTGATGTATCTCTCACATGATTAGAATATGGGTTATGGGGAAACTGTTAGTAGTGTACGTGATCATACCCCCTTCTCCCGTACGTCTGTACCGAACAAAGTTTCATTTTATATGATTACAGCGTCGTAGGCCTTTATATCAAGGCGGAGTTGTGTGTATGTACATCTATCGCCCTATCACTTGTACGAAAGTACATTTTATTATGTGCTACAGCACATTGTACATCTATTGACCGATCACGTACTTGCTACAGTTTTAAACATTACATGTACATCTGTCTGTATGACATATGTATCCTTGCCATGATAGATTGTGTGATGCCATGCTTTCCAGTTATTCCTCTCATGTTCATTTCCATGTTTTATATGCTAGTTTGCTAGATTTAGTACTTGCTCCCGTCCTGACAGGATAACGTTGTAGGTGTCCTTACTGAGGAGGAGTTACTCTGCGACACATATTATGAGGTTACTGTCGAGGATCCGGCTCTGCTTTACGAGGATGTTCCTGCGGGGAACCTCGCCTAGTTGTCTTTTGTTTACTTAGACTTTTGAGAGTAGACATGTATTAGACTATATCTTTTTGTAACTGGACATGTATCCAGTTTTACTTTACAGTTCACTTGTACTTGGACATTTTACTATATACGACGACTTTTGTGTTTGGAGCATTTATGATTCTTCTTCACTTATAGAACTGTTAGCACATTTTTGTCTTATCCTGTTGTCTTTAGAACAGCTTACTACGTTTTATCTCAACGTAGGCTGGGCATGACTCGGCCTGGCCCAACAATTTGGGTAGCGGGTCGTGACATGCCGTACGATCCTAGATTGCGCTCGTGCAAGGCAGTTTCATAACGGCCGATTACATCGGCGGCGACGGGGTCGTCGCACAGAAGTCCCAAGCAGAAATATTGAACATGCAACGAAAATTAAAGACAAAACACAAGCTATTCAAAGAACCCTTTTATTGATATTGAACAATAAGATTATAATAGGCGCAAGGCCATGATTACAAGTCTCTCGTGCTCACTTTTCTCCCAATTTACAATCACTCAGGTCTCTCTCTCTTCACTCGATACAATTCTTGAGCCAGCGGAAGCTTTGGAAGGCGATGTCCATACATTACTTCCTGTATAAGTCTTTGACTCCACGCGGCCGTACGCTTCGAATCGCCAAAGAACTCCATGCCTCGACGCATCCAAGCGAGCTCTGCGCCACGAGCTTCTACCTGTGCCTGCACATAGAAACTTTGTCGGTGTCAGTACTCAACTGTACTGGTGGAGTGAGCTCCTCGCCCACCCATACAAAATCGACACATTCATTTACTTTGTGCATTTTAAACCCTTTCGATTTTCTTTCTAGTCTTGCCTTAGGATCAGTTTAAGACTTGACGTCTAACCAACTCGTTATGCGTCAACATAGTCGTGCTATCATGTTAACGTATATTTCGATCGAGGCAGTGCCTCATCGCTTATGCACTTGAAACAAACTACAACTCGGGACGGCAGGGTCGTGCTATACTCTATTCGTAACTTAAACATATTTGAGACGGTACTTCATCAAGAAGCAACTTATGCGAACTCGGCCGTGCCAAGACCTTTACTCAAACCCAAGTGCCTCTAGACCAATTCTCGTCTTAGCGACGTCAAGGGGGACGACTCGTGCAGGTCGTGCCTCTAGACTTTGCCTAGACTTGTCCGTGCTTCAAGATGAAGTCATGCCTAACGACTCCCTGACTTAGCCAACTTTTACATTATGGTCCTTTCGACTTAAAGCGATGGCACTCGACTTAACTTATGCAAACTTAGGCCAACAATGCCGATACGCGAAAGCCAATACGCGAATGCCAATATTGATACGCGAAAGCCAATACTTGATACGCGAAAGCCAATACGCGAATGCCAATATTGATACGCGAAATCCAATACTTGATACGCGAAAGCCTTGCTTTGTGCCGAAGCACGTGTCTTGCTGACATAAGCTATAACTCATTCCTCCCATGCTGATACAAGGCTGGCACTAACGGGATTACATCTTACTGACTTGATACATGTCGTGCTAGACTGTCTCATGATTCGACCGACGCCGTACTAGTACTTGACGCTATCCACAGGCAAACACGCGGATTGCCGCTCTTGCCGACACATCTACATGAGTGGTCACTAGCAATGTCAAGATATCTTGGATCTCGGCTCGTAGGATATCGGCTCGTCCGTACACGGGTAGCTAGCCCGGAGGCGCCGAAGTCTCCCATGCGGTCATCCAGTACCCTACTTTGAGCCTCACTCGTTCCTTCCGGGCCGAATCGGTCCCTTGGCCTAGGCAACCGTTCGAGAAAACTTCACCTTGTCGACAAGTTGTCCAATGACCATGCAAGACTCAACTCGATCTACCAATCCTTCCTTAACATGACCATGCTTTCCTTCTTTCTATCGAGACTCCCAAGTAGCGGGACCGATCTCGTGCACTTCCTTATCAAGACTTTTAGCGAGACTCCCAAGTAGCGGGACCGATCTCGGCGACAACAAGTCGCATGGACTTCCTTTGATCGTGGCATACTCTTTACTAGATCCACCGTAGCTCGTGCCTTAGACAGACCTGGTTCTATAGGCGACGCTATTGCTCAAGTCATATACTTTATACGACGAGCCTTGTTCTCAAGGGACTACGTGACTTGACAACCGCAGCTAGAGCGGGACAGTGCTAGAAAAGGCTTCGATAGCCCAGCACAACAGTTGTTAACTTATTCGGGCAACGACTCGACGAGCAAGGGCTACGCCGAGCTACGCATCGAGGGAACGTGCTATGCACGGGGTCGACTTAAACAACCAAGTTCTCGGGTGCCTAGACTTAAGCCAACAAGCCGTGCAAGATGACTTAACTCGCGGGACGTGCGAAGGCTATGCCAAGCCTTGGACGACGGGACCGTGCATTCATTTTCAAGCATTCACGCGGGCAACGCCTATGACTTAGGTCAATACAAGCGTTGGGGCAAAACGACGGGACCGTGCATGCTTTTCAAGCATTCAAGCGGGCGACGCCTATGACTTAGGCTTATTCGAGTGTCGGGGCAACTTAGCAACTTAGGCAAGCTTCCTTCTCCCAAGCCACAGGACGAAGGATCGAGTGTCATTTTCAAAATACGCTGAGCAAACTTCTAAGACGGCCGTGGGACCTTTTCCAAGTTCTAGCATATTTTGACCCGTCGGGATTACTCCCTTAGCTATGTGCGTTCGTAGCTTTTAGTTTAGCTTACTTGTGCAAGTTGAAAAACTATGCGAGTTATTATGTGAAGGCTAAGATGAGGCAAGTTCATCGAAACTATCCCACCTGAGCGAGGAGTCGTCTCGACCGAGCGAGCCTTCGAGCAGCCGTTGCAAGGCTAAGTCCGAACGCTGTCGGCATTTCGTTTCCTCCGATTGACTTTGCGGGACGGGGCACTATAACGTACAAACACAAACTTTTTTTCTTCCAAAACCATTTTCTCCTCACAAAAAAGCTTCACAAACTCCTCTCCACCTCCCTCCACACTCAACCATTCTCCAAACCATCTCTCCTCCACGCTGCTCGCTCCACCTTGCTCCTATCTATACCCCACCTCGCCACCTTTCGATGACTGACCGACGCTGACCGCCGCATCCCATGCCCTACCGACTGCCGCACCCTACGCGCGCCGCCTCGTCGACCGCCCGTGTCCGCGATCCTCCGTGTCTGCTCTGCTCCTTCGTGCGCGACTCCGAGGCCGAAGCTACACTTCGGTTCTCCTTCTCTGAGCTCTCCGGTAGGTTTTTCTGTCACAGAACATTTTTCTTTTTAGCCAAAAACTTATTTCCTGTCCGACCAATATTGACAGAATAAAGCTTTGTTAATTTTGGGATAGTTAGTTTCTTATTTAATTGTTTGGTTAATTTAGTTTAATTAACTAATTAGATGATAATCAATGGTTAGATTAATAATTAGAAATTTCTAGTAATTGCGATTATTGAACTATTAGAAATTATGATAATTATTAGGCCGTCGTAATTGTTGAATAAATATTTTATGTAAAATGATTAATTTGTAATTAATAATTATTGTTTTCTTATTAAAATATAGTTGTAAAATTATAGTTAATAGTTGTCCCTAGCAATTGTTAAAATAATAGCATTTCAGTAAATGATTACTAAATAAATGATTATTGTAGTCATATAATTATTACTTTTTTAGAAAAATAAAAACAGTATTTTGGATTAAAAAGGAGTTATTATATATGTTACGATTATTTACGAAAATAAAACGTTAATTGTTTCCAAAAAATATTTTCATGACGGAAAAGTGTATTTTTTATTATAAGTAAATCTAATTAAAGTTAGTTAAAATAAAAAATCCGTTTATTATCGACTTTAAATAAAATACAGTAATTTCTCACGTTTTGTATTACAAATAAGATTTTAGTAAAAAGATCGTTTTATCAACTCGTGCTATTTATGTGTATTATGATTAAATTATTAAAAAGAAATAGAGTTTTGTATTTATTATAAAAATGCAAGTTTCATTAATAAAATCAATCGTTAGAGTAAATCGTTAGCACAATAAATCCATTGGGACCCTTAGAACGGTTTCTAAACTAGACTGTTAATTAATGTAGGTTTTAAGGCCTAAGTCTGAGGTCATATTTCTTGTCTCCACCTACAGCATCGAAAACTAAGACAAGTTTCATAATATTCAAAACTCGTATTTTAATTGATGATTAAATGTACTACAACATTAGAAACATTATATTAACACTTGACTCACAGGATCCCTCTCGGATAAAAATTGATTGTTTGATTGACTAATTGACTTGGGATTGGGGAGTAGTGTTAGCACATGTGGTCAAAGCCCCCTTATTGCCTCATTGTGGATAGATGAAGCCCCACCTCACTCGGGCTGAAGCCGGACCGTGTTCATTAGAACACATATTGCCTCCAACCCCAGCCGGCCATCGGATGCTACACACTCAAAGCACTATTGCTGATTGTAGATTGCATCATTATTGCTTCCTTGAGATTTTACTACTTCGTTGATTCTTTATTGTTATTTAGAAAAATATAAATAATATTTTAAAACTGCTTCTTGCATCTATTAATTGTTTATTAAAATGCTGAAATTGGATATATATTTCTTGCTCTTCTCCTGACGGGAGACCAACATTTTTAGGTGACTGCGATGACGAAGAGGTGCCTTTTAGTACCTACTATGGACCCGATTTGCGTACTGAGGAGATAGGAGAACCCAATAAGGTAGCCCAGCATCTTTTGAAGCACTTTCAGTTTAGTTCCTTTGATTAATAGTTATAATAAAAGACTGGTTGTAATAATTTGACTATTACCGTGTTTGTATGTTTGAATTTCTCATTTAGACATTTAGGTCTGAACTTAAATGTTTTGAAATAAAAGTTTAAATTCCCGCACTTTAGAATGTTGTGCATTGTGTTACTACTGATTGATACAGCTTACTGTCGTCGTCTCACAACTGTGCATGTTGGGCATGATCCGACTGGACCCAAAATCTTGGGAAAGGGTCGTGACAGCCATCGTGCGGGTTTGCGCACCCTTGAGGAATTTGCGGAGGTCCTTCGTGAGGCTAGTGAGGGGTCTTACCTAGACCTCTTCTTCTTCTATTTTTTTTCCTCCTTATTAGGCGGACATTCTGTAGCCCTTGATTGTAGGGATTGGAAAATCAATCCCATGTTCCAGCGAAGAAAGTTGAAGGATGGAAACTACCTCAATTTTAATATACTTCTGTTAATGTCATTCTTAAAACTACCTTAATTTTAATATTTTAACATTTGTTACTACATAGCTAAAAAGTTATATAAGTTGTAACATCTTTTCAAATGGTTGTTCTCATTTGGTAGTAAACTTAGCATTATTGATCATGTTAACTACAACAATCAGTATAAAAATATTATTAAAAATGACAAAAAACATTGTAAATGAAAAAGCACTCGACTTATTAAGGGGACTTTACTATTAAAGACTTCAGAGAGGATGCAAGCTCTGTTATAATATTTTGGTAAAAATGTCATTGAAAATGACAAAAAAACAATAGCTTCTAGGCTCGTGAATCACTGCTAGCACCCATAAGTCCATCTATCTGTGACGATATCCCCATCAAGTCTCTTGTTATGTCAATTTGGTTTACACTGCCAGTAACACGTTCTTGTTGGGATCAAACATTAATTATAATATTAATAATTATTATTTTGGTGAAAATATCATTGAAAATAGGAAAAGAAAAAATTAGATACTATAGTAAAAGGGCCCGTTTGGTAAACGTGTATTAAATAATAATAATAAAAATAATATCGATTATTTTAATTTTAATTGGAGTAAAATAAATTGTTTCATATACTTGCAGGTTTAAAACAATAACATTTCCCAATTTTTCTCCAACTTTTGGAAGGAAAAAATTTTGGTGGGACCCACCTAAATTTTCCTCTCACTTTTCCTCTTCCATCCCCCCCCCCCCTTCCACACCACTTAAAATTTCCCTCTCATTTTCCTCTCTACTTATTCCTTCCTCCCACTTTCCCCCTTCCCAAGTTCATATATTCTCAAAACTACTCATAGGTTCCCACTTTCCAAGGAGTTCAGACCTTCCAAATTAAAATTTGGGTCTCAGAATCCCAAGCGTTCAAATCTTTCAATCTAAAATGGACACAGAGAAGAACCCAAGCGATAACCCAGCTTGACATACGCAAAATGTTGTAAATGATGTACGCTGTCAGCGAAACGTTCTTGCTGTGATCTAAGTTTATTTTTAATATTACTAATAATTTTAATTTCCTAACGTACTTTTTCAAATCGTGGTTTGTCTAAAATATAAGAAATTAAATTACTTAGTTTTATTTCATGATCTCAAAAATTATTATATCTATGTGTTATACTATTCACCCCTAGAAAAAAAATAATATAGCCCTAGATCATACAAATTAAACTTCACATCTTAAGTTACGAAAAGCATTCAAAATTACCAAAATTATGAGACTAATATGCTTGCATGTAATATTTCTTTACCTAGTCATAAATGTTTATGCTGCAAGCGAAATAGTTTGGATGGCAGCGAAATGTTGTTTTATTTTTTTAATTATATAATGTTAACTACAATATATATTTATTTTTTAAAAAACTTAAATTATTTTTAAATTAATTGTATTATTATCTAGTTTAGCATATATTAAAATTATTTTAAAACTAATTGTATTATTATTATCTAGTTTAACACATATTCAAAATTATTTTAAAACAATTGTATTATTATATAGATTAACACACATTTAAAAAGAATTAAGTGACAACACTCCATCTTTTTTCTTATTATTTTTCTTTCATAATTGACAAGTGACAACTGTAGCCATTAAGTGCTATAAAATTTTACTAAAGTAAAAATATAACACTTGAAACTACTTCCACTGTGGATGCTCTTATGTAATACCAAACCGATTGTTAAACATTTTAAGTACTGTATATTTTCCTCTTCTTTTCCTAAACCCTCCCCAAATCCTCCCCCAAACGACTGCTTAAAATTTTCCAAAATGTCGTTGATGAAACGACGACCGTTTCCAAAGGGGACGAATCCACAAATGTAAGCGATAATGGCCGCAAGAGCAGCGGCAGCCAAGATACAGGCCGATAGGACAGAGGCCACTAGGGGCAGAGGCCGAAAGGGCAGCAACAGCCAAGATACAGGTTGCTATGATAGAGGAGGCAGCTCGGACAGAGGCCGCAATGGGAGTGGCAGCAGCGGCGGCAGCAGCGGAGGCGACAACGGCGGTGGCAATGGAGGCGACAGCGGCGGCGGCAGTGGCAGAGGCAGCCGAGCCACCTACAAAAAAGCCTAAAAAATCACAGGGAACGACCGAAGCCAAAAAATCTATCTTTGATACAGAGTCCGAAGACTCAACTTATAAATATCGAAGGTGTACTAAAGCGAAGGCAAATGTGGCAATGGATATAGAGTCGTGAGCAGACTCTGAGGATTATGAATACTGATCAGAAGAGGGAGATGAAGAGGCGAAGCCATCATCAAATAAGTCAAAGGATGGAGAGAAGGTAAAAAAAAATTATAGACTCTAAACCTAAGAAGACTTATAATAAAAATTTCAAAAACAAGATTGTTATGCTCAAAGACGAAGGTTTTCTGGATATATTGAAATTCTATCAGTTGGAGCTTGAGTTGACAAACTCTTAAGCGTGGGTACCTGCTCTATTTATGCACAAAAGCATTCAACGCATAAATGCTAGATAGAAGCCAATTTGTACTCTTTAAGAGTGACACTCTTATGCACTTAAGGGTGGCTTCTAATTTTACTATTTTCTATGCATCTACGGTCATATAATTCCAAACCCGACACTTCTCTCAACTGGTTAATTTCATCTCTTTCCTATAAATCTCTCGCTACTACTTTTTTGTAAATTTCTTCTTGGAATTAATGGCTGTCCTTGTAACTGATTTCTAAACCCAAATTTCTTCTTGATTATTCCTCTCTATTTTGGTATTGATAATATTGTTAGAATTTTTGTTATTTAGTTATTATTATGCATATCACAAGAATTTTACATTTTGTAGAGACAACCATGTAACCATTTTAAACATGTGCAATACTATCCGATCATCTCTCAGAGGAGGTGTGGGATATTAGTGTTGGGTTTTTAGCCTTTGGTTTTTGGTTTTTAGTCCCACATCGGCTAGAAAGGAATGTGTATCTCCATATATATGAGTCTTTGCTTTTTATGGAGATGCACATGTAGTGCACATGGGTGTGTGCCATGTGGGATTAATTATTAATGGTATAAATTCTTAATCAACAATTAAGAAGCACGTCAGCATCGCCACTTGGCAACTGCCCCGTGGGCTATATATGCAGGTTCTTTCCTCTCTCAGTGTTCTTTAACACAACAGAGTAGTGAGCGTGTTTTTTTAACACAAACACTAGTACTTTTTAGTACGCGTGGGTTCTGTTACTTCAGAAACAGAGAGAGAAGAGTAGAGCCATTGCCAGAGGAGTTCGCCGTCTTCCGAGGAATCAGAAGAGCAGGAGTGTTCCAAGGTTTTCCGTCAACCTTGCTGGTTCCTGGAAGCTGTTTGCAGAGGGCGAATAAAGCTTTGAGCAACGGTAATTATTCACCCCAGCAATTTCATCTCTCGTCTGTCACCCTTCTATTGCCTTTAGCAGTTCTGTCAGTATCTTCTTTTTAGAAGGCACTACTGCCAGTTTGCTACGATCACGAAAATCTCTTTAGATTATTCGTGAATTACGATATCTTTTTAGATCTCGTAATTTGCAGAATCCTTCTGGATCTCTGTTGCAAAACCTTCTTTAAGGAATTGCATTTGAAATATTGTCTTTACAACTGTTTCAGTTTCTGTATTTTCCATCGAAAAGCGTGCCCCGGTGTTCCCGGCAATAACAATTAGTTGAAGACAACAAGTGGTTAGACTTAAAAAAAAATGGATAGAAATAGAGGCGATAATAGTAGAGAGTAGTTGCTAATGTAAAAAAGGAGATGGATCAAAATAATGCGTTTTTGTACCACGTCATATCATGTCATCATTATTTTTGGTTTAATCTGTTGAATTTAACAAATAGTCCAACCAAACCGACCATGATTTTCTTTGGAGACCTACTTTTTTCCTCTCATGGAAGGTACTTGATCCAATATACTTTTTTTTCCTCACAAGTGAAGCATTTTACATTAGTTAATATTCTCAAATTTTGTTTTAATATTTTCTTACCTATCTAAAATTTATAATTTAGAACTTAATTTAGATATAATCTCCTACAAGTTAGATATGTTGTAATATAATTTAATTCAATTTACTGGAAATTGCTGAGATGCCCACTTTCGGGATTAGTTTTTATGAAAAACCCACCCGCAGGGTGGATTTTATGAAATACCCAAAATTATGTATTTTCACGTTAAATATTCCAAGATTCCCTTTAGATGCTCTGTATTTACAAAATTGATATTTTGATAATACCATAACTACCCATTCGCACAAATTTGGTCATATATATATATATATATATATATATATTTCAATTCACAAACTCAGATTTGGATTACGATTTTCATCTTCTTCTTCACGAGAGATCTGGATTTCATTACTCTCATCTTCAGCAGAGATCGCAAAGATCGTTCGTAGTTCACTATGCTTTTCTTCAGTCGAACTCCGATCATCTCTCATCATCATCATCATCATCATCATCATCTTCGTGGAGAGATTTGAAGTTTTTTGGCGATTAGGTCAATTGTGGAGAAAGGATCTTCTTCTTCTCTTTCTGTAGATCTTAAAACAAGGTGAGAGTTCAGATATGTAGAAATTCATTCATCATCTTCATAGATCTTGAATTTTTTTGCTGAATTTGAATTTGTTATGAAGATTTTTAATTGAGAAACGATTAGAGAGATCTTTAATCAGGTTCTTTTGTGCAAATATGACGGCGAATGATATTTGTCGTGCTAATATGACGGGAAATGGTCATCCTCCGTTCACTTGTCATAGAGAAAGATCATCATCCGTTCACTTATCATAGAGAAAGATCATTCTCCGTTCACTTTCACGGAGAACTACCGTTCTCCGTTTCACACATGATGGGGAATAGTCATTCTCCGTTATAGTAGGACGGAGAATGATCATTCTCCGTGAGAAATAAATGGAGAATAATCAAATCTCCGTTATATTAGAACGACAAATGATCAGAAATGTGTTGTTCTGATTTGTGATCTCTTCTGTTTTTATGTTTTCAGAGGGATGGATTCAAGCTGTTTAGTTAATCTTTGTTTCAAAGGAGACCTATTTTCCTGCCGTGTCACCTATGAAAGTACCATAGAATTTTTAAAGCATCAAGTGTGCAATCGATAGACTTCTTTGGATCCACTTTCCTTTTGTTTCAAGTTTTTGCACTCTGATGGGACTGAATTGTACGTTGATAGTAATTTTTGGCTTCAGTCATTGGTTGGTGGTTTCCAGGGTACCCATCACGTGAGCTTTGATCTATTTGTAGAGCAAGTATATCCTCCATGTTCTTCATCGACATCTTTTCCTTGTCAAAATATTTCTATGGTACCTTCGTCTTCCTCTTCTAGATCTTTGAGTAGATGTTCTCCTACTGTAAAGGATAAACGAGTAGTAGAATTTTATGAGGGCTCGCTTGAGACAGTAAAGAAGAGAAAATCGAATATGTGGCATGAATCAATTACCGACGTTGGTCAGATTTTTTTTAAATGGTGTTGAAGAAGTTAAGCACGCTATTAGAAAGGTTTGTTTTGAATCTCGTTATCCATTCCATATTTTAAAATCTGAGCCGGAGAGGTACACTGTTTGCTGTAAGAATTACAAGACCCATGTTTGTCTGTGGAGCTTCCATGTTATATCTATTTCGGAAGATGATCAAATTTTTGAGGTGAAGAGGTATGTAGGAGAACACAATTGTGGAGCAGGCTATATGGATAAAGGTCATCTAGTTGTTCCAGCAAAGTTTGTGAAAAGTTTGGTTAGTGACATTGTTCGGATGAATCCTAAAAAGTTGGCAAAATCAGTTGTCGACGAATTCAAGGTTAACTACGGTTTCTCTCTTACCTACGGGCAGGCATACCACGACATTAGGCTGGTGCACTAAGAAATGTGCGAAGATGATGTTAGAGATTACAACGACTTGTGTTGGTATGTCGACAAGGTAAAGGAAATCAATCCTAGTTCCGGTATCGACTTTCAGAAAGATGATACAAAAATGAGATTTCAGCGGTTTTTTCTTTCATATGGGGCTTACGTCGAAGGCTTTCAATACTGTCGCACGATGCTATATTTGGATGCGACTTTCCTTACAGGGAGGTTTAGAAGCTGTTTGATGTCTACTACAGCGAAGAATAGAAACCAACAGTTTTACCCTCTTGCCTACAGTATAGTCTCGGACGAAGATGACGACAATTAGGAATGGTTCCTTAAAAATCTCAAGAATGTTGTTGAATGTAGCAGGCGTATGGTCTTTCTTTCGGATCAAGGCACCGGTTTAGTTTCTGAAGTTCCTAAAGTGTTCCCTATTGCTTACCATAGCTATTGCTATCATCACATGAAGAATAACATACCGCTGAAGGAGAAAGGAAATGAAAGAGTGTATTCGCTTGTACTTGAAGTTTGGAGGCAAGCAGTATACGCTCTAACACCAGGTTTGTAAATCAGACAGATATATGCAGTTTTTTGTGCATTTTTGGTTATTTTAACACGGAGAATGGCCATTCTCCGTATGGCCATTCTCCGTGTAATTCTCACGAGGAATGTCCGTTCTCCGTTATACGTAGCATGGCGAATAACCATTCTCCGTTATTTCTGAACGGAGAATGTCTGTTCTCCGTGATTTTAATACGGAGAATGGTCCCTGTTTTTTTCATCTGCTTGTGCCTTGACTTCCTTCTTTCTTCTTTTTTTGTATAAAGGTGGGTATAAACAAGCAGTTAAGAAGATTTATGATCTGAAATGTGGTCAAGTTGTGACTTAGATGGATAAATAAAAACCTGAACATTGGTCAAATGCATTTTTTCCCTGATGTAGATACGGCAAGCTAGCTTCTAGTTGTGCGGAGTCATTCAATGCATGGATAAAGGCTGAGAAAAAAATGCATATTTAGCACTTGTAAACGTTATCCGAGTGAAGATGATGAAGATGATTTCACATCGCCACAAGGATACAATTAATTTTAATACCAATTTGACTCCATACGGCGAGAATATGCTGAAGCAGCTTACAGATGATGGTATGTCTTATAAGGTATATCGGTCTGGTGATTTGGAGTTTGAGGTGATGGCAGATACTTCCTCCTACATGGTGAATCTTCTTGATTGGCATTGTAGTTGTCCTAGATGGAAGGTATATGGATTCCCATGCAGCCATGCAATCCAATGCATCAGATTTGGTTCAGAGAAATCCATTTACGATTTTGTGGAGCAGTATTGGACATCAGATTTCTACAAGAAGCTATATTCATGTGCAATTCATCCAGTTCCAGAATGTGAAAAACGGTTTGAAAATAATCCCACTGATTTGGTTCTACCCCATGTTCCGAAACGAGGCCCCGGCCGACCAAAAGCGGACTGTTATAAGAGCAAATATGAGAACAAGGAAAAGAGAAGAGGAAGATGAGGTGCCAGAATTGCTTTGAATTATGTAATCACAATCGCACCACATGCCCTCTCCCTCCACGTGTTGCTACAGGGGTCGAAGGGCAGCGCCCCCTCGTTAATACATATACATATATTCTTTCTTTTATATAATTGTTTTTTGAATACATTTCTTACATTTTTGATATCGATGATGTTATTTAGAAGTCTGTATATCTACTGTTTCACATTTATTGACTGCATAAAGGTCATTCACCATCATTCTAACACGAAGAATAGCCATTCCCCGTGTTTTTAACACGGAGAATGACCATTCTTCGGCACTTTAACAATAGCGAATGATCATTCGTCGTGTGTTTTACATGGAGAATGACCATTCTCCTGCATTCTAACACGAAAAAAGGCCATTCTCTGTGATTTTATTATAAAAGACAGCGCAGACATTACAAAAGACGTAGACAGAAGAATAAAAGACAAACAGAAGATATAGAAAGAAGTTCTTTTATTATTATGTCTACAAAGGATTTATTACAGATTCATTGAGGCTACACATAAAAGACTCATACTGTTCTTTTACAAAGCATCTATTACAGATTCAATAAGGCCTAAAGAAATCTACGAAGGGGTTTATCTGCACAGAAGCACAGCCCTTATTCTTCTTGGTGCACATACTAGAAGATTAATCTCCATCGAAGCGTATTCCTTCTTTATCGTATGCACAACCCCGAATGTCCAAATGAGCAGGACAGAGCACAACATGTGGCTCTTCTAGCATAACAGGCTGCTAGACCCTTACTGGGAAGGGGCATAGCATGACCCCCAACTTTTCGACAACACAAGGACTCCAAGATGTTGTTCAGGTTCGAACAAGGATCTCTTATGCATCTCGAGACTCACTACTATGTGTTCTTCTACAAGGACATAACTCTTTTGAACGAACAGATCTACAGTCAACAGCCAACTGATGCCAGGCCAGTGACCTCTTAAAGCTAAGTCAGGATCGTGCATAATGGGAATGCTATGAAGATGATGGAATTTGCTAGACAAGAAGCCCCTTTTTATAGGCTATGAATTGCCCGGTGTCGTGCACAACGCATTTATTGGCAACAAACTCCTCAAGAAGCCCCTTTTTATAGGCTATGAATGGCCCAGATGAACCTAAGAGTCGGCATAATGAATCTCATTTAATAGGTTCGGCACAAGTGTATGTCATGCCACAAACTCCCCAACTCCCCCCAAGAAAGACGGTGGCAATTAAGACTTGTTCAAAGACAGTCATTAAAGGCCCCCACATAGAGAACCTTCTCAGAGCCGCAGCCAATTAGCCATTCGCCGTGAGTTATACACGAAGAATGGCCATTCTCCTGCATTCTAACACGGAGAATGACTATTCTCCGTGATTTTATTATAAAAGACAGCGCAGACGTTATAAAAGACGCAGACAGAAGAATAAAAGACAAACACAATATCATGAGTAAGTCAGTCATTCCTCTCAGAACCGCAGCCAGTTCAAATATTCTCCGTCATTTTAACATAGAGAATGGCAATTCTCTGTCAATTTAACAAGGAGAATGGCAATTCTCCGTTATATTAACACGAAGAATGAATATTTTTCTGCATTTAACAAGGGGAATGACCATTCTCCGTTATTTTAACACGGAGAATGGTCATTCTCCTGCATTTTAACACGGGGAATGGCCATTTTTCGTGAGATTTACAAGGTGAATAGCCATTCAAAAATGATATATATAAAAAATGTAAATGTAATTCAAAAATGATTTTATTATAAAAGACATTGCAGACATTACAAAAGACGCAGACAGAAGAATAAAAGACAAACAGAAGATATAGAAAGAAGTTCTTAGCACATTTACATTGTTGTTTTACAATGTCATTGCAAGGTTGGTACATATGGTATTACACGTTCACTTGAAAGCAACTTCTTAGCCCATCCCAATCTCGTCCTTATAATCTTTTGGTGAACGACATTGTCTTTTACTCTCGGAATTTCGAAGGGAGCATTCATCAAGGACTTCATATAAAATGTCGTGTACAAGTGGCAGTTGGGTGCTAGTTGTTGTGGGAATCGTGGAGAACATTTCAGCTCTGTGCTCTCATACTCCATCATCACCAAGCTTCATTCCCTCTGTTTGCCATTTATTATCAATACAAGAACTACAGAGGAACTAGATTTGATTACAAACTTGAAAGTACAACAGAGAGCCTAGAAAGAAATCCTAGGAAACAATCTAAGTACAATTGTTTAGTTTTGATTCTGGAGGGTGACGGTGGAGGCTCGAAAGAAGTGTAGAAAATCTGCCTTACTCCTTGGACTACTACAACCAAACTAGAACTAGATGAAAGCGGCAAACCTGTTGATCAACGTAAGTATCGAGGTATGATAGGCAGTCTACTTTATTTAACTGCTAGTCGTCCTGATATTATGTTTAGTGTTTGCCTGTGTGCTCGCTATTAAGCTAATCCTAAGGAATCACACATGTCCGCCGTTAAGCGTATCTTTCGATATCTTAAGGGTACGGTTACAGTGGGCTTATGGTATCCCAAATCAACATCTTTTGACCTTATTGGTTACTCCGGCTGATTTTGTCGGATGCAAAGTCGACCATAAAAGTACTAGCGGTACGTGTCATTTATTAGGCAAGGCTCTAGTCTCTTGGTTTAGCAAGAAGCAGAATTCTGTCGCACTATCCACAACAGAAGCTGAATATATCGCAGCTGGTCATTGTTGTGCGCAAATTCTGTGGATGAAGCAAACCCTTGCAGACTACAACCTATCTTTTATGCACATTCCTATATTCTGTGATAACACTAGTGCTATCAACCTTACTAAGAATCCCATATGTCACTCACGCACGAAACACATTGAAATTCGTCACCACTTTTTGTGTGATCATCAACAGAATGGCACTATCAATTTAGAATTTATTGACACTGATCATCAGTTGGCCGATTTCTTTACAAAACTACTATCCGAGGAGCGATTCAATTTTCTTTGTCGTGAATTAGGAATTTTAGATGAAATGGTTATTCATTAAATTGACCTGCGTAAATATCGATTATGTCACAATTCTCTATTCTGACTTTGCTATGGGTACAAGCCGAAAGGGTCCTTCTGACAACAAGGCGTAAAAGCCTAAGCGATACGGTGCACTAGTCTTCGAACTACCGCTAGCTGGGATCCGGCCCCTGCAGCTAGCCCATGGCAGTTTCACCATATTGATTTCTGTCATAACTACTTGTTTATTATATGGCTAATTTGTTTTGCAGCCGGTCCCATTTAAAATTTCTAACTTCATTAAATTTACAAAAATTTTCTTCTTCATTTCTTCAATTGTATTTCTGCTTGAAGTTCTGGCCCAATGGACTAGAACTCGGGCCGAACTCTGCCCCCACACCGAGTTCGGGCCGAGTTCGGCCTCCTTGTTCCAGAACCTCGGGATGCTCTCAGCCGTTGATCTGTTTATGATCCAATAGCTCCTGTTTGACACGACCAGCCGACCAAGTATTCTTAAACTCGGGATTATCTCTCTCTCCTCTCCATTGTCTTCTCCAAACCTCTTCAAAGATATTTCTTTCAAAACCCTAATCCTATAAGTCTCCAATCTTTGGAAAATCTCTCTCCAAACTCAAGGAGATCACTCTTGGGCTCATTCTCCTCCATCTTAGGTCTTTCTTGTTGAGGTATATCTTCATTTTCCTTCCTTTTTCTCAATTTTTTTCATGGCACCTAGGTTGCTTGGTAGAGGAAAGAGGCAAAGGAAAAGTATTGGTGAATCCTCTACTAATCCTCAACCAGACCCGCAACCTAATTCTCAACCACAACCTCAACCAATCCCAGAACCTATTCCTCCTCCTCCTCCTAACATGATCCACCCTCTTTTCAACCCACCTCCACCCCTCAATTCCGACACATACGATGACTGTATTTTTGTGTCGTTAGATACTTCTAATGCATGGTTCGCCAACTTTCGTCATCGTAGTGTATTTGTCGGACACCCTCTTAAATTTACGGTGTTTTCCGACTATCTTCCTAACTTTCGTGACTTGTGTCTCGATGAACTTGTTACAACTCGTGAACCTATCTATGTGAATGCCATTCAAATGTTTTATTGCAACATGACTTATAACCGCGACCGCATCTACTCGCGTGTCGCCGGTATAGACATATCATTTGATAATTTTGAGTTAGCCTATCTTCTTAGTATGCCCGACCCTAATACATGGGAACGGCTTGATGATGCCCGGGATTTTGTCTTCCCCGGTGAGACCACTTTGGACAGTTTCAAGGATGATCTTTGCTCTCCAAATGCCCATCCTCGAAAACTTAAGGCTAAACATCTCAATAATCACTTTTACGAACTTCATCGCATTATTTTTTTTCTCGGTCTTGCCAAAAGCTGGATCGACTGATGAAGTCACTTACTTTGAGATCACTGCTCTTTTCTTTCTATAATTTTGCGTTCCTTTCAACTTTCCTCGCACGATGATGGATTGGATGATTCGTGCTAGGCCTAAACCAAAGTCCTTGGTTTATACCATGTATCTTCCTATGATCTTTCGTGCCTTTCATGTCCCATTAGATCAGTGTCAGTCCTTGTCCCCTCCTGCCTATCTGACCAAGGCAAGGAGAACTGTTGCTGCTGCGGCCTCCTCTGAGTCTGATGCCACTGAGGAGCCTGACTCTCCTGCAACCTTTGCTGCTCCTGATTCCCCTGCTCCCGAGTCCACTGCTACACTTGACTCTATTCAGACTATGCTTCGCGATCGCTTTCGTTTGGAGGACGAACGCTGGGCTGAGATGGATGACCGCTGGACGCAAATGGACTATCGCACCACACTGCAGATGAGTGCGCTCAGCATCTCCATCCATGACATTCAGTACTCCATGGCCTCCCATCCGACGATGCCGATTCCGATGATGCGTGATCTGTCTCGCGACGGTTATCACATTGATGATTCTTGGGTTCGTCGCTACCTTGATTCGACCTTTGCATTTGTTGATCCCCGTCGTACCGGTTCCGATGGTGCAGGGCCTTCACATGCTCCTTGATGGATATGGCTTTTGTATTGCCACTGATGCTTAGGACTATTTTTCATTTTGGCACTATGTTTCTTTTGATTATGTTTTTATGTTTTTTAAACTCTATGGCTCTGTTTGCACTTCTTTAGAACTGCTGCTAGCATGTTATCTTTCTTTATGTGGATGGTATCTATATTGCTTCTCTATATTGGTCTTCATTTTGATGTTTGTCAAAAGGGGGAGAACACTTGATATTTGCCTTAGCACTATGAATTATGTAAACTTGGATGAGAACTTGTCACAGGAAATATCATTTTACGGGGGAGTAAATTTGTTCAAGTACGGGGGAGCCATAAAGTGTCCAGGTATGAATATTGAGACATGCAAAATATCATGTTTTGTCAATTATCAAAATGGGGAAAATTGTTGACCCAAACCGGATCACAGTCAACCTAAATTTGAAAATTAATAAAACAATATTTGTCATAGTCTAATTTGACACATCAAGCTCGAAATCGATCAACTCCGCTCATCGGTTCAAGATTACAGCTGCCTGAAGATTTACTACTTTGTGTATTCTGGAGTCTGTACATTTTAATGTTTTTGAGTATAGGATAATGTACGTTGGGTCATACTGAGCAACTTTGGGCTAGACATAGCCTTATAGATTTACTTAGCCAATATCCAAATCAGCCCATTCATCCAGAAGCCCATTAAGAACTTTCTGTCCATAGGAGACAGAGTTCGGGCCGAACTCTGCCTCGACACAGAGTTCGGGCCGAACTCTGCCCCCTAAATTACAGGAAGCTGCTTTTTAGGGCTTGATCACTGCTAGTTGTCCAACGGCCAAAAATTTGAATTCTAGACACAGAATTCTGGCCGAATTCTGCCTACCCCGAACCCTATAAATAGGCCTTGAATTTTCTCATTTCAAACTATCTAATCTTCTCTTCTTATCCTCTTACATAGCCTATATATTAAAGAGCTTTACCTCCCCATCCAACTTAGCATTCAAACTTCCCAACCGTCCAAGTTGCTCAGTACGATTCAGCTAGAAGTTTGAAGTGCAAGAAGTTGTAAGTCGCTTGGAAAAGTCCAAGTTTCGCCACAGCGATCATTGAAAAAGTTTGGCGTGCTCTTCTGTGAAAAGGCACGTGGTTGTAACCCTATTTCACAAATAGTAGATTTCAATCCTGAACTAGAGTTCTCAGGCCGGGACTAGTCCTCCACGAGGGAAACCAGGTTAAAAATCTTGCTGTGTTTGTGCTTGCTCTCAACTATTTTATTTTCGTATTTCTTTACTCTGATTATTTTGTTGGTGAAAAGAGTTTAAGTTTTTAATTGATCATTTTTATTATAAACTCTATTCACCCCCCTCTAGAGTTGCCTACCTGTACTTCAAACTGCTGCTCTAACTCCCTAAACTCCTCATTTGTGGGAGTATACTCCTCGTAAACTTCGTCTCCCCAGGTCAACTTGGAGACGTCATGCATCTCGTGGAGAGCGAGCCCCATCTCCCCAGCAGGTGTAAAAAAAGGTCCCCGTACGACGGTTGTACATCTCGAGAAGTGCTATGAACAGCCTTGGGTTCACAGGAAGACCGTAGCAGGTGCCCCATATGGCATAGTAGAGGCCGAGCTGCTGTAAAGTATCCTGATACACCGTCAGAATCCAGGATGTCAAGTTGACCCATGGAGGGGAACGATGCATCCAATTTGACAGCGATAGTCTGCCCGTGGGGTATGACCCTTTGCGAGCAATCTGGTTCAAGAAGGTGTCAGCTTCAGAGAACCGGATATTGGGCCTCAGCTCATTTATGAAACTGTCGGGGACCAGTCCGACAATAGAATAACTGATTGACTCCTTGGTCGCGACCACCGACCGCGTTCGTCTATTATAATGGATATTGCCTATGAAGACTCCCTGCCGGTCCTGAGTTATGGGATTCGTCATTCGTCTCTCAATAGGCACCATGTTAAAACCTGATAGGGGAAATGGCGATCCATCTGAGGAAGGTGAACCGCTACTCCGTTGGAAGAAAAATTCCTGCTCTCAGATATTTCCAGTATGCTTGGGTTCGAGACAGTTAAAGCGTCTCCGAATAAGAACGCAGGCTTCAGAAGAGTGTCCCCCAGTCTCCCGGAATTCATCATGCTGAGTAGGTAGAAGAATGATTGGCCCCTAATCTCCTTTAACCTGGACTCAGGTTGATCTCGGGTAATCTGAATCGACACGTGTTCGACTATATGGTCAAATCTCACACCCAAAGCAGACTGAGCGTACCTTATCAAGAGCTCCCCCGATGGAGCTGTAGGCAAGTTCACTGCAAAGGTCAAAAAAGGAATATAGTTAGAGGAAAACAAAGTGAATGGGTTCTTTCTTCAGCTATACGGCCTAGTCAAACAGAACCTATGCGGCCTAGTTGTGAGGAGCACATGCGGCTCAAATCAAATAAGGAATATGCGGCCCAGTCAGGCAGAGTTTATGTGATCCAGTTGTGAGGGGTGCGCATGCGGCTTAAAAACATGAGATGCATATGCGGCCTAGTCAGGTGGAGCTTATGCGGTTCAGTTATGTGACGCTCATGCGGCTCAGTCATGAGGCACTTATGCGGTTCAGTTATGTAATGCTCATACGGCTCAGTCATGAGGCACGTATGCGGTTCAGTTATGTAATGCTCATGCGGCACGGTCATGAGGCATCCATGCGGTTTAGTTATGCGGTTCAGCGACGCTTATGCGGCTCAGTCCAAGCGACCCCATCACACAGAATGCATGCGATCCAGTGAGAGAGGACACACACCGATTATGCCAAAGCACAGAGGTGATACATGACAGGCCTGCGCATAAATCATGCAACATGGCCGTTTAAGTTCAAGTCATCGTTCTCCCACCATCCTTACCCTTAATAGAGGGCTGCACGTCGGGATGAACGGGAGGAGAGTCCGCTGCTCTCGACGGAGAGGCGAGGCCCTTCCCTTTGGCCGCAACGCTAGTCGATTTAGAAGCTTTTGGAGCCATGGCTGACTGGAGCAGAAAGGACGATGAAGATGATGAAGCCGAAGGAGAAGAAGTTGAAAGAAAAAAAGAGAAGCTCTCTCTCCGTCGTATGGCCCATATTTATAGGTCTTCAAAAGAACGTAAACCGATAGACGCCGCTTCAATTCTCGTGTCCACTAAGAGATAATGATGACCATTGGGATTCTATCCTTTGTAACCAAAAAAGCAAAAACCGAATCAGAGCATTAAATGCACCAGTGACAGCTGGACAGCCTGGATAGGATCTCCCTGCGGCTCGAAATTTTCCTGTGGCTCAAAATTTCCCTGCGACTCGAAATTTTCCTGCGGCTCGAAGTCTTCCCATGGCTCGAAGCCTCCTTGCGGCTTGACATATCTCCATGCTTCCTATTTAAAGTATTCCAAATTTGTAATTTGAAAAATTTGAAGGGGGTTTTGTAGAAGCATGGAAAATATGGGGTTCATGCGGATCACATTACAAAGCTGACCGCATGGGTGCTCTGAGCCAAGTTAATTTGGTCCGCAGAAGGAAGAGCCGCATGACAAACTCTGCGGTCCAAAAAGCCACAAACTCTATGCGGCCCATCAATGTTGTCTCAAACATATTGATTATATTAAAATACGACCAAACTGATTCAGGCCGCAGAAGGAAGAGATACTTATGCGGCCGAGCTGATCAGCCGCAGAAGCCCCTTTGACAAAGCTGACAACTCTGACACATCCTGACAAAAAGATGAAGATAAGACGTGACCTTTCTAAAAAGACAAGAAGTGTCATGTCACCAGACATAGGGCCCACGTGCCTGAGCATTGGGCCTACGTGTATGAGAGTTCATGCGGTCTGAGGCATGATCCACAGGGGTGCTATGCGGCCAGGGTGACTACGACCTGAGCCGCATGAGCCTTATGCGGCCTAGAATGACAAAATATGACTGAGCTTCATGCAGACTTGTGGCACTGCTGGTGGGACACATGGCTAAGGGAGACTGCGATTCTCGTGTCCACTAAGAGATAATGATAACCTTTGGGATTCTATCCTTTGTTACCAAAAAAGCAAAAACCGAATCAGAGCATTAAATGCAGCAGTGGCAGCTCGACATCCTGGATGGGATATCCCTACGGCTTAAAATTTCCCTGCGGCTCAAAATTTTCCTACGACTCGAAATTTTCCTGCGGCTCGAAGTCTTCCCATGGCTCGAAGCCTCCCTGCGGCTTGACATATCTCCATGCTTCCTATTCAAAGTATTCCAAATTTGCAATTTGAAAACTTTAAAGGGGATTTTGAGAAGCATGGAAAAGATGGGGTTCATGCGGATCACATTACAAAGCTGACCACATGGGTGCTCTGAGCCAAGTTAATTTGGTCCACAGAAGGAAGAGCCGCATGACAAACTCTGTGATCCAAAAAGCCCCAAACTCTATGCGGCCCATCATTGTTGTCTCAAACAGATTGATTATATTAAAATGCGACCAAACTGATTTAGGCCGCAGAAGGGAAAGATACTTATGCGGCCAAGCTGATCAGCCGCAGAAGCCCCTTTGACAAAACTGACAACTCTGACACATCCTGACAAAAAGATGAAGATAAGACGTGACCTTTCTAAAAAGACAAGAAGTGTCATGTCACCAGACAAAGGGCCCACGTGTCTGAGAGTTCATGCGATCTGAGGCATGATCCGCAGGGGTGCTATGCGGCCAGGAAGACTGCGACCTGAGCCGCATGAGCCTTATACGGCCCAGAATGACAAAATATGACTGAGCTTCATGCGGACTTGTGGCACTGCTGGTGAGACACGTGGCTAAGGGAGACTGCGACTTGAGCCGCATTAGTCTTATGCGGCCCAGCATGGCCGAGCACTAAAGGACAAAGAAAGTCCTATGCGGTCCAAAATGCCCCAAGCTCTATGCGGCCCCTCATTGTTGTCTCAAACAGATTGCTTCTATTTTGTGATAGGGCACGTGGCAAGTTGACCAAGTCTCAACCACCCAGATTTGCTACAACAAAGAAATCTCAACAAACCACCAGCTGGCAGCCAAAAATCGAGTCTTCGTGTGCTGTTACAGCCACGTAGCCATCTATGCGGCCCAAAATATGCTTCATCCCAAAATCATTATAAATAGCAGGATACCACACCCATGCAAAAGGCTGACAATTTTCTCAAGAACAAAGACTGTGTCTGATAGCCATTGGAATGCCAATTGGTTTGACGTTGTCAAGGTCAAATTTCTTCAACATGTCCTTTGTATACTTTGACTGACAGATGAAAGTTCCATGCGATGTTTGTTTGACATGCAGTCTAAGAAAGTAATTGAGCTCCTCCATCATGCTCATCTCAAACTCGTTCTGCATACACTTAGCAAAATCTTGACAGAGAGTTTCGTTAGTAGAACCGAATATGATATCATCAACATAAATTTGTACTAAAAGAATAGTGTCCTTGAAAGATTTTATAAAGAGTGTAGTGTCAATTTTCCCTTTTGAGAAACCTTTATCTAATAAGAAAGTACTTAGGCGTTCATACCAAGCTCTGGGAGCTTGTTTGAGGCCATAAAGTGCTTTCTTGAGTTTGAAAACATGGCCAGAAAATTTGTGATTTTAAAACCAGGGGGTTATTTTACAAAAACTTCCTCCTTAATAAAACTATTCAAAAAGGCACTTTTGACATCCATTTGAAAAAGTTTAAAATTTTGAAAGTTGGCAAATGCACAAAGCAGCCGAATGGATTCCAGTCTTACAACAGGAGCATACGTCTCATCGTAGTCGATACCTTCCTCTTGGTTGTATCCTTGAGCTACTAGACGAGCTTTATTGCGTGTAACGGATCCATCTTCATTTACGTTGTTGCAAAAAACCCATTTCGTACCAATAATCGAATGATTAGCTGGCCTAGGAACAAGTTCCCAGACCTGGCTCCTCTCGAATTGGTTGAGTTCTTCTTGCATGGCGGAAATCCAAAACTCATCATTAAAAGCTTCTAAAACATTTTTAGGCTCAATTTATGAAATGAAGGCAGTGCTAGCAATGGAGTCTCTTAACGATGATCGAGTACTTACTCCGCGTGATATGTCACCTATTACCAAGTTTTCTGGATGTGACGGCTTAAATGCGAATTTCTTCGACAATCCCTCTAGAGAGTTGGTTTTAGGGGTGGTATTTATCGACGTAGAAGTTGATGGCTCAACATCATTGTCAGTAGTAGCTGCTGCACTATTATCCTAATCAAAAGTCAAATTAGTATATTCTTCTACTATCATGGAGCGTTTGTTGAACACTCGATATCCCTTACTCTTGGCGGCATAGCCAAGAAAACTACCATCGTCAGCTTTGGCATCAAATTTGCCTAAGTTATCTTTGGTATTGAGGATAAAGCAGTGACAACTGAACACTCTAAAATATGAAACGTTTGGAGTCCTACCAAACCAAAGCTCAAAGGGTGTTTTCTTCGTAATAGGTCGAATAAGCACCCTATTTAAAATATGGCACGTTGTACTGACAGCTTCAGCCCAAAAATATTTTAGAAGTGAAAATTTATTCAACATGACTCTAGCCATATCGCCAAGAGTCCTATTCTTCCGCTCCACAACACCCTTTTGTCGAGGAGTTCTAGGACATGAAAACTCATGATCAAAACCATTTGAGTCACAAAACTTTTCAAAATCAGCATTTTCGAATTCGCCTCCATGAGATCACTTCCGATTCGAGTAATCATGTAGCCTTTTTTGTTTTGAACCTTTTTAGCAAAAAATTTGAAAACAGAAATTGCATCACTTTTGTTTGAAAGAAAGAAAACCCAAGTGAATCTAGAAAAATCATCTACTATAACAAAAGCATAGAGTTTTCCACCAAGACTGTCTACTATACTAGGATCAAATAAGTCCATGTGAAGTAATTGCAAGGGTCTAGTAGTAATTACAGTGTTTATTGAATGAAAAGAAGACTTGGTTGCCTTATTCAGCTCACATTCGGCACATACCGTGTCCTTTTTGTATGTGATGTCGGGCAAGCCTCTTACTAGCTTCTTTGTCGATAACCTGGATATAGTATCCATATTGGCATGACCAAGACGTTGGTGCCATAACAATCTCTCATTCTTGTGGGCGTAGAGGCATCTCCCTGCACTATTAGTATCTCTAGATAGATAGAAAATGTAAAAGTTATCCTCTCTTATCCCTTCAAAAGCGATGTCTCACGTTGACCTATCATAAATGTAACATTTATTTTGTCCAAAGTTAATATCATATCCATGATCAGCAATGTGACTTATGCTAAGCAGGTTATGCTTTAACTCGGTCACTAGGCAGACATCCTTTATTACAGAAGAAGGAGGATGACCAATAGTACCATTACCTATGATGTATCCTTTTAAGTTGTTGTCAAAGGATACATACCCTTCCCTCTTCATCGATAGTGATGCAATAAGATTTGCGTCTCCCGTCATATGTCGTGAGCATCCACTATCGAGAATCCACTTGCTTTTAGTTGAGGAAGGAAGGTCCACCTACATCAAGAGTTGATGTGACCTTTGGTACCCAAGTTCTTGTGGGTCCTGAAATATTAGTTTTTGGTACCCATGCATATAGATTTATATCTACTAATCTCCTAATTCTACATTGTGGTGAGATGTGTCCATGTAATCTACAGTAGGTGCAAGTAGCATGCCTATTTGTGTTGAGAGCAGGTTGATAATGATGTCTATATGCAGCATGGTGAAAGTTGTGTGGAACAGCAGGATAGTGACTATACGTGGCAGCAGGATAATGGTTATGTCTATATGCAGCATGGTGATGGTTATGTCTATGTGCAGTATGGTGATGGTTAGCAGGATAGTGATTGTGTGTAGCAGTAGAATGATAGTTATGAGAATAATGTCTATGTGCATGTGGTTTATGTGCTGTATGGGAGTACGTGTACATGTAAGCATGTTTACGTACTGCATGTGGGTGAAATGTTTGACTATTTTGAGTAGTCTAGTTCTTTGTGTGTGTCTTATGTGATTGGGTTTGAGGTTGAGCAACATGTTTTCCCAATCTAATCTCTAATTTCTTAGAGGCAGCATGCAGTTCATTACATTTAGCATTTAAACCATCAATTTTAGCAATAGAGATCTTGTGTCTATTCTTTTCTTCAGCAAGCTCAGTGTTGAGTGTTATGATCTCACGTGTTTGCTTTTCAATCAGTGCTTCGGCATCATGTAGGCTTAACTTAAGCTTTGACACCTCATTAGTGACTTCCGTGGGTGGAGTGTCTCTAACATTATCAAGCAAAGAAGAAAGGTTTTGAATCTCTATTTCATAGCTTTTGATCTTCTCCTTGGCATGCTTATATTTACTAATGACTTTCTTGTGGTCATTTAGTAAATCATTGAACGTATCGCCAAGTTCATCAAAAGTGAAGTCGTCGAGAGTTTCGCTAGTTACCTTATCGGATGTTGCCATTAGGCAGACATTGACGGTGTCTTGAGGAGAGTCCTTTTCTTCCTCGGAATCACTTGCTTCGCTTTTATGCCAAATCCTAGTGTTGGCATATTTTCTTGAAGAGGACTTCTTGTAGGGCTTCTCATATCGGTTGCCTTTCTTTGCGAATGGACAGTCTTTCCGGACGTGTCCAGTCTTCTTGCAACCGTAGCATGTTGGTTCTTTCTCGCCATCTTTTTGTTGTTTTTTCTTTCTTCGATTGAAATGAAGGAACTTCTTGAAGTTGCGGACTAGAAGAGCTTGATCATCACCTTCAAAATTGTCGTCATCGGTCTCTTCAGGATCAGCCCTTCGACGATGAGCTTTTAGGGCAATCTCTTTTGCCTTTGGAGCAGGTTCTTCGAAGTCTTTGAGGTCAAGCTCGTGGGTCATCAGCTTTCCCATCAAAGTCTCCATAGACATTGTGGTGAGATCATTACCTTCTATGATAGCAGTTACCTTAGGGTTCTAAATCTTCGGTAGCCCCCTAAGTAACTTATGGATCTTCTCATGATTTGTATATTGTTTGCCAAAAGATAACAAAGGGTTGATGACGTCAAGGAATCATGTAAACATTTGTGTGATCGTCTGTAAGTCCTAAAAATCATGTTGCATCCATCAAATAGGCAGAGAAGTCTAAATTGCGTACCCTTCAAAAGAACTGCGCTGGAGACAGATTGCGCTACAAATCAAACGCGCGAGGCTGAACTGCGCTAACGCCCGAGCGCACTACGCTGACGTGGCAACGCCAACATTACCTGACAAGAAGATCAAATCTTCTGACAGCTTGACAGCCCGAAAAGCGAGGAGTCTGTTCGTTTCTTGTGCAGCACGGCGCTCGAGAACAGCTGTACAGTCCAGCGTAGTCTGCCATTTCAACCTGAGCGCAGTCTACCAGTCCAACCTCAGCGCAGTTTGACCAAGTCCGAATTCCAGTGCTATCCATTGACTAGAAGGAAGCGCAGTCTGAAGCTAGCGCTATTCAAGTGGCGCGATCCATCAAACTTGTTGAAGATAACTGACATTTATTACGTGGCTTACATGCCATCAATTGCTCGCCACGTGGCATCCGCCTGTACACGACCAAGCGCATTTCAATTAAACAATGCCACGCGTCTGAATATGGTTAGCCCACGATCGAGCAACTGCCCAATGGCCAGCGCAGTTTGCAGTCTGCACAGTCTGTCTCCAGCGCAATCCATTGTGCGTAATCCAGAATAACTACAAAATAGTTATTTCTAGAACTCTATAAATAGAGTTTCAAGTTCTTCATTATGGAGGATCATTATTAAAAGATCATCAGAGATCAGGAGTTCTTGTCCAAGTGCTGCTGTATTCTTCAGAGGCTATCGTCTTCAAAGTTCACATCATCCAAGGAATATAGCGATTGTCTTCAAATCGGATTCCTATAGTTGTACTTTCCCAGAATTCATTGTACTCTTATACTATTCTTTAAAATTTGTGAAATAAAAAACTTTTGTTTTTGCAAACAAAATACGACTCTGCTGGGGACGACTTTCTCCTCCGACGAGGAAGTGACAACTCAATGTGACGATGCGTCTATCGGAAAGACGCAGAAGACGCTGGTTGTGAAGGTCAACCAGACTGCCTACGGAGCTATGATCAACTCTGGGACTACTCGGCGCACTGTGGCCTCTGCTAAGAGCAAGGTCCAGTCAGTGTGAACCCCAAAGTCCTCTGCGCAGCCTGTTGTTTCTTATGACAGGAGGCCAGTATCCACTTCTGCCGCTGCACAATCCATCACCCTCCTTACTAAGGCGCAATCCAGAGCTCCTACAGCCCATGCGCAGCACAATACTCCTCTTGCCATAGCGCAGTCTACAACTTATGCTGTTATGGCAAAGTCCAAGACCCCTCTCCCTCTGGCACAGTTGGCGACCTCTGTCCCTCCTGCGCAATCCACCACTCCTTCAAACAGAGCGCAACCTAAGCCCTCTGTAGTCAAGGCTTCACTTGCTGCTTCTTCCAGAATACAGGTTGCACCTCCTGCTTGTTCTATGGCCAAGGAGTCCTCTGTCATCATCTCCAGAGGGCAAGCTGCTGCTTTTTCTGTTCCTACGCAACCCACAGGGGGTAGTCTTTTGACTATTCTTCCTTCGTATCAGCACAAACAGAAAGTTCCTTTGGTCTTTTCTCAATCTTCCGTAGTCCAAAACCTGGAAAATAACAGAGGGAAACGCTCTTTGGCCAACCCTTCTTCACAAAATAAAGAAAAAGGCCCTTTGGTCTTTTTTCAGTCTTCTCTGGTTCTTACCTCAGAAGATTCATCTGAATATGCCTCGGCACCAAACAACACAAAGACTCTCTCAAACAAGAGTTCTTCTTTCCCTGCTAAAGAGAAGAATAGTGATCAGAGAGGCATTTTGCCTACTCCAGTAGCACACTTCCAAGATCTCCCAACTCTTCGAATATTCCGCTCAAAACAGGGGAAATTGCTGGTGTCTCAGACGGAGGTCCCTGGGGGTGAGTTTGCCGATTTACGAACTTATCTAAATAAACACAAGCAACCAACGCCGAAGGCGAACTTGCATCAAAAACAAACTTCCAGGAGGAAAATTCCTGATTCCTATGCCAATGAGTTGAGTACTTCTCTGTATACTCACGGGACAAAGCATCTGAAGAATCGGAATCATGTTCCGAATGTCGTCAAAGAATATATCCCTGATCTTCGGAAACACCTCAAGCAGAAGCGGAACAACATCTCAACACCTTCAACCCAACCATTGGAACACCATTGTCATCACAAGGTGGTTATTAAGTGTTGTTGCCAGACGACAAAACGATCTGTCTTCGATCGTTTAACTTTTGAACCAATGTCAGAAGACGAAGACAACGTGCTCTATGCCTCTGTAAACATGGCTTCCCGAGATACCGGAGGTAGGAAGTGTTCAAAGCACGGCAAACCCCGTAAGCCCAGTCAACGATATCTAGATTTACTCCGTAAATCCTCTGAAGGAGTATTCCGACACACCCGATCCCGAAGTCGAGACACAGCCGGTCGTAGGAATCTTCTCCAAGATCCTTCTGGTCACTTCCCCGTTTCTCATTCAGAGGACGATTCTTTCTCTGATTACGATGCATATAGCGAAAGCTCTGAACAGACAGTGTCTTCTACTGTACCCAGAGAAGTTTCAGCCTATGTTGTTACTGAAGATCCAGACGCTTCTAGTTCGGCAAGTCAAGAACAACGAATCACCGCACTGGAAGATTAATTGAAGACCATGGCTGAAATGATCATGAGTATGCATACTGTTATCATAGCTCAACATACAGTATCACCGACTGCACCTGCTGTCAATCCCGAGATTATAGCATCATTGGTGGCTGTCAATGCAGGTCTGGGGGTACCGTCTCCTCCTGTAGCCTCAATACCTATTCAAGTTACACCCAGTCATTCAGGGGCTGGGGGTAGTGCTTACCATGTTGTTCTTCCTCTTAACTCGGTAAGCCAGCCTATTACTTCTCCATCCTCAGGAGATGCCAATGAGGCTATAAAACTACTACGTAATCAGTTCGAGGCCTTCAAAGAGAAAGACGGTCTACAGAGGTTGGGGATCAAACAACCTTATCCGGTAGAATGGAAGGAAGTCCCATTCCCTCCAAAGTATAAGATTCCTACAATCACGCTGTTTGACGGCAGCACTTCTCCGAGTCAGTTCATTAACCATTTCGAGATAATGACTGTCCAGCTCCAGCCAAGTGATGCTCTTCTTACCAGAGTCTTTGTCGGTTGTTTAGCCGGCACAGCATATGATTAGTACCGCAGCCTGCCTGACGGCTCTATCACTTCATTTGCCGGGCTCAAGCAAATGTTCTTGGAACGATTCTACGAGGGTATCAACGATATGACTATATCCGCCCTCAACAAGATCAAACAAAGACATAATAAAACTACTGAAAGTTTCATTGAACGATTTCGCCGAGAAGCACTCAAAATGCCTCTCAGAACCCCATCTGTTGTAACGATAGACACTTGTAAGTCAAACTTGTTGCCTATCATCAGCATGTGGACGAGGTCAACATAGTTCCAGGACTGGCCGTCATTCATCGTCAATGCTAAAGCAGCTGAAGTTAGCGCTGAGAAGTTCAAACAGTTGGGAGTACACATGTCTAACCCTGATCGAGATGAACCTTCTGCATCCGGTAGCTGTAATCGCCAGAATAATCGCAAGGGCAAAGAAACCTTGAACATCAACCTCAAGAGCAAGGAATCTTCAGCCGTTAACGTGGCTCAACCCACGTCTACCTCTGCTCCTTCTGCACCTCCACCAAAGGAACTTCGCCCAAAAGTAGAGTATTCCTTTGATGAAAATGATACAGCGAGCATCTTCGACTGTTTGCTGAAGAGCAATAAATTGCAACTTCCTGACCCGAAGAAGCCTGATGAAGTCGGTAAGACTGACCACCCTAAGTATTGTGTTTATCACAGGTTCATAGGGCATCCTACTCGGGCATGCTATGTGCTCAAAGGTAAGATTCAAGAGTTGGTCAACGCCGGTGTTATCACTCTCCAACAGGATGAAAAGACTGTTACGGCCAATATGATTTCGGTACAGTTCGGCAATTTTCTGCCACAAGTGGTGCAGAGTGGCATCATCCCCATTCCTAGGGCCATTCTGGAGATTGAAAATCTTCCTCCACCACGAAGTGAAGGTCTTGTCCCCTTATTCCTTGATAATGGCGAGATCATGTGGATTCATCCTGATCTTGTTTCAGATTTCGAGGTTCCTTCTTCCTCCAAGTAAAAAAGAACACTCTAAGGGCAAGACAAAGAGTTGCAATATGGTGTCTTTTGACCCCCATAGTTGAAGAAGAGATCCTATTAGGCACCAGGTCAGGGAAAACCTATCAACGAAAGCATCCCGAAATTTAGGAGGATCCTGTTTCGTCTTCCGAGGCTGTATCAGTGCAGCCTATCTATACAGAGGGCATCCCCTCTACATCATTACCGGTTGTGGAACTAACTCTTCCTAAACCGACAGCAGCCGACAAAGGCAAACAACAAGTCCGCTTCGACAAAGTTTTGAAGAAGTCTTTCCCCTCTGGACTTGAAAAGCCATATAACTTTGACATATTGGCTCAATTAGCCAACACACCAGCCAGGCTATCCATCTTCGACTCTTACGCCTCTCTAAAGAGACTCGAAAAATAATGAGTGAAGCTTTGATGTAGGCAGACACTTGCCTAACTCTTCTCAAGAAACCTGAGTCAGAACCTGTCTCTTGTCTTCGCTGTCACAATGTGCTGAAATTAATTCCAAACATCACCTTCACACAAGATGATATGTTGATGGAAGACAATTGACATGACCGTCCTATCTACTTTACAGGATATGTCGACACCATGAAGGTCGATCGTATTCTGATAGATCCAGGGTCAGCACTCAGCATCATGCCTAAGACGATGTTGGATGCTCTGAAGATTCCAGTGCAGAGCCTCTCCGGCACTATCACCACCATCCTGGGATTCAACCAGGGAAGAAGTGAACCTTTAGGCAAGATACGCTTAAATCTCCAAATTGGCAATCTTCGTACGAAGGTGACCTTCTACATTATAGACAACCATGGTTGTTCTTATAATGCTCTTCTGGGGAGACCATTCCTTCATAAACACAACATTGTTCCTTCTACTCTCCATCAATGCTTCAAATACGTTGATGACAAAGGAGAAGTCCAAAAAGAAGTTGCGGATCTCTACCCTTTCAAAGGCGTTGAAGCATATTGCAATGATGCTCGCATGTACAAAGAAGAGTTTATGAAGGTAGTATTGGCCATGGACGGTGAGGAAGAACAAGAAGCAGTGCCCAATGACACTCTCATCATACCTGTCAAAGGGCGTGTCTCTCATCCTCAATCCTCCAAACCACTGGCTATTCATCTGCCATCCCAGAAGCAATCAACTGGAGATAATCATGATAAAAGGTAGCTCACCTCTTCTGAGCCGCTGTTTATCGACTTACGTCGTAACAAAGATAAAAGGGAGCTCACCTCTTCTGAGCCGCTTGTTATCGATCTTCGTCGCAGCAAGCCTAAACCTCCTTGCTTTTCTGTTCCTCCTCTTGTAATCGATCTGACCAAGCCGGCTAAGGCTAAAGGTCCTGTTGTAAATATGGATGTACAAATCAATGAAAAAGCATCTACTTTCCAGTATATTGATGTCATTTAGCATACTAAATGCTATTTAGATATGCTAGACAGCTTTTAGTCATTTACAATAGGGGTCGTACAATCCCTTCAGACGGAAGTATTAGTTGAATATCCAGATGACTCATATTTTGTTGTCCCTTCTCGAAAGAGAGGCGAGAGTCCAATACTTTTTAGTAAAGGGCCAGAACAAAAATTCAGCTATACGGATGATAGCAAAAATAACGATATGGAACGTCTCCAACTTCGTCGTTATAGTCAACAATCAAAAGACATCATCCGAAAGATGGGTTATGACTTCAAGAATGGCCTCAATTATGGTAAGGGTAGACGAACTCCTATCCGTACGGTTGTTCCGAAAGGAAAATCAGAGATGTATTACAGCAGGACGAAAAGAGGTCCCGGATATACTTCACCTCTGGTCTTATCTCCAGAAGTCTCCGAATCCGATAATGAGGAACGCTCTAACTCTTCTGATTCCATATCATGGAATTCTGATACCAGCATCGGTCAAGTTCATCGATTGATCCTATCTTCTAACATGGTCTCCGCTGAACTCCCAGAAGGCTATGATGAGGATATCGAAGAAAATCCTGAGACAGAGCCTTGGGCTCAACGAATGGATACCCAATGGAAACTCCGATTCGAACAACGAGAACCTCCTACCGAAGATCAATTGGTTCAAATTGACGTAGGAAAAAATGGGTCACCTCGTCCAATATTCATCAGTAAGAACCTCCCAGAGGCAGATAAGCAAGAACTAATTCTTCTTATTCGAGAATACATTGATATTTTGCTTGGAATTATGAAGACATGCCAGGTTTAGATCCCAAAGTTGCTACTCATAAACTTTATATTTTGCCTAATGCAAAGCCGGTCAAATAGCAGCAAAGGCGATTCAAGCCAGAAATGATGGATGCAATTGATGATGAAGTCAAAAAGCTCATAGCTTGTGGCTTTATTCGAGAAGAACAACATCCTGATTGGGTAGCCAACGTTGTCCCAGTCTTGAAAAAAATGGCAAAGTTCGAATTTGTATTGACTTTCGGGATCTTAATGAAGCTTTTCCAAAGGATGAATTTTCTCTCCCTATTACAGATGTCATGATCGACAATACTTGTGGGTTTGAAAGGATATCCTTCATGGATGGATTCTCTGGATACAATCAGATTCGGATGAACCCTGAAGATGAAAAACATACTTCTTTCCGCACCCCTCACGGAGTCTATTATTACACTGTGATGCCCTTTGGTCTCAAGAACGCTAGTGCACCTTACCAGCGAGCTATGAGTACCATCTTTCGAGATCATCTGCGTAAGACTGTCGAATGTTACGTCGACGATATTGCTATCAAGAGTCGTCTAAAGGAAGATCACATCCAAGATTTAAGAACTATCTTCAATCTAATGCGCCAACATCAGTTAAAAATGAATCCCACCAAGTCATTCTTGGGTGTCTCTAGTGGTAAATTTCTCGGCTTCGTCATTACCTCTAAAGGTATACACGTGGATCCCGAGAAGATCAAAGCCATTCAAGATATGTGTCCTCCACGCAACTTAAAAGAGCTACGAGGATTCAAAGGTTGACTTGCGTACATCAGGAGGTTCATTTCAAATCTGTCTGGACGCTGTAGACCGTTTACTCAATTAATAAAAAAGGGTGTATCTTTCGTTTGGACCGAAGAATATCAACAAGCATTCGTTGATATAAAGCGGCATTTGATGAACCCACGAGTCTTGGGGCCACCAATCTCAGGCATACCATTCTTAATGTATGTCCATGCTATGGATCATTCATTGGGTGCTTTACTGGCCCAGAAGAACAAAGAAGGCCATGAACAAGCCATCTACTATCTTAGTCGTACTATGATCGGTGCTGAACACCATTATAGTCCGGTTGAGAAAGAATGCCTAGCTCTGATGTTCGTTGTTCAAAAGACTCGACATTATATTATTGGCCAAACCATTCACGTCATTTCCCGAGTTAATCCTCTTCGGGTACTGATGAAGAAGTCCAGCACACTCAATTCTCGACTGACTACATGGGCCATTCTGCTAGCCCAATACGACAAGGTTTATGTTCCACAAAAGTCTGTTAAGGGTCAAGCACTGGCTAACTTTTTAGCTGCTCATCCTGTTCCGGAGACATCTAAGTTTTATGACGAAATTCCAGATGAAATATTGGAATCAAACATGATCTCTGAAGAATTTCCTACCTGGCGTCTGTTCTTCGATGGAGCATCCCGGATCGGACCAAATGGGACCATTATTACAGGAGTTGGACTTGTACTAGTCTCTCAAGAAGGATTAGCTATCCAAAGAGCTTATTCCTTAGATCAGCCATGCTCTAACAATGTGGCTGAATACAATGCCTTGCTCATTGGACTCCAATTAGCAAAACAGTTAGAAGTCGAATATCTTGAAGTCTACGGCGATTCTAAACTGGTTGTCAATCAGGTTAGAGGAACATACGAAGTTCGCCACCAAGATCTAGTGCCCTATCATGAAGCTGCAATTTACATGGCTACATCATTCAAGGCTTTCTTCATTAAATATATCCGACGAGCTTGTAATACTGAGTCAGATGCTTTAGCTAATCTCGCAGCAGTTTTAGCAATTCCCGTCAAAAGACAACAAGTGGTTGTTGTTTCCAACAGAGAGTTGTTTTGCATTGAAAATAATCGCAACATTGAGTTCAGTAACTTCGCCGAAGTCAATGTTATCAATGAAGATTGGAGAGCTCCTTTCATCGACTTCGTAGTTCATGACATACTTCCTGAAGATCCTAAGGAGACTACGAGTATTCGTCGACAATCTCTTCGATTCTACTACAATCAGACTACCAAGACTCTCTATCGGTGGACTTATGACGGCCTACTCTTGCGTTGTCTTGCTGGTGATGAAGCAAAGCAGATATTGCGTGAAGCTCATGATGGTGTCTGCGGAGCACATCAACCCGGCCCTAAACTGCAGGATCGTATCCGACGAATGGGTTACTACTGGCCCTCTATGGTGTCTGATGCCATCGAATATACAGAGAAATGTCGAGCTTGTCAAATCCATGCAGACTTCATCCATCAACCGTCAGAATTCCTTCATCCGACTGCTGCTTCCTGGCCTTTTGAAGCTTGGGGTATGGATATTATAGGTCCCATTAATCCTCCTTCTTCTAAGGAACATCGGTTTATATTAGCAATAACTGATTATTTCTCCAAGTGGGCCGAAGCTATACCTTTGGCTGAAGTCAAAACCAGCAACGTCATCAACTTTGTCAAACACTACGTTATTTACAGGTTTGGTGTACCTCGACGAATCATTCACGACAATGGACCTTAGTTCATCAGTCAAAAGTTCACCAGGTTCTGTGACGATCATCGGATTGACAATGTCGCTTCTACAGCTTACAATCCGGCTGCTAATGGCTTGGCTGAAGCCTTCAACAAGACTATCATCAAACTCCTTAAGAAGTTTGTGTCTACTAACAAACGAAACTGGAGTGAAAAGCTCAGAGAATGTCTATGGGCCTACCGTACTATGGTCCGCAACCCAACAGGCTGTACACCTTTCTCTCTGGTTTACGGTTGTGAAGCAGTTCTACCTTTGGAACTTCAAATTCCTTCCTTGAGAATTGCCATCGCTAATGAACTTACTACGGAGAAAATGATCTTCTTCGACTTTAAGAATTGGAGGCGCTCGACGAGAAGCGGCTATTGGCTCAACAATATATTGAATTATATCAAGTCCGTATCTCAAAGACTTTTAACCGCAAAGTTAAAATCAGAGCCTTTCAGAAAGGAGAACTCGTTCTAACAGTCAGACATCCTATGACTATGACTCACATGAGTAAAGGCAAGTTCGATACGAAATGGGAAGGGCCCTATATCGTGAATAAAGTTTTCTCAAATGGAGCCTATCAACTCACAGAGCTGGACGGTCGAGTGGCGATGATGCCTATCAACGGCAAATTCCTTAAAAAGTACTATGTATGAATGTAAAAGGTTTTTGTAAATATGACAAGACAGTTCATAAATAAATTTTGATTTTATTTCATCATAAATGATGTTACATGATATCAAGGACGAGAATCACTATCGTCCTTCTTAAAGACAGGACAAGGGCCACTACCGTCCTTTTCAAAAATATAGTCGGCAAAAGAGCCGAGGACATCCTTGCTCGATTTCACTAGAAATGCGCAAGCGGCCATCCTCATAGCCTCTTCTTCTTCAGTCCTCCCTGGCTCGACTAGGAAGTCCAAGATATCCCGTGGCGGCTTGGGTGCAGACGAACCTTCGCCCGCCTCCGTCTGCTTTGGCTAGGTTGACTCGGCTGGACGTTCCTCAGTGACTTCTTCGACCTTCGGGATGACCTCAGCCTTCTTGGATGCATCTCCAGACGATATTTTGTGTTACAATTGAAACTGATCACTCCATCTAAATTTTTGTTCTATTTATAGGCAGAGATTCTTGAGACAGTCGATTACGCGAACCGAAGCGACAGATTCTTCACAACATTCATTCCATTCATCCGACGGTTCACCCGTTCATTCCATTCACCCGACGGTTCATCCATTCATTCCATTTACCTGACGGTTCACCCGTTCACCCATTCACTTCATCCAATTGACGGTTCATCCGTTCATCCAGACGATTCACTTCGTTCATACATTTTGACGACTCATCCGTTCATCCATATCAACAACTTGTCACGTATTTATTACCTCTGATTAAGTTGTCTACCGAAATAATGATATTCAAAAAGAAAATTATATTCTGCCATGTCCACATTACCTCTAAGCAGATATAATGAATATAATTATTTTCTAAATCAAGAAATATATCATGTCCTGAACCTCTGAATATATTTTCTATCGCTATTATTTATATCAGTAACGGGATATGCAACAAATAATAGATCCATAAAATAGTGTCTTTTCATTGATCAAGATAAAAGACGTTACAAAAAGACATCATAAAG
Source organism: Iris pallida (assembly GCA_029216955.1). Lineage (NCBI taxonomy): Eukaryota > Viridiplantae > Streptophyta > Magnoliopsida > Asparagales > Iridaceae > Iris > Iris pallida. The sequence continues at coordinate 13,692,287 of JANAVB010003600.1, forward strand.
AAGAAAATAGAAAAGGTTTTCTTTCACTCAGTCGGTGGGGTCATCAGATTAGCTATCTGCTGCTTCAAGGTTTGAAGTCGTTCTTCACGAGAATCCAGCACCCGCCTTCTAGCCTCTGCCATTCCAGATTCAGCGTCAAATGTTGGCAAGGTCACTAGTCGGCAAGCGATTTCATCTTGATGAAATTTGACAAACTCATTCTTCTCATGGGTCAGAATGTCCAGTTGCTGAACTGTAGCTTGATGCTGTGTGGTCTCTTCTTCAAGAGCAAGTTGAACGATTCTCAACTCTTCTTGAAGTCGAGCAAACTCTGCCTTCAGATTAGCAACCTTCTTCTCTTTCTCTCCAGCAGTAGACGCTACTATATCCATCTGAGAATCATACTCTGAAGACTTCGTGGCGAAAGTATCCAAGAAAGTCTTGAAATCAGCTTTCGTGACCTCGGCTTCTCGAGTCATCCTTTCGAACTCGGCATTCACCAGTGGCTCTACCTCCCCTCGGTTAAGATCTTTGTAAATCTTGATTGATTCCTCCAGCTCATCCAGCACATGTTCAAGGTAAGCAGCCTGAGCTTCATCACCTTGATCTCGGATGCCGTCGATCAGATAAGAAGTTGGACTTCTAACAGTGATGAAACCAACATTTTCTTTCTCCATTACCCTTTCTACTAAAGGTCCCAAGGAACTGAAGAAGAAATTGGTGAAAGAACCAACTACAAATTTATTGGTAGCTACTGCACTAGGTGTAGCAGCTACTCCTACAGAAGCTTCAGCAGCAGATGCTTGTGAGGACGGAAGTTCGGCTTCTTGAACATCGGTCGTAGCCTCTTTTGATAAAGGAGCCATTGTAGAGCTAGTTGCCCCTCCTAGATGTTCTTCTGCGAAATCAAGTAAACATCATCAGTTTGCTGTCATTAAAGACTATCAGAAAAAAAAAGATCAAAATGAAGGCAAGCTTACCAAAACTGGGTTCAGTGACAAGATTGTCATTTAATGAAATAGGCTGGAGCCTCGCGGAAGTAGTTTCAGACATTACTGCCTGACTACTTTCTGCTTCGTAGCCGCCTGATAGATGACGGCTGCCGCTGGCTATCGCCTCTGTCTGCACTATGTCAGTGCATACCGGAAGAATCGGAGAAGGCTGAATTTCTGCATGAATGAAAGTTAAAACATCAGTCATTTGATCTATAAATGAAGATTACCAAAATCAGTCAATACCTCTTTGACCGGTGATAATAGCTTCCTCAGGTGCTACTTCATTAGCAGCACTCTTCTCTTGGAATGCATGGACAGCATCCTCTTCCGGATTGTCATTAACATCATCCACCGATGTTTCCTCGTCATCTGCTCCCTCCTCTTGTGCTTCCTCATCATCACTTGCATCAACTGGATCTATGTCATGGAAGCCGAAATCACATCCATCCAGGGCCTCGATCATCAGTCGATCTTCTTCAGCACGACGCGATCTTGGTGTAGCTAGAAGATGAGCAGCTTCCTTTGCAAGTGTGGGAGATGGCAATACTTCGATAGATGATTCCGACTCATTGATTGGGGTCGGAGTTGCAGTCGCTTCTCTTGCTTCTGCAGCCTCATCTTTTGCCTCCGCGATCTCTTCTCTTGTGTCTGCGATTTTGTTCCTTATCTCTACACTGGTAGCTCCTTCTTGTGTATCTGTCACCTGCCTAGGCTCAGGAGCAGGCGTAGGTGAAGGCATCATAACCCCGGCGACAGCACTTATCAGGGCAGATGTATGGATAGGAGTGGTTACTTTCTTTCTGAAAGCTATTTTCTTCCTGTATAGAGGTTCTTCAGGACTCTCTACGTCAGCAGTGTGTGTTTGTCTTTGGATGGAAGTTGGGGTCGTCGCTTCTTCTCTGTGAGCCGACTCAGCCTGTTGCCGAGACTGCGATCGAGTAGTGACCCTTTCCGAAGAGTCTACAGCGGTCTTCTTCTTAGAGATAGGAGAAGATGGTTCTTCCGCCTTCCTCTTCTTCTCCTTGATCGGAGATCTTGCAACTTTCAAAGAAACACGCAACGGTTCATAGACTTCTTCAGGGAAGTTGGCTTCCCTCGAAGCTTCTAGAGGCACATCAGCCGGCTCGTGTTCTTCATCATTACCAGGAGGCAATAAAACAGGTGCTCCTTTTCTAAATTGTGTCACCGTCGCAAAGCTGTATGTTAAATTGAAATTCTCAGCAAAAGTATTTGCTGACGTATAAAAGATCGAATAAGTATACAGCATGCGCGGGCCACGGTCATTCCTTGTCGGCATCGAGAACGTTGTCTGTGTGTCACGAGCATTGTAATAGGCCCAAGCCCGGGCTCCATCAATCAAATAACATTTTCCCTGTAGGCATGTTATGGCATTGCCTACATAGAATTGGTCGTAGCCGAATTGGCGTGCAAAACGGCTTGGGAGATAGGGTTCAAGATAACATTCATCTTCGAACCGGTATACTAGATGTGATGGCCGAATCGTCCTCAGCCAGTCGAAGGTAGTACGGCCCAAGGGTGGCACTCTCACCGAGTCGATCATGTTTGTCGGTACATATTCATAACCGACTGGAGGTGGAACACAGTAGAAGTTCTATCCTTTGCCCAGATTTAAGACTCGCCTGCAATCTTTCAAAGTGGTATAGATCTACTTACATCCAGAATATCTTCCTAGAAAACTGCCGCTCACTGCCCCCATAGCAGGGTTCATTAAGGAAGGATGGTGTAGAAGCAGCCATCCAAACAGATATGTATACGGCAGTTCCAGCCGAGAAAAATGTCCCTTTTTGCCTTTTCCTCGAATCATCGAATCAACGAAGAGACGGAGGCCGGCGTTCATCCTACATGTCATTGCTGACAACAAATCCATCCGATAGCCGAAAACTAGACGGACAGCAGCAAACAGTACATCGCGATAGAAGCGGTCAACTGCACTGGCCCCAGGTACGACATATCGTCGAAGCCAGTAAGTAAGGAAACCTGCCAGTTGGGCTTCCTTCGACATGGGCCTGTAACCCATCCTCATGTAGCTTTCGACGATGTCTTCTTTCTTGAAAGGAGGATACTGAAGATCATCCTCAATCTTGATATCCATATCGTTGTGCGTCTCCATCAACTCTATCACCTCGCTATTGCTAAGAGGTTTGAAGAAGTTGGGATTGCAGTTCTCATATTCTTTGGTCTTCTTCTCAATAATATGGTTGAGGAAAAGATACAGCAACCACTTGGTCGAATAACAAGTGCTAGCCATACCACTCTTGTAGTATAGAGAACAAATCTTGTAATGACAGAGTAGCTCTTCAAAAACATCTACCATATTGGCGTTCTCCTTGCGCAATTTGTCTAATTCATCATTTGTCGGGACAAACTCTTCATAGGAAATATTCTCCATCGGCAGATTAAAGATGTATTTCATCTCATGCAAAGCTAATCCAATTTTCCCGCACGGCGTCATGAAAGTCCCAGTCCTATAATTATATTTCTCCGCCAATGTAAGGAATAGATGTGGATTAGGGGGGAAGCCATAGACAATGGCGTACACTGCCTGATACAGATCAATTTCTTTGAGCTGATCTTCAAATTGGACCAATATCCAATTGGCCACACAGATCCACCTTTTATTGTCCGGGTTCACAAGACCTGTCAACCATAGATCTTGGTCCGGATACCTTCCTTCCACCTTCGTAAACTCATTTGCGAATATTGGAGTTCTTACTGGTAGCAGCAAAGAAGAATCTTCCGGCGGGATGCAACCTGGTTTTAGTCCTCTGAGTAGGGAGCTATATCGCTCAGAAGAACTATAGAATACATCTTTATGGTCTGGCCCCTTCTTAACACAGATTTTACCCACTCTGGCCTGCTGCAGCGGAGTTATGTCCCATTCCATTCTTCTGGGATAGCTCGCAAAAGCATATCTGGACAGAGGGAGACATCTGGAGATCTCTGTCAAATATATCGTCTTCTTGCCCCTTTGGAAGATTCTCTGCTCCATGCGAGGCCTTGGCTGAGAATGCTTATCAAAAGCCTCTGTAATGCCTGTGGTTCGTATTACGTATTCTTGGCTTAGCTTGGTTTAGTTTTCTTCTTGGCATGATTCCTTGTTTAGTTTTCTTCTTGGCTTGGCTTGGTTTACTCTCGGTTTGGGTTGGCTTGGTTCGGCCGGCCCAATACTTGGTTCATCATGGGCCAAGGGTGGAACACCTTAGCCTATACTTCTCCTTCATTTCCACCACAACCCCCTCTTTATTATCCCCACCAACCTTCTCTCTCCTCCATAATTCTCATTTACTTCTCCTTCCCCCACCATTACTCTTCCCCACCAACCAAGAGCACCATAGGCAAGTGCAACTTGCTTCCACAAGAGAACTCCTTTTGATGGTTTCATTAGCTTCTCCTCATGATTCTAAACCATATTAGAACTTGTCATTTTCCATTTTGAGGCTTTAATTCTTGTAGATCTAGAGTCTTGCTATTTTCGGATTTTTGGTGTTTTGATCTATCAAACTTGCTTGTTTTCAAGTTTTGATGGTTCCATGTTGTAGAGAATTTCATTCTACCCAATTTTGACCTTTGGAAAGTTGGATTCGGACTTGTTTTGACCAAGATATAGACAATTGAAGCTTAGATTCCACTTAAGAGTTCTTGCTGTTCTTGCCATTTGGAGAAGACAGTGAACAGTGAGCTAGCTTTTTAGCTTACGCCGCTGACTTGGGTACGCTGCTCTTTAGCGAGCGTACGCTGACTTGGGTACGCTGCTCTTTAGCGAGCGTACGCTGACTTGGGTACGCTGCTCTTTAGCGAGCGTACGCTGACTTGGGTACGCTGCTCTTTAGCGTGCGTACGCTAGCCTTGATACGCTGCCTGTTGGCAGCGTGTCTTTTGCGTACGCTAGCGTGAGCGTGCCCTAGACCCTTTCGTACGCTAGCTCAAGCATACGCAGTCTTGAGCGTACGCATGACTCGAGCGTACGCTGACCTGTAGCTTGAGCGTACGCGTGCCTTGGTACGCTAGCTTAAGCGAGCAAGGCGTACGCTGGCCTCAAGCGTACGCATGACTCGAGCGTACGCTGGCCTGAGCATAGTTTAACCTGAGCGTATGGCCTTTGGCTGACTTGGTCTTATGTCAGCGTGTCAGATTTGGTTTTATTTTCCTCTAGCTTGGCCCTTCTATAGCCCTATATATTGATATTTTATTAGATATTTTACGTCCATTTTATATCCTTACGCCTTTTGTCCTGAACTTGATAATCACGAATTTACTTGATATGTTTGGAATTGATAATTAAGCATGGCACGATAGTGACCCGTAGTGGTGCACTCCTGACATGAGTAACCTGACCTGACCTGATAGTGGCCCGTCGTGGCGCACTCCTGACAAGTACACTTGACCTGATGACCTGACATGATTATCTCGAATAGCTGTTGTGACGGCTACCTGACATGACATGACCTGTATAATAACCTGGACACCGTGGGCGATTGTGCTTGTATAAATAAACCAATCCTGTCTTGCATCATGTCTAGGAAGGGACTCCTGAGTACCACGGTCAGGAGTACCTACTAAAATGGACTAAGGCTAATAACTAGATTAATACATTAGTCATGACGAGATTTTCCAGCTACAGGCAATCCCGTTACCTGGGCGCGCCTGGGATCTGTAGCCTGCCGTCGAGTAGGGCACATTTCCAGCACACTGTCATGTGTTGCACCCTTCAAGCTACTTAAGGGTACATGTGTTTCCTGGACGATGTACCCACCTGAATTCAACCCTAATCTTTCGACCTGGGTAACCTGGATGGTCTGCAGGACTTGTGGCTGTGGAACAATCTCACTGCATTTTGTTAGTGATTAGGCTTGTGACAACCCTAGCTAGTTAAAGTATCAAGCCGTAATTCTTGCTTGGCCGTGAAGTGATTGGATGGAGTCTAACCAGTCTAGTCTTGCCCTGATCCTGTTCCAGATTATTGAATGACCAGAATGCTTGTATTTATTTTACCGATAAATGGTGAGAATTCCAAGTTCTGTTCAGACGAAGGGTTACAACCCCGGTCCTTGTTTGGTTTACGGGTTGTAACCTGGTTATCTGAATAGTTCCATGGTTATCTCGTCGTATATCATCCTGGTGTATTTTCTTTATTTCCAATTCTTACTTTTATTTATATCTTGTGCTGATTGCTGGTTTTAGTTCTTAAGTGAAGCCTCCTTTGTGGCACTTGCTCTTTCTGGGGTCTGACCCAGCTGGTTTTGTGCGGCCAGATTTCGGAGCGGCTCCAGAGGATCTACCGACCTTCCAGCCAAATGGTGGCCACTAGACGGAACCCTGGCAACGAGTGGGTTATTTTTGTCTCCCCCACTCTATTACAAAAATATTCTTTTGGGACGTTTAGCCGACGAGCACCTGTTTAGCTCGATTGCACTTTACTTTATGTCTGCCTACGGGCTGTAACATGATTGACAGATCCTAGGGTTGATCATGTATGACTAAACTCTTGCTAGTCCTAATATTTTGTAACGACTAGCTTCATGATCAGCTGAATATGTGATATTTGGGACGCCTTATTATTGTATATTTAATGATCATACATCTTGTAACTTTTACTTACTTGCTTGTGATTGAGACAATAGGCTGTTCATGACCTTAAAAGACTGCTGGCTTGTAGATAAACCCTCATGTATCCTAGACAGCCGTGACCGTATAGAGAGGTGGGTTGCACTTCTATATACGTAGCTGGCTATGTCTGCCCCCGCTCTCCAGTATTCTGGTTCGGGGGCGTGACAGCCTCACCAAACAAAAACAAAGGTTTCTTGTGGGTGACAGTGTCAGCAGTCTGAAGAGGTTGCCCGTTCATCAGACACAATAAAGTATCATTATCTTGCGCAACCAAGACAGCTTGCCGGGATGACGGTAAAGCATATTGAGGAAAAGAGACATGTGAGAGATCTTCCTTGAATTCTGATTCAGACAGAGATCCTGCAAGAACCTCATAGTTGGGATCTTCTCTGAGGTTAACTGCATCAATAAAGAGACAAAGATCAGTATGTGCAAAAGAAATTAAAAACTTTTTCATCAAATTACGCTGAGCGGAACAATCTGTCCGATTGCGCCAGCACAGCCTACGTGCGCAAGACATCCGATTGCGCCAGCCTACATGCGCAAGACATCAGTTTGCGCTAGCACAACCGACTTGCGCAAAATGTCAGTTTGTGCATCGATGCGCAAATCGATGGATTGCGCTGAACATTTTGTCAGCGCTTTCCAACCGATTGCGCAAAGATACAGTTTTCATAAAAATGAAAATTGTTGTACATGCAGCCGAAATCCTAAACAGGGTGGCGCATATGGTTGAGAATACCATCAATCTCTAAAAAGAGAGAGGCATGAAGGGTCGAAAACATCAAAACCCTAAAAAGGGTTTCGATCATGGTTCGTCATTCACCTTGAAGAGCTGGGTGGCCCGTCTCGTGACGAGATACTCGCGGTGCAACACGAGTCGAAGGTTCGGCTGGGGCCTTTCTCTTCTCAGTGGCCGATCGCTTGGGCGCCATTGATGTCGACGACGAGAGGAGGAAGAAGAAGTCGGAGTAGGAGAGGAGTTTCTTTCTCTTGAGAAATCGAAAGCAAGTAAAGATTAAAAGAATAGAAGATGAAACTATTTATAGTTTTCTCACAGAAACGTAACAGTCGCCTCCGATTGCGCCGTGAAAGACGGAGCTAATTCCTCCAAACGCGCGACCAAAGCGCAACTTGATTTCAAATTCAAAATTCAAAGTATTTCGAAACTTTGAATATTTTCAAATTTCAAAAACTTTGAAGGGGGTCTTGTAAGTCCTAAAAATCAAGTTGCATCCATCAAATATACAGAGAAGTCTAAATTGTGTACCCTTCAAAAGAACTGCGCTGGAGACAGATTGTGCTACAAATCAAATGCGCGAGGCTGAACTGCGCTAACGCCCGAGCGCGCTACACTGACGTGGCAACGCCATCATTACCTGACAAGAAGATCAAATCTTCTGACAGCTTGACAGCCCGAAAAGCGAGGAGTCTGTTCGTTTCTTATGCAGCACGGCGCTCGAGAACAGCTGTACAGTCCAGCACAGTCTGCCATTTCAACCTGAGCGCAGTCTACCAGTCCAACCTCAGCGCAGTTTGACCAAGTCCGAATCCCAGCGCTATCCATTGACTAGAAGGAAGCGCAGTCTGAAGCTAGCGCTATTCAAGTGGCGCGATCCATCAAACTTGTTGAAGATAACTGACATTTATTACGTGGCTTACATGCCATCAATTGCTCGCCACGTGGCAACCGCCTGTACACGACCAAGCGCATTTCAATCAAACAATGCCACGCGTCTAAATACGGTTAGCCCACGATCGAGCAACTGCCCAATGGCCAGCGCAGTTTGCAGTCTGCGCAGTCTGTCTCCAGCGCAATCCATTGTGCGCAATCTAGAATAACTACAAAATAGTTATTTCTAGAACTCTATAAATAGAGTTTCAAGTTCTTCATTATGGAGAATCATTATTAAAAGATCATCAGAGATCAGGAGTTCTTGTCCAAGTGCTGCTGCATTCTTCAAAGGCTATCATCTTCAAAGTTCACATCGTCCAAGGGATAAAGCGATCGTCTTCAGATCGGATTCCTATAGTTGTACTTTCCCAGAATTCATTGTACTCTTGTACTATTCTTTAAAGTTTGTGAAATAAAAGACTTTTATTTTTGTAAACACCGTCTCATTAGGCTTCATCTTAAATGCCTCATATTCTTGAGTGAGACGACTGATTTTCGACTACTTGACTTGGGTGGTTCCTTCATGCGTCACTTCTAGAAGTTTCTATACTTCGTGCGAGGTGGTGCATGTCGAAACCCTGTTAAACTCATTCATGTTTGTTGCACAAAACAAAGCATTAATAGCTCTCGCGTCTAGACTCGCCTATTTCTTTTCCTCGTCGGAATATTTGTCGTTGGGTTTCTCGACGAGATCTCCATTGACAACTATTCTGACGGGCTTTTTGTAACCATCGGTGACAATGGTCCACAGGTTGAAGTCTAGAGACTTGAGATAAAAACTCATCTTTGTTTTCCAATAGGTGTAGTTTGTTCCATCAAATAGGGATGGCCTATGAGTGGACTGCCCTTCACCATGATTGGAAAACATGGGTTGTGTGGTTGCCATGGATCAGCTCTAGGATGTTAGTCCTTGTTGAGAGAACAGAGCTTTGATACCAATTGAAGTACAGGTAGGCAACTCTAGAGGGGGGTGAATAGAGTTTATAATGAAAATGATCAATTAAAAACTTAAACTCATTTCACCAACAAAATAATCAGAGTAAAGAAATTCGGAAATAAAATAGTTGAGAGCAAGCACAAACACAGCAAGATTTTTAATCTGGTTTCCCTCGTAGAGGACTAGTCCAGGCCTGAGAACTCTAGCTCAGGATTGAAATCCACTATTTATGAAATAGGGTTACAACCACGTGCCTTTTCACAGAAGAGCACGCCAAACTTCTTTCAATGATAGCTGTGGCAAAACTTAGACTTTTCCAAGCGACTTACAACTTCTTGCACTTCAAACTTCTAGCTGAATCGTACTGAGCAACTTGGACGGTTGGGAAGATTGAATGCTAAGTTGGATGGGAAGATAAAGATCTTTAATATGTTGGCTATATAAGAGAAGAAGAAGAGAAGATTGGATGGTTTGAAATGAGAAAATTCAATGCCTATTTATAGGGCTCGGTGTAGGCAGAATTCGACCAGAATTCTGTGTCTAGAATTCAAATTTTTGGTCGTTGGACAACTAGCAGTGATCAAGCCCTAAAAATCAGCTTCCTGTAATTTAGGGGACAGAATTCGGCTCGAACTCTTGTCTCCTGTGGACAGAAAGTTCTTAATGGGCTTCTGGATGAATGGGCTGATTTGGATATTGGCTAAGTAAATCTATAAGGCTATTTCTAGCCCAAAGTTGCTCAGTATGACCCAACGTACATTATCCTATACTCAAAAACAGTAAAATGTACAGACTCCAGAATACACAAAGTAGTAAATCTTCAGGCAGCTGTAGTCTTGAACCGATGAGCGGAGTTGATCGATTTCGAGCTTGATGTGTCAAATTGGACTATGACAAATATTATTTTGTTAATTTTCAAGATTAGGTTGACTGTGATTCGGTTTGGGTCAACACGGATCTCCGGGTTCCTTACCATTTACCAGGAAGTGCTATGTCATCATAGCACTTGTCAGCAAATGTCGAAGAAGAAGGATGAAAGCTCTGAAGGGAACCTTCCCCACACCAAGGCTTGGATCAGTTATCTGTTCAACCATGGGGCCTCGGGCTGGGTTGCCCCTCGGAGCCCTCAGACTCAAGAAGGGGTTGTCGCTCAGGTGCAAAGTGCCAAGAGGACCAAGGCTTCCAGTGACAGATTCGGAAGCCAGATCGACACCTTCAGTTATTTCTATCAAGATACCCAACTGTCCTATAAGGCCATCCTGGCTGGGTTTCTGATGATATGGCTGAGGATCTGTGGTCTCGGGGGGTTCCGGTTCTACTGAGAGAATCAGCCGCAACCTTATCCTCCCTGCTGTCAAGTTAGTCTTCCGAGGCAGGCTACCTCTACTCCCAGCCATGGTGTGCAGCATTCATCGAGGCCTTCGTATCTTTACGGCCAAAGCCATAGCTTGTGACACTACGAAAGATTTCAACCGAATTAAGCTGTCCTACCATTATCTGATAGGGTGGCTGCTAATGCACTGCCCCTCTCTGATGCGACCTGGCCCTGAGGGTAACGCGACGGCCGACGATGCCTTCATCTACCAGTACCATGACATGTCCTGGACCTGTTCAACCATACCCGACTGCCGAGTTGTGCTCGCACGGGTGGACAGCTACTCCTTTTTTTGTCGGTCCCGCCTTTCACCGACGAGGAAATGACACACCTTTATTTTGATAGCGGTGTCGCGCCCCAGATTCTATCCGAGAAGATGTTCCGCTAGTTGTAGAAAATCCGCCCTGCACATCTGGTGTACCACAACCGTAACGTCGTCTTCTTGAAACCTTACCTACCCAGCCGATACTCTCGACAATTCGGGTATAGCTAGTTATTTTTGGACAACCCTAGTCCCTGCCTGGATTATGAGGGCGGTGTCCTGGATGGCATCCGGGCCTGGCATTACTACAGTGCAGTTCGTACCCAAAACAGCTTCTGTCTGCCCGATAGTAGGGGCTCGGGGCGCATCTTGTACCTGGCGGCCCTCCACCATGTCTCTGTATAGGCCTTCCCGCGACTTCGATGTAAGCACCAGTTTCATTACCGGTACTAAGTTGGGGGAACAACGCAAGGAGACCAAAAAGAGGACCAGGGCAGGGAAGGCGAAGGCTAACGAAGTCTCTGACTCTGATTCTATTGATACGAAAGAGGAGAATGAATCTGACGATCCACCACTCCCTGCGAGTACTTTGGCAATGCGTTTGCCTTCTCCTGTGCCAAGTCCTTCGCATAAGCAAAGTAAGTGTGGACCCTCAATCGTCGACAAGCCTCGTTCTCAGAAGCGGGTCGCGATTAGGATCCATGGGCCTGACGCCGCGGAAGGAAGCAGCGACGTCGAAACCATCTCGGAGGTAAATTTCATCTCGACCGACCACAATGTTACTTTTGGGACATTATCTGATTGTTCTTTTTTTGCAGGCCTTGGGAGGAATAAACCCTCCGGAGCCCGATGCTGCTTCCGAGATACCTCGAGCTACGGAAACCCTGGTCAGAGAAGGTATGAGCCTTACAGAACCAGATCTTGGGACTGCGGGGTCTCTGCTGGCTGGTACCAACCCAGCTACATCTCCTTTCGGGACAACCGGGGCTGGAGCAGTAGATGCAGGCGGCTCGGGTACCGCCGTTGAGGAGGATATGGGGGCAGTGGGAGGAGCTATGACTGTCCTGAACGAGTCTCAGTCTCTGCCGCCCTCCCCTGGTAAGCTATGTCATATTCTTACCAATAAGGAGGTTCATTCACTCTTTCTTCATATCCTTCAAGTCAAGCTGATTGTCGGTTGTTCTGGGTCTGTAGGCCATGCTCCTTCATTGCCGATGGCGGACATGGCCGCGAAAGAGGGGATAGAGGAGGACATCGGGGCGGACCTCATACAAAGAAGAAGAAGTGTACCTTCTCCTCTTCTAATCGAGAGGCCTCCCGCAAGGTCGAATTCGGAGCTGCCCATGACAGAAATGCCGACTATAGAGGCGGTGGTTCCTACGCCAGCATCGGTGGATGCGGGGTCGGTTGAAGCTGCCCCTTCCCCGAAAATTGAACTCTCCGCTCTGCCCAGTCTTCAGCTCCTTCGGGCTGCAGAGGGGGAGATTGTCGTTGCACTAGAATCTCATCGCTCAGAGTTTGTTTCCCTTCTGACAGGGTCGTCAAGCTCCGCTGCGCCTCCTTTCCAGACACCTTCAGCTCTCTTGGCTGCTATTCCTTCGACGCCATCCTCTTTGGAAAACCTAGACGAGTCATCAAAGGACATAGTCGAGAGCTTCTACCGCCATCTGAAACAGGGGGTTGAAGCTGCTTTGAGGATAGGAACGTCATTTGCCGTGGCTCGTCATTGTGCCCACGGCCAGATTGAACTGCTGAAGGCGCTCCCGGGTGGAGAAGGGACGGCTGATCTTCTGGAGCAAAAACTGGCAGAGGCTGATCGGTGCCTAATCCAATTACAAAAACTACGATAAATCGATGTGCCCGCTACAGTGGAACATGAGCGTGCCTTCCTCGTGACGGTCGTGGAAGAAGGATGTACTGGAGATGACCAAGCCCACCTTGGAGAAAGACCTCCAGAGGTTGTCTCTAAAGTATGACAAGCTGAGCCGGAAGGGAGAGGCTTACCTAGTTCGTGAGGAGGCCACGATTCGTACGATGGCTAAAACTATCGAGCAAATCCTCCAGCTCCAAGCTAAGCTGGCATCCCTGGAAACTAAGCCTCGAGCTACCCGTAAAGAGAGAGAGCTAATTTGCGAGAAGACCGATAAGGTCACACGAGCCTCTGCTGCTCTGGAGGGTATGCTGAAAAAGGTGGAGGACAACTGGCAGACTCATGCACATCTTGAAGATGCTGAAAAGCTGACCCAGGAAGCTGAACGCCGAGCCAAACAGAAAATCGAACGCTCAACAGCACAGTTGGAGGATGTACTCACCAAACTATGTGTTGTTGATGAGTAGTAAATTTTTTTTCTTTTTTTTCTTTTTTTCTTTTTTTTTACATTCTTTTCCCCTTTTCTTTTTGTTGCTGGAGATGTAGCCCCACCAATGTAGTTGATATTTCTTGAAATAAAAAGATACATTATCTTCATTCTTTGCTTATGATATCTGAAATGCTTGTACTAGAGGTCCTAATACAACATTTGTGATCGGCAGAGGACATCCCACTTGGGGGACTTTTTGTGGACCTATTACCCTTTTGTGCATTTGTGATGCGAGTAAATAGATTCGAAATAATTTTCAGTGGACCTATTACCCTTTTGCGCACTGGTGGTGCGGGTAATATATTTGAATAATTTTTTTGTGGACCTATTACCCTTTTATGCACCGGTAGTACGAGTAATAGATTTGAACGATTTTTTGTAGACCTATTACCCTTTTGTGCACTGGTAGTGCGAGTAATAGATTTTGAAATAATTTTCAATGGGCCTATTACCCTTTTGCGCACTAGTGGTGCGGGTAATAGATTTGAACGATTTTTTGTGGACCTATTACCCTTTTGCCCACCGGTAGTACGAGTAATAGATTTTGAAACAAAACCTAACAGCACTACAAGAAATTGCATTTTTAGCAACATGTTTTAGCGACATAAGGTCTTTTATGTCTCCAAAAGCTAATTTTTACATGTTTTGGCGACATGAGTTTTAGTATGTTGCGAAATCCTCTCAAAGTTTAATAGAGGGAAACCAAATAGCAATCCCGCCAAAAATTCTCTACATATGGCGACATCAACATGTCGCAGAATGATGCCATACATTTGGCGACATGTGGCCATGTGTCGCAGAATGACACCGTATATTTGGCGACATGTGCTTGCGTGTCGCAGAACGCCACCATATATTTAACGACACGTGTTGTGTCGCAAATGACACCATAATTAATTTAATATGAAAAATATATATTTATGGTTTTTTTCTCTCCCTTATGACCCAAAAGAGAGATTTGGGTTCTCTCTCTCGCGCAATCGTCAACAACAAATTTCTCCCTCTATCAAATCCCATGTACTCTCTCTCTCTCTCTCTTTCTCTCTCTGCCGCCTCCTCCTCCTCCTCCTCCTCCTCATCTTCTTCATAACCGTAGATCCCAACCCACCTCTACAAACCCTAACCCTAGAAATCCCAACCCTTCCCCCACCCTTCGAAACCCTACATCAACCTCCACCCGCACTGTAGACAAGCCCTCATCTCCGGCGGCACCCATAGGGCTACCGAACGCGACGCTTCTTGCGGCGAGGAGAAGGACACCAGTTCCAGCCATCGTAACCACGACTCTCGGGTTGGCGATCGGCAAGGCCGGAGAATTGAAACTCAAATTTTGAGGTAGAATATTCTTGATTTTAAGTTTCATTATTTATTGTATAGTGTATATTTTTGATATAGGAATTGCATGTGGAAATAGTTGGATATCGGCTGAAGATGTTATGGTTAGTTTTAATAATTGTGTTATTCTAAGAAGAATTAATTCAACCAAATTTCTATCAGAAAGCAAGAATTTGATTGTTTATGTATAATGTAGTTTGGGGACCTTTTCTCGGAGAGGTGTCGTGTATCGACAACAATAGAGCATTTAAGAGTCATCCTTTTACCTTTTAATTAGCTTTATTTACTTTAAGAACACATCCTTCCATTTAAGTATAGCTCTACATCACTTGTGGTGCAATCATTCAAGTCTGAACTATTCCAAATAAACAATTGAAGGCGACTACAAAGACATCTATCGTATAGATGTAGCACATGTAGAGACAATTAGTAAAAGGATGAAATTCCATCTTTATGACTTAGCGATAAATTTTTCCTAAGTGTAGTACTTGTATTTGGATACTATGGCCCCTATACGAGGATTAATTGCCACGAATTTTCTTATGCACACAAACTAGAAAAGGGACTGAACTAATTGTTTACTTAGATGCCTAAGTAGTGTTCAGTAAAGAAGATAGCTACATGGCAAGTAAACGATCATCTTGTTGTTTTTTGCCTTTATTTCTTCTAACTGTTATAGCTCAACCATGAGGGAATTTAAGGAAACATTTCTTAGAATCAGTTCATTAGATATTTCTCATAAAAAGTTATGCCACGCTTTTGAAATATAGTTTTGATTTTTATATACTATTTCATCATTTATGGACACTACACCAAAAGAGACATTTTGAAACATTTAAAATATGGGCTTTGGAATGGTATATAAATGTGTCTAGGTGTTGAAACACATTATTTCCCTTTCAAAATAATTAAATGTTCCTAAAATTATTTTTCCTAAAATTTAAAAAATATTATTTTTTTAGGAACCATTAAGATGGGTTTTAATTTGTGTTCAAATGCCATGCTCTCCTCCCATGATTGATGCAAAACGTTCCAGATGGAAAGTCACCCAAAATGTTTCTTTTCTTCCCATAGAATAGATCCCTAAAACAAATCTCTGTGATTTTTTTTCGTTCTTCTCTCCAAAAATCTTCAAAATTATGAGTTTTGATTGCCCCGCCGCTATTAGGATCCGCCTCGCTGCGTGCACCGATGACTGTTAGACTCCTCATCCTCCTCCTTGACCTGAGCAACGATGGAGGAGACCCTCGTCTTCCTGTACCCGAGCACGGACGGAGGAGACCCTCTTCTTTCTCTACCCGAGCATGAGTGGCTGATTTTTGTTTGGTGAGAACTTGCCCCTTCCCAATCATTGTTGAGAAATTGATGGTAGCGAAACAAACTCTCCACCATCGATTTTAAATCTCAAGCAAGATTGGTCATAGTTTAGTTGGTAAATTGATGAGAAAATTTGATATATACTACAACTATTTGATGAGTTAAGTTGCAACGTCGTCGAGTTCATAGTCATGTATGTAAATGACATCCATGACTACCATCATTGTATGTAGGAGCATTTTCTCTTTCCTACTGGCACGATTGTCGCCTTCTCACCCCTGGATCCCTAAAACTCAGGTTTTCACATCCTCATTCTTTGGTAGGAAGTCGAACAGGAAATGCAAGAGTTTATCCTAAATAACTTTTTTATTTCCACTCATTCCAACTTTTTGTAATTGATTTTCACACCTTTCATTGGACCAATTCCTCCTTAAATTGATCAAGAAATATGCTTTGATTTTCAATTTTTGGGGGAATGAAAGCTCAAAAAAATAATAGATGGACTTTATTATTGTGGTGGTTATGGTCTAATGTGGGATAGCTGACATTTAGGCTCCATCTTTGATACAAAAAAGATACATAATATAATTGTTAGGTTTACATTTCATATAACCTCCATTTTTGGGTTTCTTGATTTTTTTAATGTCTGGTTACAATTCTATATCAAATTGGTCATAGTTCAGGTGGAGTCAGCAAGAATTAAGCTTCATGGACGAAATGCATGGAAAAGGCAAGAACTAGCTACATAGGAATTTGAATAAGATCTCTTGCACCTATTTATATAAGATATTTATCAAAGGCATGCAAAATTATTTAGTATCAAAGGCCTGTAAAATTATTAAGAAGACATTTGATTTAGAATATGAACAGATTAATGCATATTGAATAGTACTATCCATCTAGGTCGAGATGGGAATGCATATTGCATCAACAACCACTAGAGCATCCATTTGTCTGTTGCGGTATATGGGTAAATTATTTTCTCTCTTATTATAGAACAACCACTAGAGCATTCATTTTTCTGTTGCTTTTATAGAGGTCAAGATTAAACAGTGCCATAGATTGTACAACTTTTCCTTATCTACTTTGACCATCTGTGTTGTATGGAACGTGGAACTAGAACATTGTTGACTAGGGCTGGATGAGCCTACCACCACCAAACTTTGCTCACAGTACTGCAATCTCTACCAACTGGTTCACAAACATTCAACTTCTTTTCACCATTATGTTCTATGAGATTGGAAAACATTTCTAAAGGTGACCAGTTATTGGCTTTTCCTCGACTCACTTTCAAACATAAATTGCACATGTACTATAGTACCAACCTGAGGATTCAAAAAGCTCTAGAAAGCTGATTTTCCATGTTGCGAAAGATAATCTGAAAAAAAATTTCTCAAGGAAGAGAAATGAAAGAAATCCAATAGCTCTAGAAAGCTGATTCTTCAGTAGATTTCGTTGTCTCAATGGAAATGCAAACAAAAGCAAGCAGTACGTCAACACTTTAGTTGAGATCATAAACGTATGTATTTCAATGCGACCCAATAAGTTGTGTTCAGAGCCCAATCGAACCAACCATCACATATATTATTGCAGTTCCACAAGATTGTATCATCTCAAGGTTGATTTCCCCAAACACTTTCTGCTAACACCGGTACAAGTTAACATTGTCATGCGAAGAATAGACAAATTAATTAAGTGCATTAAGCTGCATAGTGCGCATAAGTGATAACCTGATTTGGAGGGATGCGAGTAAGCATTGGTAAATATCACAAACTTTTTCTTTACAAACAGGGGTGGCAAACAATGCTTCTCAGAGAAGGCACAAGCAAAAGTAATTTTATTGTAGTATTTGTTCAGTTACATGGCTAGGGTGACGAAGAAGACACGACTGACTTTGATGTTGACTATCATATTAGTGTCAAAAACATATGACAAATTGCTTTGAATATTATATGCAAATAGTTTTCTGATGATTATATAAGGTACTAAACTCGCAAAGAAACCAGCAGATATGTAATCAGGTATACTAGGCTGTTAATTTTTGGTGTGTCAATGTTTATCCTTGTGTTCTAGAATGTCAGCAGACAAGCACAAACTTGTCTGCAAGGGATTTGGTACTACTTGGGGTATAATAGAATAAAACTTGATGCATGTTCCATATAGGACTAGGCGAGAGAAGGCCTGGCTACGACCTAATGTTATCACACATACCGTGCTAGATAGATGGCTCAAGCATATTTTAGATGAGTAGTAGGAAGGATACGAACTATTTCTACAATGCAATTTGAAATTTTAAACTATAATTAAGTCAAGATGATCCAGCTAAGATGAATTACAATAACCTATTAGCTATACCCATTTTGTTTTCTCTGGTTACTTTCATGTTATATACGACACAAACACTCGTAGAAATCTAACTGTAATGGTTGCAGAATATGATGCATAATATGTTAGAAGAAGAAGAAGAAGAAGTATATATACCATGGATGAGGGAGGAGAGACTACCATTGGAAAACTAATCTTAAACGAGCAATCTCTCCTCGGCATGAAGTACTCCTTGGCCTGGAAGTAGGCCCTTCCATCCTCCTCCTGAACTCCTCCACCCGTAAATAGCCATAGCCACGGACCCCCTGAGTATATTTTAAGTACCAGTTCATGATTTAAGGGGAGTTGGCTTGAATTAAAGGTTTATGTTTAAGTTCCCTACTCTACTATTTTGGTATCAGCCTATTTACATATTTATTCAGTTCTATACACACCTTGTATCCACCCTTGCGATACACACCTAATTTTTAGACTTGATGTGCATATAATAGAGATGCTATCGATGTAATTTGACTTACGTCAGGTCATATACATTATAGCTCACAACCTAACAGTGGTTTGAAACTTCAAAACCACTCCATCTAGAGGTAAACATTTTTATCCAAACTCAGATGGTCATTCAACTTTATGTGAACCTGACATAGGAATTGATATGTACAAGTTTTCGTGTACGAAGAGCAGCCCCAAAAAACAACAGTTATAGAAACTATTCTATAACTGCAAACTAGCAAAAGATGATAGACAAGTACTACCACCCTAGCAAAAGATGATAGACAAGTACTACCAACCTGTATTTAACAAAAAATCCAATCAGAGAGCAACTATGTTTCTATGTTTGGCAGCTATAGAAACTATTCTATTGATAAGGGCAACTCTAGTTAGCAGTTTGCATTATATACAGAACAGAACAGAACAAAATAAGTTTCTGAGAAATCAATAGATGCTGGAAAATTTACACTATATGATACAAGATTCTTTCCTGATATGATACACAATTTACACTATAGGATACAAAGGGACAAAAAAAAGAAAGAATAGTAGTTGAACTCTCTTTATCTCCTGTGTCCACATTTTGCTTCCTAGTCTTTTGCATCTATACAAGTTCTTCTTGCTCTATCATTCACATTATAATATTTCCTGTTGAACATATTCAAGTTATTTTCTGAATATGTCTCATTTTCATGAATGCTAAACAGAGGAACATCAGAGCTTTGAAGGAATGACAAAACCTGATGGTTATGGTTTAGTAAGGGAGAGATTGAAATACAAGGCAACTAAGCAATACCATTGCCCAAGTTGAGGTAACTCTCATCCTATAACTGGACTATGCCAACTAAGGCCAACCTATATACCACATATATTCACGTATACTAATATCCATATTATATATATATATATATATATATATATATATATATATATATATATATATATAAACCTATATCCCATATGTTATCTAGATGCACTTATTCAACCATTCCCAAACATCCTTACCACACCCCAAACACCAACTGAGTCCAATACCTGACCTCTTACTCAACCTATATATTTGAGTCCTTTCATAATCTCTGATACTCTATTCCTTGTTACTGTTACATCCCTTAATATCAACTGAACCTAACGTAAATTGGACTGGTACTAACACTATCAGTGGCTGCACATGTCACAAGCCTAACCAAATAGAGGATATGGCATAAGACTATGGAGACAGATGTGAATAGTTAAGAGTGGACTGACACTTGGTTCTCTGAACTTAGGAATAGAATATGACTGAACAATACAAAAAGGGGACTGGGTATTAGTACCTATATACCAATTAAGGACTGGACTAATACATTATGCAGGGCAGCATCTTACATTAAGGGCCAGCTGGTACTTACAACTAACCAAGCCTTATGATGTTCCCTCTCAAAAACATGCCATATACATAGGAAGGTAGGGACTTATATAAATGATTAGGGACATGACTGAATGCATTATGGAAATGGGTTGCAGGGCCTATAGCAACTAAACAATTAAAGAAATGTGACTAATAAAGAAGAGAGGGACAGAAATATCCAAATAGTGACTGATACATACCAAAACTTGAACCATACTCTTGAATGAACCCAAGATAATATGGGGACTGACACATGAGTGAAGAGGGTGATGTGAACTTAAATGGGACTGAATAATTTATGCCATACTAAACCCAAGCAAGGCAAAACAACTAGTCGACTGGTCCTTGCTATGGACAGATGACAAAACATGAATGAGCAGAACGCATATATGTATACGCTCGAGCCCCTCTAAAACTCAATATTGATACAATGGTGTACAAGGAGGAATGCAGGGCAATATCCAAATGGATAGATACTCAATAAGGAAAGGTCTAAAACATCACTTTAGCTTAATTAACAGGACTACACATCCAAAGGCTGAACCCATTATACAGTGATCATTAATAACATACCAAAGCCCCTCTCCCAAACCATGTTTGATCAATCAAAACATTATAAAACCACTAGTAACAATGAAGTTTGACTATGCACAAGGGGATTTTCTCACCGTTTATAGGAAAAGAACTATTCATCTTGACTAATGTATTGAAGCTTATGACAGCTCTTATGTCGCATACGAGTGATTTATGAATCATCGATTTTATCATTTATATAACACTTCTATATTGTTTTTTCTGTGTCGTAATTATGAAATAGATCATATTTATTTATCATTTTCTCACCATTTATCGTGAAACAAGTATAAAACTTGACTAACATGTTGAATCAATTAGCTTAGTTATAATCTGGTAAACTTTAACCAATTAGCTTAGTTTACCTTATAAATTTTGATTCATATTATTTTACCAATTCTTGGTTTATTCTTTTTTTTTTCAGATATATGTCGAGATAGAGAAAGCACGCCTGATTAAAAAACTTGCTAAGATTATACTGTTAAGCTGCATGTTTGATGCAAGAAATTGTTGTAAGTTGATGCTACTAGCTTGATACTTTGATCTTATGGGCACTTATTATATTGAATAACTTTTACTTGGAATTTATATTTGTGCCAATAGAGGTTTTACTTGGAATTTACATTTATGCAACTATTTTAATTATATACACACTGATACTTGTCCTTCAGGTTGAACATTTGGAGCCATGGCAAAAACTGAAAAGATAGCATTCATGCTTGAACAAGTATTACATCAATTTTTACACCTTGAAGTATTCATTTTCCTTTTCAAATTTCTTGGCATTTCCAAACTTCAAAAAGAAAAATCAATGGAAACTGTATTTTCCCAAAGGGAAGAAAATACTAAAGAATTGATTTTATTTCCATTCCTCTCCGCGAACCAAACTAGGCCTTAGAGAAATCTAGACCAACATACCAACTTTTACATGAACATTTACCTGAGATGACTTAGTCATGTGATATCGACCAAATTATGAGAAGTTGTAGGGGACCTAAACCAAATTCAACCTTGGCATTGTGGAATTTATGGTAATTATTATCTCTGATTTTACAGATCACTTCTGGGAAATCGGATTTCTGGGACAATCCCAGAAGAACTGGGAAACATGATTACTCTCAAGTCCCTGTCAGTCCACTTCCCCTCTTCAATTTATTAATTTTCTCTTGAGAAAATGGTTATATTCATAATTTTGATCATATTTTGGAAATTTTGCAGGGTTCTACAGGACAACCAAATGGAAGGCCCAATTCCTGCTAGTCTCAATAATCTTATCAACTTGGAGAGACTGTTAGTAGGCTTAAAAACTATTTAATTGTAGGGTTGTAGTCAAAAAAAAAGTTCTCAACATTTTGCAGTAATTGATTCATTTTGGTACTGCAGCTTTCTTTCTGGGAATAACTTCTCTGGGGAGTTACCGGACCTTGGCAGCCTCAAGAACATGACTGTCTTGTGAGTAAAAAATTCCCTCCACCTATTCCTAAGATTACATGGAACTTCGATAACATTAATTCAAAATATAGGTAAGCATATAATTTGTTAAGTTGCATAAAGGTGTCTGTGAAATTTTGTACTTGTACTCTGGGATATTTAATGTGTCCTTATTCTAGTATTTTATAATATTATTTGAATTAAACCCATCTCAGGTTCGTTTGTGCCTGGACCACCTGGATTATGTTCGTGCACAAATTTTGTCAAGGAAAATTAGTCCAAAGAAAAGAAAAAGCCAAAGGAAGGTGATAATGTCGTTGAAGAGGCTCATGCTGACATTCCGTCACTCTTGGAGTTCAAAAGCATCTATTAAAAATTAATGATAAGGTATTGTGATACTTTTTCCAATTATTCCACAATTGGGGTTCTGTAAAATGATGTCCCGAGGAAAGAATGATGTCAAAAAGCTCAGGTAAACAAGTTTGTAGAGAGAAAAAAACATGATATTTATGCGCTTTTCTTCGAATAAGCGATAACATAATTCATAATCATTTCAGTTGAATGAATCATATTCGTGGTATCACATTTATTCTTTCTCAGCCCATTTGTAATTGAACGCTCTTGATAATATAATTTTCATTTTCTTAGCTTGATATGATCAAAACTTATCTACCTCCTAGTATGAATGAATATTGCAGCACTATGAATCAAACTTTATTGAAAATCCTCTATGATTTTATTTTTGAAACCCTTTTTCATATTAATCTGAATTCTTCATCGTTTTTTTCGAATGTATGAATAGTTTCACCATGTGCTTTTATTTTTGAAATGCAATTTCAGTATTTATATTTTATAGTGTACTTGGTTAGGGCCAAGGTCGAGGTTGTCTTGCATGATAAGTATGGCTCTAACCACTGATTTATAGCTTTTCCTAAAGAACCATTTCTGCTTCTCTAGAGGTTTAAGTATTGGACAACTGCAAAATGCTGTCAAAAATAGGTTCATGTAGAAATCCTAATACCTTTGTTTTAACCATGTGACGAAATTAATATTTGTATCTGTTAGTGCTCAATAACTCTATTGAAAAATGGTATTAGTATTTGATTTCCGGTAAGAAAATACTGATACTCAGTGGTAGAACTCAAAATTTTCATGAATGTCAATTATACATGAATTATATTTCCAGTGACCAAATCAGCATTTTTGAATTTTATATACAACTATATAGTCTATTATATTCCCTACGTTGACCTGCCTATTTACTTTGGCTCCTTGGCCTCAATGACTTGGTCGGGTATGGATACTGAGACTCAATGGACGGAGCTTGATCAATTAAGGTAACTTCAGAAATTTAGGTACACATGTTTTGTTAAAGAATTACCAATTATGAACTTTCTGAACAATGTGGATTACTTCCCAATTGCAAGTTCTCTATCATTGTAATTCCAGAGTTGAAAAGTCATGGCAAAACTTGGAACCCTTGGACGCAGGTTGATTAACTATAGTTATTTTGAGTTTGAAATAGACTGAATCAGTTATGGGCATAAAATTACTTTCTTTTGGTATATATATATATATATATATATATATATATATATATATATATATATATATATATATATATATATTGTTTTACTTACATTTTTTTTGTTTTTTGTTTTGTTTGCAGGATCAAATAGACACATTGACAAAAGCTAATTTTGGGGGAAGGCATTCATAACATGAGATCTATTGTAGCTAGGCTATTTTTTTGGGAAGTCAATCAAATATTCATGTGTTATGTCTACATTATAATTGTCTAATTTGAATACAGTACGTTTATGAAATACATTTTTTTTACTATATGGGCTACTTGAAGTTGTTAAAATATTGCATTATGGATTATTTTGTAAAGAGATGTTTAAAGACATTATATTATATTCATGTTTTGTTCACGTAATTTGTTGCTCTTTGTTCTCAAGTTCTTTGAATAATTTTTTAATGTTTTAAAGTTATTTTCAAAACAATTTCTTTAAATTTATCTTGGAAAATATAAGTGAAAATAAAAATTAATGTAAAAAATATGAATTAGCTTTTGTGAAATCAAAATGTACAGCAAAAAGCGTATTTATATTTGGCTACATTAGCTTTTGCGACATCAAATTGTGTAGCCAGAAGTGTATTTATATTTGGCTACATTAGCTTTCGCGACATCAAATTGTGTAGAAGAAAGTATTTTCTATAATAAGTAAAATAAATAAATTAGGCTTTTGGCGACATGTGTCATGTTGCCAATGTATGACCTTTTTGCGACACACAAGGCACATGTCGCCAAAGGTTTTTTTGAATCTGAAATATGTTATGTCGCCAAAAGGTACTATATTCTGCGACATGTTGATTTCATGTCGCCAAAGACTTTTCCAGACAAGGCTACCGCGACATATGTGCGACATAGCCAAATATGTCGTAGAAACCCTTTGGCGACATAAATATAACGTTTCGCAACATATTGCTTATGTTGCTAAAAATGTAATTTCTTGTAGTGAGAGGTAATATGGACGTGATAGGTTCTGCGGCCTTAACACCATGGCTTTATCCCAGATTGGGTACATGTGTTAAGTTAGGAGATTATCTATATCAGAGGTAGTATAGATGTGATATACGACAATCAAAACCAGGAAGTTTGCTCAAAGGCGACAAAAATAAACCTGGCAGACTCCGGCAGGATGAAGCATTAGAGTGGAATTTCAGAGGTATTAGTATACATGACTTGTCACCCAGGGAGATGCGATGTGAATCCACTCGGAGCTAGTAGAGTGTAAGTTCAGAGGTACTTGGTGTACATAACTCGACAGTCTAGGAGCATGTCTTTAAGCATAATATTTTTTTAGAAACATGCCATTTATGGGCATCATAAGCAAGTCTCCATTTTTTTTGCGAGCCGGTATGCGCCATTGGAGAATACAGTCTCGATGACGAATGGGCCCTCCCATTTGGGCTGGAACTTGTCGGCGGTTTTGTGAGTCATGACCATCGGTCTGCGGATGGCCAAGACGAGATCGCCTACTTTGAATGTTCTCTACTTGATTTTCTTGTTAAAAGCTCGAGAGATGCAAGCTTGATAGAGCTCGATGCTTTGTTGAGCTTGTAAACGCTTCTCGTCTAAGGCTTCCAGTTCTTATAGCCGTCGGCAGTAATTATCGTCCGACGTCAACCGGTAAGTAAGGGCCACGCGAATTGAGGGGATCTCGGTCTCCAATGGGAGAACTGCCTCGCTCCCGTAAACCAGAGAGAACGATGTATTTCCTGTAGCCGTCTGAATTGTAGTACGGTAAGCCCATAAGCATTCGCCCAGCTTTTCATTCCAGTCGCGCTTGTTTGAAGACACTAACTTTTTGAGAAGCTTGATTATGGTCTTGTTAAAAGTTTCAGCCAGACAGTTAGCCGATGGGTTGTATGCCGTTGAAGCCACATTCTGAATCTAATTTTTGTCGCAGAATCGATAGAAATCATGGCTTACGAACTGCAGACCATTGTCGTGAATAATCCTTCGGGGAAGTCCAAAACGGTAGATGACCTGATGCTTTACGAAACTAATCACGTTTGATGTCTTTACCTCTGCAAGCGGAACAGCCTTCGCCCACTTGGAGAAGTAATCGGTAATCGCAAGTATAAACCGGTGCCCCTTAGATGACGGCGGGGTGATTGGTCCAATGATGTCCATTCCCCATGCTTCAAATGGCCAAGAGACCACTGTTGGGTGCAAGAATCGGATTGTTGATGTATAAAGTCTACGTGGATCTGACAAGCTCTATAATTCTTTGCATAATTGACTGCATCTGCTACCATCGTAGGCCAGTAATAGCCCATCCGACGGAGACGGTCCTGCAACTTCGGGCCAGGTCGGTGAGCCCCGCAAATGCCATCGTGAGCCTCGCATAGGGCTTCTTTAGCTTCTGCATTTGATAGGCAGCGTAGCAGTAGTCCGTCGTAGGATCGTCGATATAACATTTTTGTTTCTGTATCATAAAAGAATCTGAGAGACCGCCTTCTGATTGAAGTTGCTTCTTTCACATTCTCTGGCAGAATTTCGTAGACTGCAAAGTCGATGAACGGAAGTCTCCAGTCTTGTATGTCATTGATTATCTGGGCGGAGTAACTTGTACCTAGTTGAACGTTGTTTTTAGGACAGACCAGCTCATGGCCTATCACGTCGACTAGATGATGAGCATGATTTGGAACTGCCAAAGAAGCGGCGAGACCTGCTAAGGCGTCAGCTTCAATATTTTGGAGCCTAGGAACATGCTTTATAAAGATCCCCTCCAAGGTTGCAATGATGGTAATTGATGTCTAATGATAAGGAATCAGGTCCACGTTGCGGACCTCGTATGAGCCTCGGATTTGATTAACAATCAACTGTGAGTCGCCATACGCTTCTAGGTATTCCACCCCCACTTCTTTTGCGAGTCAGAGCCCGATGACCAGAGCATTATATTCGGCCATATTATTTGAACAGGGCTCTGCGAGAGAGTACGCCCGATTGACTACCAATCCAGAGGGAAAAATTAATACTATCCCGACTCCAGCGACGATATCACCTTGGGGCCCCGTTCTTGAAGGACCGTCGAAGAACATTCGCCAAACGGCATCATGTGAAGTCATGTTTGAGTTGACGACTTCGTCTGGGATTTCTTCATAGATTTTGGTTGTTTCTGAGCCTGGATGGGCTGCTAAGAAGTCGGCCAAGGCTTGACCTTTGACAGCCTTTGTGGAACGAAAACCATATCGTAGAGGGACAACAATATCAACCAGGTGGCTAGACGAGAACTGAGTGTGCAGGGCTTGGTCATGAGAACCCTGAGGGGGTTGACTCGTGAGACAACATGGATGGTCTGTCCTGTCACATAGTGTCGTGTTTTTTGAATGGCGAACACCAAAGCAAGGCATTCCTTCTCCACGGCGGTATACCTATGCTCCGGCCCCACCATCATTCGGCTGAGGTAATAGATGGCTTGTTCATGCCCCGCATCATTATTCTGTGCCAGTAAAGTGCCGAGGGAGTGTTCCATTGCCCGCATATAGAGTAGAAAGGGCTTTCCAGCGACTGGGGCTACCAGAACTGGCGGATTCGACAGGTATTCCTTAATGTCATCAAAGGCGCGTTGGCATTCTTCATCCCATACGAAAGAGATGCCTTTCTTCATGAGTTGTGTGAATGGTTGACATCGTCCTGAGAGGTTAGATATGAACCTCCTGATGTAGGCTAATATTCCATGAAGGCCTCGGAGTTCGCGGAGGTTCCTCGGTGGACTCATCTCCAGGATTGCTTTTGTTTTATCGGGGTCTATGTGAATACCCCGGGAGGTGATGACGAAGTCCAAGAATTTCCAACTGGACAAACCCATGAAGGATTTGGTGGGATTCATCTTAAGATTGTGCGCTCACATGAGGTCGAAGACTGTCCTCAAATTGTGTAAGTGGTCATCCTTGGAGCGGCTTTTGACGGCGATGTCGTCAACGTAACACTCCACCGTCTTGCGCAGGTGGTCTCTGAAGATGAAACTCATAACTCGTTGATATGTAGCACCGGCGTTCTTTAGACCGAAGGGCATGACTGTGTAACAATACACGCCGATCGGTGTTCAAAATGACGTATGCTTCTCATCATCAGAAGACATTTTGATTTGATTATATCCCGAAAAGCCATCCATAAAGAACATGCGCTCGAAGCCACATGTATTATCGATCATTATGTCTGTGATCGGAAGAGGGAATTCATCCTTAGGACATGTCGCATTCAGATTGCGGAAGTCGATGCAAATTCGAATCTTTCCGTTCTTCTTGATGACGGGTACTATATTAGCTACGCAGTCTGGGAGTTGTTCCTCGCGAATGAAGCCGCTAGCTATAAGCTTGTTTACTTCAGTTTCGATAGAATTCATCATGTCTGGATGGAACCGTTGTTGTTGTTGTTTGACTGGTTTTGCGTCTGGATGAATGTTGAGCTTATGAAGTGCGATCTCGGGGTTTAGCCCTGGCATGTCTTCATAACTCCAGACGAAGCCGTCGATATATTCTCTAACGAGTTGTAATAGCGACTCCCGTTCGTCGTCCATCAGGCTTTTACTGATGAAGACTGACTTTGAGGAGGATTCGTCGCCGAGGTCAACTTGCATAACCTCATCTTCAGTGGGAGGGTCTCGTTGTTCAAAGCGCTTCTCCTATTGTGCATCCAGCAGTTGGACCCATGGCTCCAATTCTAGAAATTCAGATAGATCTTCGTCTTCTTCCTGAATGTCAGCGGATGCCATGTTGACAGACAATGTCTGCCTGAATATAACTCCAATGCTATCATCGGAATCGTAAGTGGGTGATTCGGATGAGTAAGAATGCTACTCGCATTTCTCATCGGAGCTCTTGGACGTTGTTGCTGGTGTAACATAGCCTAGACCGTGTCTGGACTTGCTGTAATAATCTCGAGGTTTCTCAGTCGGGACTGGCAACTGCAGAGGCGATCGCCGGCCGTTGCCGTAGTTCAGGCCTGGGGTAGTCTCCATATCGTACTCCTGCTTTTGCATACTTGGCTTAGGGACTATACAGGTAGAGCGGCAATCTTGCAGTATCGGATTCGAAATCGAATTCTTCTGTCATGAAAGGTTGAGGACCTTCTTTTCGGCCGAAGATGATTATGTGATCGCCTTTTCTTCTGCCTAGGACTAGGAAGTAGGCACCTCTAATGGGAGTAATTCGGTTCGCGGTATAGACGGTTGTCACCTGTGTGTGCAGTTTAATGTCCATACCGTGCTCCATAGCATACATCAGATTAAGCTTATTGCGATCAGGATAGTTCAACGACAACCTTTTATTGATGAAATAAGGTATCTTGTCTAGAGGAATTACATCATCGGCAGAGGGACTATCAACATGTGCAACCAGATATTTTGCCAGTTCATCCTCCAGTTTAGCTACCCCCTGCGTGACCAGAGACTGGGGCGATGTCCTGGGCAGCTTGACCACCAAGGGTTCCGCTCGTAGCATCGGCTTGTCTGAGGGTCTCGGATCAACACTTGGCTGTCGGCTCGTCTTGGATAACCATCGGCTCGATAAAGGACCTTGCATCTTCCGTTCGCCTTTGATTGGATTTCGACAACCGGATTACCATCGGCTCCACAGAGGACCTTGCATTCTCCGTTCGCCTTTGCTTGGATTTCGGCAATCGGATCACCATCAGCTCCACGACGGATTTTGGCTCCTGGCTAGACCTCGGGAGCCAGATGACCATCGTTTCCAACTGCGCGGTTGGGACGGGAGAACCGAGCACTTCTTTATGCAAAGTTGCGACAAGGGGTACGGCTTTGCCTAGTTTGCGGGCCTGTAGACGATCAGAGGTTCCTCTGACCCTGTTGTGGCCTCCGGTTCGTTTTGTGTCCCCACATCAACTGTGTGCTGCTTAGATTTATCATATAGACAAGCCTCAGACGAATAGTAAGACTCAACACCTTTGAAGAGATCGATGTCGACGAATTTCGTCTTTACAAAGCCGTGCTTACTGACATACTTGAAGCACTAGTGGAGCGTGGACGGCACGATCATATAGTCATGTATCCATGGACGCCCCAAGAGGATATTGTAGGACGTATCTGCGTCTATGACGTAGCAGGTAACCTCCATCTTTAGGTCGCCGATCTGACATTTCAAGCAAATTTTTCCCAGGGGATAGCTTCTTCCCGAGTTAAAACCGCTAATGGCAGTCTTGGTCAATGTCAGCCGGTGCATAAGGATGCCCAGGAGTTGAAGCAAGCTTTTTGGGATGATGCTAATTGATGAGCCAGGATTGATGTGCATCTGATCCACCTTGATGTCGCCTATGTATCCAGTGTAGTACAAGGGGCGATCATGCAAGTTGGTTTTGATTAACATGTCATGTGGGGTAAATATGATGTTGGGCATTACATCTGCGCAATTGCTGTCCTGGAGATCTGCTGACGAGTCTTCCCCTGTAGGCTTGACCTGAGCTAAGTAGGCATCAGCATTCTGGAGTGCTTCGCTCAATGCGACGTGAATATCCTTGGAGAGCCTTAGGAGATCGTATAACGACAACTTTGCTGGCGTATTACCCAGTTGTGCTAGTATGTCAAAGATGTAAGGTCTCTCCAGCCCCTGAGGTGCATCCTTACGGAGCGGCCTATCGAAGCGGGTTTCCTTCGACTTGGATTTGTCTGTCGGTGGAGGCTGAGATGGTCCCGGAACATCAGTAGCAGGCAACGTTGTCGGCTGAGGATCTTCGACTGAATTACCCGGAGTGGGCTTGAATTGTGCGCCAGACCGGGTGACAATGACCGTCGCCTCCTCAACTTCGGCCGAAATTGTGTGGCATGATCTGGACTTCCCGCCCTTCTTTTTGCTAGTTGAAGATGGCACCGCCTGGGTGTAGTGCCCCGTCCCTACATCGTGCCCCGTTCTCCGTCCACGGGGTACGCGAGAAAGAAACACTATCGACATCAATTCGGTCGGGACCGATAGGTCGAGATCGATCGAATCGGTCGAACAGGAACGGTTGAATTAAGATCCATTCCTCGTTATGGAATGGCTTCTTCGGAACCAAGTCTCATATTCAGCGTGTTGCGCCTCAAGGATTGATTCTACGGCAGAGTCGGGAGAGACCACCCGTTGCTCTGTTTTTCACGCCGCTTGCGTTGGTTTTGGCCTTAGTTTTCTAAATGCGTTTTCGTGAATGTTTTCGATGGTTTTCTTGGCTTACATTTCGAACTCGCATTTTCTATCGAACTTCTTGAATAATACAGTGTTCTAATCGGTTGCTTGTACGATTTCAAGTAATCGCGTAGGCGACGTCTAGCGCGACCAACAAGTTCTCTCGCCTCAAGCAAACTCAAGGTGAGTGGCTGACCCTTCTCTTCTCGACCCCTTCTTAGGTAAATCGATAATGTTGTTGCGAATGAAAGAATAGATGCAAGGGCATGGACACGATAAAATGATCAAGTTTTCAAAGAGAATGTAGGCTATACCTTAATAACTAAAATTGGTCTTTGCACGGTCATGGACAACTTGTCGACAAGGTAGAGTTTCTCCACACGGCAACCCGGGGCCACGGGACCGTTGCGGCCAAGGAAGGAAACAATTACATAAGCTGTGATGGGCACGAGTTAGGCGAGGACTTGCAGTGGGGCTCGCTACTCGCACTGAAAGGGCCCCGTCTAACAAAAGCTGAAGGAGTCTACGATGGCCCTGGGAGCCAGTGACCAATCACACGTAATATAGCACTTGGTATGAAAATGATAACAATTGACAGGGAAGAACATGGTAAGTCTCACAAGGCGCGGCGCGGTCCGCCATGGGTAAGCTTCATCGTATTTCACGTTATGTTGTCATATGCTTGTTGAAATTCATTACAGTGGTTAGAAACATTCATTAACTAAGTCATATATACTCTTCAACCAAATGAGAGCTTGGAACTCAAATAGCCACGCACCAGTACAAAGTGTAATGTACTGATCCACGCTCTCCACGCTGGTACCCGAACCACGAAGGGAGTGCCACTTAAAGCTCAAGGCGGCGCAAACACTTTTGAAGCCTCGTCCGTGTGTTGAAGGCTTGTTTATGAATCCTTTTGAAGACTTCGCACTCAATACAAAGGAAGAAAGATGACGACTCGGCTTCCCTCGATAGCAGGTGGAAAGTGTAATTATTTTGCTTGTAAAAATGGATGTAATGTATGGAACGACTATATCATCAGCGTTCGTTTTGTAATCGAGTCATGTTGTAGCCCGCGCGACAATGATTGTAATGGAGTCAATGTAAATGAAGTTTTATTATCAGTGAAAAGTCTACTTCTATTTCAAATGTGTCAATCAATTTCTCTGCGTACTCTAACTTGATGTTGTGTTTCGAAAAACCTTATGACTATGCTTTGTGCGATCGCAACTTAGGTTCGCACGGCATCACGCCCTGGGGACGACTATCGATTGTACAAAATTGGGGCATGACATAATGGTATCAGAGCACGGCTTTACATCATTTGGCCTCATGTCTAGAGTTTTAAACCTTTGACCTCGCATCGATGAGATAAGTTGTTCCATACAATGAGTCCGTAATAATTTGTGACTGATCCGTTTGCCTTCGTATTGCAGAAGTGTCGGAACCCACGGCCGAGCAAGAGCAGAGCGCTTCTAGCGACTCTAGCATTTTGCGGGCCGGAGCTTCTAACAATACCATTGAGAGGATGTTGCGCATGATGGAGGCGCAGCAGAAACAGTCCGAGAACTGACATCAACAGACAGAGGCGCGACAGGCCCAGTTCGAAGCTCGCTTCGACGCACAAGCTAAGCTACAACAAAAGCAACTAGATACTCTGCAGCAGATCGTCCAGACAATTGTGGTCAACGGAAATTCTGCGACTGCGCCTACTGTCACCGTGCCGACGGTCCAACCCATTGAAGTCGACACGGAGGAGCCCGAGCGTCAACCGGCGGCACCAAAAAAATACAACTTTGAAGTGTCAGAATTCAAGAAAGCATGCCGCACTTCCTTCAGCGGTACCGAAGGCCCTTCTATGGCAATCGACTGGTTGGAAGAGCTGAAAGATCACTTCGAGCTCCTCAACATTGAAGAATCAAAGAAAGTCGCCTGCGCACAACTTCAACTACGGTTGAACGCGCACGACTGGTGGGCCGTGCACAAGCGAGCGATCGGACGTGACAACAACTCAGCGCTGATCTCTTGGGCCACGTTCCGTAAAGCCTTTGAAGTCAAGTACCTTCCCTCCGCCGTTCGCCAAGAGAAGGAGAATGAATTCATGCAGTTGAGGCAAGAGAACCGGACAGTAGAACAGTATGCCACAGAATTCAACAAGTTGTCCAAATTTGCTGGTGCGTTTCTTCCTACAGAGGAGTGCCATGTGTGACGGTTCGAAGTGGGTCTGCGACACTCTATCGGTGCGCATGTAGGAGTTTCGGAGTACAAGACCACGGGCGATGCTCTAAATCATGCTCTCCGCCTTGAGAGCCAGTACCATCCTGTTGCTGCAGACTTTGTGCGCAATTCTAATCACAAATGTCCTAGCAATACGGAAGGTAACAATTACGCGTCAAAGCGTCCAAATAATGGCGGCTATAAGGGTCAGAACACGTTACCTCGTTGCACCAAATGCAATCGCCTCGGGCACGATGCCAACAACTGCTTCAGCTTCAGAGGGGATTGTTATATTTGCGGACAAAAGGGCTACCTCGCTCGGGATTGCACGAACCCCAGACCGATTCGCAACGCTCCACCACAACAAAACCGTCAAGAGAATCGAGGACAGGTGCCCCGACCTCCTCAGCCCACTCAACCCAACAACCAAGACCGGCGTCCAAATGCTCATGGGCTCGTCTATGCCATGACTTGAGATGAGGCATTCGCCTCCGACACTGTTGTGACAGGTATATTGAATTTCAATAATGTACCTGCTCGTGGGTTATTTGATTCAGGAGCTTCGCATACTTTTATATCGGCGGACTTCGCCACCGAGCACAAATTTTCTATAATGTCGTTAGACCTCGATCTTAGCGTAAGTATGCCTTCGGGCATGCCACTACTCACAAATTTAGCCTGCGGGGGAGGAACCATATGTATTGGGGGTCAAAAGATCGGTCTTGATACGATAGTTCTAGATATGAAGGACTTCGACATCATACTGGATATGGATTGGCTCGGTCCCTGAAAAGCTACCATCGACTGCGCAGGAAAGAAGGTCACCTTCCGCATACCTGGAGTGCCCAAATTCTGCTATTCGTGTGGTGAAGCATCGCCGACCTGCATGGTGATCTCGGTAATTTTGGCTCGAAAGTTGCGACATTCCGGTTGCGACGGCTATTTGGCATCCATTCGTGACATGAGACAAGATGGTACAAACGCAGGTCAGACCGACGTTGTGGCAAAATTTCCAGACGTGATCCCGAACGAGCTACCCGGCATGCCGCCCGATCGAGAAATAAAGTTCACTATCGACACATTCCCTGACATCCGGCCGATCTCGAAAGCTCCGTACAGAATGGCCCCGACAGAATTGAAAGAACTGAAGGCACAACTACAGGAATTACTTGACAAAGGGTTTATCCGTCCGAGTGTTTCGCCGTGGGGTACGCCCGTGCTATTTGTGAAAAAGAAGGATGGATCGATGCGGCTCTGCATCGACTATCGAGAACTGAATAAGGCCACCATCCGGAACAAACACCCCCTGCCCTGCATCGACGACTTGTTTGACCAGCTCCAAGGTGCAACGGTGTTTTCGAAGATTGATCTGCGATTCGGTTACCACCAACTCAAAGTCAAGCCAGATAACGTGCCGAAGTCTGCCTTCCGCACTCGCTACGGCCACTACGAGTTCTTGGTAATGTCGTTCGGTCTGATAAACGCCCTTGCCGTCTTCATGGATCTTATGAATCGGGTGTTCCGTCCGTTCGTTGACAAATTCGTAGTAGTCTTCATCGACGATATCCTCATCTACTCAAAGAATCGAGCGCAACATGCAGAACACCTGCGGACGGTATTCCCAATCCTTCGAGAGAATCAGTTGTATGCGAAGAGGAATAAATGCGAATTCTGGCTGAACAGCGTCTTATTCCTCGGGCACATCATCTCCGCCGCGGGCATCGCAGTCGATCCGAAGAAGGTTGTGGCAGTTGCTGATTGGAAACGGCCTGCATCAGTTAGCAAAATTCGAAGCTTCCTAGGCTTGGCGGGATACTACCGACGCTTCGTGAAGGACTTCGCGAAGATTGCATCGCCGTTGACTCGCCTCACCCAGAAAGGAGTTGCTTTCGAGTGGTCAGACGACTGTGAAACTTCCTTCCAAGAGCTCAAACAACGGCTCATTTCGGCCCCGATACTTTCTCTTCCTGAAGGGACTGAGGGATTTCAAATTTTCAGCGATGCTTCTGGCCAGGGCTTGGGGTGTGTGCTCATGCAGCGGGATAAGGTGATATCTTTTGCTTTTCGGCAGTTGAAGCCGCACGAGAAGAACTACCCCACGCACGACCTAGAACTATCGGCGATTGTGTTCGCGTTGAAGCTGTGGCGTCACTATCTTTATGGCGTGGCGTGCAGGATTTATACGGACCACAAAAGCCTCAAGTATCTCTTCACCCAGAAAGAACTGAATTTGCGGCAGAGACGATGGCTTGAACTAATCAAAGACTACGACTTATCAATCGACTATATGCCGGACAAAGGAAATGTTGTAGCGGATGCACTGAGAAGGAAGTACTTAGCTTCGTTATGCATCAACGATCGACTGTTGCATGAGTTGGAAGGGATGGGCATTGAACTCCGAGTTCATTTTAGAGACGTAAAGCTGGCACAACTGCGGCTGGAACCGAGCCTATTGGAGAGAATCAAGTCTGCTCAGAAGGACGATCAATACCTGGAGAAGATGCTGAAGCTGATATCAACAGGGAAAGCGTCCGACTTTGCAGAGGACGAGTCGGGAGTGTTGCGAGTGAAGGGTCGGCTATGCGTTCCGGATGACGCAGAATTTAGAAAGAAGATAATGTCGGAGGGGAATTATGCAAAATATTTCTTGCATCCTGGTAGCACCAAGATGTATAAGGACCTCCGCGTTGTCTTTTGGTGGTACGACATGAAGAGGGACGTAGCGCTCTTTGTGTCAAAGTGTATGGCCTGTCAGCAAGTTAAAGCCAAGCACCAGCGACCGGATGCGGAGATGCAGAACCTTGTCATTCCAGAGTGGAAGTGGGATCATGTCACTATGGACTTTTTTGTTGGCTTGCCGAGGACGCCGCGGGAAAACGACGCCGTCTGGGTCATCGTCGATCGACTAACTAAGTCAGCGCACTTCATAGCCATTAAAGTTACTTGGAGCGTCGACCGCATTGCTCAGATATACCTTGATGAAATAGTTCGGCTGCACGGGGTCCCAATATCTATCGTCTCGGATCGGGATGGACGGTTCGTGGCACGCTTCTGGAGTAGTCTTCACTCAGCGTTAAGGACCAAGTTGAAGTTTAGCTCAGCTTATCATCTTCAGACTAACGGCCAAACAAAGCGAGTGAACCAGATTCTCGAGGATATGTTACGACTCTGTGCGATCGACTTGAAGTCAAGCTGGGACGTTCATCTACCGTTGGCCGAGTTTGCATACAACAACAGCTATCAGTCCAGTATCCAAATGGCACCGTATAAAGTCTTGTACGGCCGGAAGTGCAGATCACCCATTTGCTGGGATGAAGTCGGGGAACGGCAGATACTTGGCCTGGAACTGGTGGAGCAGACTGTGCAGAAGGTCAAGTTGATACGGGCGAGATTGAAGATAGCACAAAGCCGGCAGAAGAGCTATGCCGACACGTACCGACGCCCCCTCGAGTTCTGGGAAGGCGACCATGTATTCTTGAAAGTAATGCCCATGCGTGGAGTTTCCAGGTTCGGTGCGAAAAGGAAATTGAGCCCAAGATTTGTTGGTCCGTTCGAAATATTGAAGCGAGTCGCCCCGTTAGCTTACCAAATCGCCTTGCCGCCTACATTGTCGGAGGTATACGACGTCTTCCACGTCTCACAATTGCGGAAGTACGTGCACGATCCGAGCCATGTGGTAGATTTGGGTCAGCTGGATCTGAGACAAACTTGTCATATGTCGAAGAGCCAGTGCAAATCTTGGAGCACAAAGATAAACTTCTCTGTAACCGTGTTATTCCTCTCGTCCGCGTCCTCTGGAGAAACCATTCGGTCGAGGAGTCGACGTGGGAGCTTGAGTCGGAAATGAAAGAAAGATTTCCTTCATTGTTCTCGTAGAGGTAGGTTCTATTCTTAAGTTTCGAGGACGAAACTTTTTCTTAGTTGGTTATGGTGTAGTGCCCCGTCCCTACATCGTGCCCCGTTCTCCGTCCACGGGGTGCGCAAGAAAGAAATACTGTCGCTATCGATTCGGTCGGGACCGATAGGTCGAGACCGATAGGTCGGGATCGATCGAATCGGTTGAACGGGAACGGTTGAATTAAGATCCATTCTCCGTTATGGAATGGCTTCTTCGGAACCAAGTCCCATATTCAGCGGGTTGCGCCTCAAGGATTTACTCTGCGGCTGATTCGGGAGAGACCTCCCGTTGCTCCTTTTTTTCACGCCGCTTGCGTTGGTTTTAGCCTTGGTTTTCTGAATGCATTTTCGTGAATGTTTTCGATGGTTTTCTTGGCTTACATTTCGAACTCGCATTTTCTATCGAATTTCTTGAATAATACAGTGTTCTAATCGATTGCTTGTGCAATTTTAGGAAATCGCGTAGGCGACGTCTAGCACGACCAACAAGTTCTCTTGCCTCAAGCAAACTCAATGTGAGTGGCTGACCCTTCTCTTCTCGACCCCTTCTTAGGTAAATCGATAATGTTGTTGCGAATGAAAGAATAGATGCAAGGGCACGGACACTATAAAATGATCAAGTTTTCAAAGAGAATGTAGGCTATACCTTAATAACTAAAATTGGTCTTTACACGGTCATGGACAACTTGTCGACAAGGTAGAGTTTTCCCGCATGGAAACCCGGGGCCACGGAACCGTTGCGGCCAAGGAAGGAAACAATTACATAAGCTGTGCTGGGCACGAGTTAGGTGAGGACTTGCAGCGGGGCTCGCTACTCGCGCTGAAAGGTCCCCGTCTAACAAAAGCTAAAGGAGTCGACGATGGCTCCGGGAGCCAGTAACCAATCACACGTAATATTGCACTTGGTATGAAAATGATAACAATTGACAGGGAAGAACATGGAAAGTCTCATAAGGTGCGGCGCGGTCCGTCGTGGGTAAGTTTCATCGTATTTCATATTATGTTGTCATATGCTTGTTGAAATTCACTAGGATGGTTAGAAACATTCATTAACTAAGTCATATAAACTCTTCAACCAAATGAGAGCTTGGAACTCAAATAGCCATGCACCAGTACAAAGTGTAATGTACTGATCCTCGCTCTCCACGCAGGTACCCCGAACTACGAAGGGTGTGCCACTTAAAGCTCAAGGCGGCACGAACACTTTTGAAACCTCGTCCGTGTGTTGAAGGCTTGTTTCTGAATCCTTTTGAAGACTCCGCACTCAGTACAAAGGAAGAAAGATGACGACTCGGCTTCCCTCGATAGCAGGTGAAAAGTGTAATTATTTTGCTTGTAAAAAGGGATGTAATGTATGGAACGACTATCTCATCAGCGTTCGTTTTGTAATCGAGTCATGTTGTAGCCCGCGCGACAATGATTATAATGGAGTCAATATAAATGAAGTTTTATTATCAGTGAAAAGTCTATTTCTATTTCAAATGTGTCAATCAATTTTTCTGCGTACTCTAACTTGATGTTGTGTTTCGAATAACCTTATGACTATGCCTTGTGCGATCGCAACTTAGGTTCATACGGCATCACGCCCGGGGGACGACTATCGATTCTACGGAATCGGAGCGTGACACTGGGTAACTTCGACACTAAGTCCGGGTGGACCCACATGACCTCTCATCGTGACGTGGTGAGAGGCACCAATCCAGTCGTCTGGACCTGGACAGGTGGAACGTTAGTAACCTCCATCGTTGCCCGGGGAACGGGTACTATCCCGTCTTGAGTTTTTGTTGGAGGGAAGTCACCGAACTGAACGGATGCCATGTTTGCAGCCACGGTAACCTCTTCGAAATCCAGCGACAAAGCATTGGAGTTGATGAGGTTCTGGATGTACCGCTTTAATGTGAAGCACTTCTGCGTGGGGTGGTGGACATAGCGGTGGAACTGACAATACTTCGGATCCTCGATCTCTGCTGGTCGAGGCTCGCGCTCTACATCACGGAGTCGGATCCTACCCGCCTTTAGGAGCTTGTCGAAGATAGGCTTGACATGGCTATCTTCAAAAGAGTATGTCATCTCCTTGGGCTTCGGAACTTCTGCTTACTTTTGTTCAGATTTTTTGGTTGTACCAGCAACCATGGCCTGTTTGCCTTTGGTGTCCCGGTTACTGGTGGTGCCGCCACTGTTGTTGTTATTGGAGGTGTTACTAGGACGTTTGCCCTTGTCCTCTCCATCTGGGATGTGTAATCCCAACTGACGAGCCTTCTTTAACTTTGCCTCCGCGTTTGTGGCACTTATGATGAATGTCGTCCAATCCCTGAATTGATCTTCGCCCATCCAGAGGCTGACTGCAGGGAGCAACTTCTTTTGGCAGATTTCAATCAAGGAGCTTTCCGGACTGCCTTGGGGCGATCTCATCGCGGTTTGGCGAAACTGCTCGATGTAGTTTCTCGTTAGCTCCCTTTCCCCCTGAACGACGTCCATGAGAGACGACATTGTCACATCATGCCCAACTTCGTAGAACCTTTCCAGGAACATGTGTTTGAAACCGTCAAAGGAATGGATGCAGTTGTCCGGAAGGTTGCGGTACCAGTCGAACACGATTTCCTCCAATGCTCCGACAAATAGTCGTGTGAGGATGGCATCATTATGCGGCAAGTGGTCGGTTGTGACCTCAAAATGAGTCATGTACCGGCTAGCAGAGGTCTTCCCGTCATATGAATCGATATAAAACGGTTTGTACCACGGAGGAAAAGGAACGTCTCTCCATGCAACGGGATATGGCTGCCGTATTCTGAGGTCCCGAAAGGAGTCTCGGGTGTTGAACATTGCTAGAAGCTCCTGAACTTCTCTCCTTGTCTCCCTGGCCTCGTCTACCGCTGAGGGAGCGGATATTCCAGGAGGATTGTCTCCCAGAGGAGGAGCAGTCGTGTTCGAGCCCGCGTTGACTGCGGGGCCCAAACTTGTTTGTCCAGGTGTCCTTGCTGGTTGAGTCGGCAAGGCAGCCTTGATCTCGTATACTGACTTCACCAAGGTTAGGATCATGGCTTCAAGCGCTTCTAGACGTTGTCGATCACTAGGCCCTTCATGATCATCTCCTGCCATAAACACTGTTCGCACGTGGGAAGAGACTGATGGGACCGTAGAGGATGTGCTTTCCATGTCGTACCCTCGTACAGAGAAATCGTCGGGGAACGTCAGAATGTCCTCCTTCTCGGACTCGAAAGGTGTTCTACCCCCTGCGCAGGAAGCTGCATCGTTTTGGCGAAGGCGGTCACCTTCGGGGACGTCCAAGTCTGTTGCATAATTCTAGTGGATCGCTACCCCCTGCGCATCCTCTTGGAACACCGGGTTGTCGCATACGTTCAAGGGACTACCACCCCCGGCTTCGTTCACCCCCAGGGACATGGAGGATGAACCCCCGGGTGTTAGAAGCTTCTTTCTTGAACGGGTGCCTAGGTAGACACCTCCTGTGATTGTCGGCGGCAATCCTCCAGATGAGAGTTTCCTTGCCGTGCTGGCTGAGGTTACCGAGCTGGAGGAGCCTATCTTCTTTCCTCCCTTGCCGGCAGGAACCTTCCAAGTTGAATTACAGAAGGCGAGAGGAAATTCCTCGTCTCCCGAAATTTGCACTTGTTTCTCGAGTTGTTGTTGGACAGGTGCTGGCTGGTGTAGTCGTTGGAAGACGGACTGCCGATCTTTAGGTGCTGCCGATTTGTTGCAGCAGCAGTTGATGACAACTCGGGTACAGTGATGTCCTAGAGAGGATCACCACATGCCAAGGTTGCCTCTCTTCTTGCATTTGTGGATGAGTACTTCTCGCAAGTCAAGTGCATATTGATTTACCTTTGTATCCGTTTTATGGGCCCGGGTATCCTGAGAGCATGGGTGCGTAGGAATCATATTTGCTCCCTGATCTGAGGCAAGTAAAAGCACTTGCTCTCGATCGTTGTAGGAAGACTTTTGGGACCTACCCTATTCGTTTTCCGCAGAGGGCTGGACACGGAAGGTTCTGTACAGCTTTCCATCAGGAGCCCGTGTAACAGTTAACGGTACCCGCTGACGGTCAACAGATTGGACAGTTGACTGGGCTTGTTGAGCCCGCACTGCCCTAGACTTCTTCGACTTAGCACCCAAAGGTGCGTAGTAGGAAGAGTCCAGGTTGGAAGCTTCAACATTCTCAATGGGCCGCATGGGGTCTGGTCCGCATGAGAGACGGTCAAAGACAGAGCTTCTGACAGGGCCGCATGGGGCATCCCATTTGCTGCCAAGATTGGCTGCCGTATAGACCATCTATCTGTGGCCGCAGGGGCATCCTGTCTGCGGCCAGGATTGGCTGCCGCATAGGCAATCTGCCTGCGGCCACCTTCCTTATGCGGCCTCTTCTTCAACCGCATGAGTTTCCCTTGTGCCCCCAAAAGTACAGCATCGTAATGTTTTCCTCTGCCGGATTTGGGGACAGCAGGGTCCTCTGCGGTTCGAAGCGAGGCCGCATGGGAGCTTTGGTCACCGTCTTGAGTGGCGAGAGGAGTTCCTTCCAGAGCCTGGCGAGGGGCAATGGTCTTGGGCCTCCGTGTCCTGCGGGCTCTTTTCAGGTTGGCTCGCTTCTGTGCTGGACTGGTGCTCATATCGGAGAGCATTTCCTCGAATGCTTGTTGATCAAAGCAAACAACAAGCATCTGCTGCGTAGAGCCAAGCTTGGACGTGTCGGATTGCGTCACCAGTTTCTCAACGGTGGAGAAAGAAGCCCCAACAGAGTCGCCATCGTGTTTGCCATTAATTATCAAAACAAGAACTACACAGGAACTAGATTTGATTGCAAACTTAAAAGTACAACAGAGAGCCTAGAAAGAAATCCTAGGAAACAATCTAAGTACAACTGTTTAGTTTTGATTCTGGGAGGTAAGGGTGGAGGCTCGGGAGAAGTGTAGGAACTCTGTCTTACTCCTTGGACTATCAGACACAGTCTTTGCTCTTGAGAAAATTGCCAGCCTTTTGCATGGGTGTGGTACCCTGTTATTTATAATGATTTCGGGATGAAGCATATTTTGGGCTGCATAGATGGCCACGTGGCAGTAACAGCACACGAAGACTCGATCTTTGGCTGCCAGCTGGTGGTTTGTTGAGATTTCTTTGTTGTAGCAAATCTGGGTGGTTGAGACGTGGTCAATTTGCCACGTGCCCTATCACAAAATAGAATCAATCTGTTTGTGACAGCAATGAGGGGCCGCATAGAGCTTGGGGCATTTTGGACCGCACAGGTCTTCTTTGTTCTTTAGTGCTCGGCCATGCTGGGCCGCATAAGACTCATGCGGCTCAGGTCGTAGTCTCCCTTAGCCACGTGTCCCACCAGCAGTGCCACAAGTCCGCATGAAGCTCAGTCATATTTTGTTATTCTGGGCCGCATAAGGCTAATACGGCTCAGGTCGCAGTCTCCCTGGCCGCATAGCACCCCTGCGGGCCATGCCTCAGACCGCATGAACTCTCAGACACGTGGGCCCTTTGCTCAGGCACGTGGGCTCTATGTCTGGTGACATGACACTTCTTGTCTTTTTAGAAAGGTCACGTCTTATCTTCATCTTTTTGTCAGGATATGTCAGAGTTGTCAGCTTTGTCAGAGGGGTTTATGCGGCTGATCAGCTTGGTCGCATAAGTAGCTCTTCCTTCTGCGGCCCAAATTAGTTTGGTCGCATTTTAATATAATCAATCTATTTGAGACAGCAGTGATGGGACGCATAGAGTTTGGGGCTTTTTGGACCGCCGAGTTTGTCATGCGGCTCTTCCTTCTGCGGACCAAATTAACTTGGCTCAGAGCACCCATGCGGTCAGCTTTGTAATGTGATCCGCATGAACCCCATCTTTCCATGCTTCTACACCCTCATCACCAAAATTTTCCTCCTGATGATAGGCTCTACGGTCTACTTCATTAATTCTGCATCCTTCTTGCCCTTTTCGTACATGTTTTGCACCAAGGAGTTGTAGTGTGTCCACTCGTAGGAGCTCAAGTTGAATGTGAGCAGTGTATAGTGTTTGAAGGCTGCATTAAAGAGTGGCATGAATAGCCACTCTATGTCATCCTCTAAACCCATTACGAAGACTTCTACATCTGATTTGTAATTTTCAAGGGTGCCGAATTTTGCTTCTGGTTCAATGGCAAGCTCCACGGTGGTCTGTTTTACAAAAACAAAACACAATATCATAAGTTTTTACGTCATTTTTCATCGGTGTACACATGAATAGGGATTTTTCAGTTTTGATTCTTACCAATGTGTTGGACAACATGAATACAGACCACTTATATTGCGCGCCCTATGAACTTGGCTGGACGTACTTTCTTGCCAAGTCTTGAATTTATTTCATCTTCTTTATTATTATGTTGAGTATGTCAGCCTCCATGTCTTCATAGTT
The DNA here is from genome assembly GCA_029216955.1 of Iris pallida. Lineage (NCBI taxonomy): Eukaryota > Viridiplantae > Streptophyta > Magnoliopsida > Asparagales > Iridaceae > Iris > Iris pallida. The sequence continues at coordinate 13,735,565 of JANAVB010003600.1, forward strand.
GAGTATGTCTTGTATGTCTTTTACTGACAGCATGACGGCAACTTCCTTTTCTCCCTCTTTCGGGATATTCATATATACAATATCACTACAGATAAATTTAGTTTAGATTAACTTAATAGAGATTCTCAGGATATAATTGTGAAAAAGACTAGAAAGGAAAAAAAAAGAGTCATTCGCCGTCTAACTGACACGAAGAATGATCATTCGTCCTCCAACTGACACGGAGAATGATCATTCGTCGGCCAACTATCACGGAGAATGACCATTCTCCGTTATGAATTGGACGAAGATTGGTCGAGTTCAGAACACATACGTTGGATTCATCTTTCTTGGGAATACGATGCCCCTGTAAAGCGTATTCAACTCTTCATCCTACCCACCCCCCAAAGTCTGAGGTCATCGCATTCCCTTAGTATTATTCCTTTTTCTCACTAGTTCAGCCGTTTTGGTGTCTTGTCCGAGTTCAACAGATTCTTTTGATTCCACCTGCTTATTTTTTCCTCGTCCCAAGGGTTTGGCTTGAGGTTTTGGTTTCGGAGGGGCAGTTGTCTTCCGCTTTTTATTAGCCTCTGCTACTGTATTCTTCCCCATGGGAGTAAAATCTTCATCGGCTACTGCCGGTGATGGTTTTCTCAACCTCTTTGCCCCTTGCTCTTATTTTGACTTCTTTTGGAGCAGCATGTTCAGTAGCTTGTTGTTCAGCAGCTTGTTGAGTATCAAGCTGCAATGCTACAGCCATGGCTTCGAGATCAGCGATCTTTTCATCCTTTTTAATGGCTTTATTCTGCAACAATTCAACTTGCTTATGAAGATCGCTTTTCTCATTAATTAGTCTTTTATTTGTCTCTTTGAGCTGCTCGGTTGTTTGCACTGATATAAAACAAATAACAATGAAACGTATGATGTCAATCAATATGTACTTTTTTTAAAAAAGAAGGAAAAAAATTATTCTCCGTGATCTTAATATGGGTAACGATCATTCTCCGTGATTTTAACACGAAGAATGGTCATTCCCCTGCATTCTAACACAGAGAATGTCTATTTTTCGTAGTTTTACCACGGGGAATGGCCATTCTCCTGCATTCTAACACGGAGAATGGCCATTCTCCGTAATTTTAACAACGAAGAATGGCCATTCTCCGTGATTTTAACACGAAAATTACAAACCTGAACTTTGAAAAAAAAAAAGAAAATTTTACCTTGTGCCCCTAGCTCTTTAACCTTTTCGCTAAGCTTCTCATTCTCAGCAACAATCTCATATTTCTCTTTTCGCAAGTAGTCCAATTCCCGCACCGACACCCCCATCGTGGTGTTCATTTCAATTTGTTGGGCTCCTTGTGCCTTTAACTCTTTAACCTTTTTATGGAGTTTCGCATTCTCAGCAATAATCTGATATTTCTCTTTTCGCAACTCCTCCAATTCACGCACTAACCCCTCCATCACAACGTTAATTGCATGTTGTTGGGCTCCTTGTGCCTCTAGCTCTATAACATTTTTATGGAGTTTCTCATTCTCAGCAATAATCTGAGATTTCTCTTTTCGCAACTCCTCCAATTCTCGCATCGACCCCTCCATCGCGGTGTTCATTTCAAGTTGTTGGGGTCTCTCTTGCTCAGCATCCTCACCCCCACCCATTTGGTGGTGTCTCTCTCCCTCGTATGCACATTCTTCTTGTATATGTACCTTCTCTTCTTGGTGTGCATCCTCTTTCTCAATAGTTATAACCAAATCTTTGAATATCTTTTTCGATCTCAATTTACTGTGATATTCGATTTTGAGGAAGATCAAGATTGCGTACCCATCCTATGTGTAAAATCTCTGGTATTCACGAATTGGTTCGGACTTCCTTTCCACATGGGTACTATGTTCCGCAAACCAATAAAGAAAAAATGTTGTGCAACCTTCCATTTTGGAGTATACATCGGAGTAATTCCCCCCCCCCCAACAGTTTTACTCATAGTCCTCTTGATGCTCTCTATGACATACGCCAAGATTAACTTTGGCCAGCAGATACTTTTGATAATGTCTATACTGTCTACCAAGGCGAAGAACCTGTACGGTAAATTTGAACCACCAGACTTTTTGAATAATGTTGTTTGGCACAAGTGGAAGATTATTAGCTTGGCCAAATCATCTGGTTTAACATCTTCATATCCGTCACGAAGCCGTTGTAACAATTCAAAGAACCTTCTGTCTCACTTCCTTATTCGTAACTTCTGAGAGTTCGCCCTTGGAATTAGTCAGCAATCTCTTGAAGTGATCTCTACACAGGCTCAACGATGCCGGCGGTATGGCCTGCTGTTGTTTTCCCATGATCAATCTTCTGTAATAAGCATCATCCTCACTTTCATCCTTCAGCAGTAGACTGAAATGGCTGTCATATCGCCCACATATGGCGCTATTTTAACAGTAGTGCTCAATTCAAAGTATCTGATGTCATCTTTGTCTTCCAAGTAAGTTCCTATCAATTTCTCAAGACCTTATGAAACCTTGGCCAATTCCGGATTGCCAACTTTATTTTTGTAGAATACCTCGACGAAATTATAGAAACCGGTAAGACTCAATAACTGGCTCGGGCAAATGGCCACCACCTTCTTTGACATCTTCCATAAGAGTTAGCATTGTTTTGAAAGAAGAACGGAAAACTCTTGAATACTTATTACTGACCAAAAAAAATTCTACAAAAAAACCAAAAAATTAGGTTTCTGTCAACTGTTCTCCGTCATTTAACACGGAGAATGACCATTCCCCGTGACTTTAACACGGAGAATGACCGTTCTCCTGCATTTAACACGGGAAATGGTCATTCTCCGTAATTTTAACAACGGAGAATAGTCATTCTCTATAATTTTAACACAGAGAATGATCATTCTCATGCATTTTAACAGTGGGAATAACCATTGTCCGTAATTTTAACATGGAGAATGGCAATTCTCCGTCAATTTAACAAGGAGAATGGCAATTCTCCATGATTTTAACACATGGAATGACCATTCTTCGTGATTTTAACACAGGGAATGGCCATTCTCTGTGATTTTAACACGAAAAATGACCATTCTCCTATATTTTAACACGGAGAATGGTCAGAATGGCCATTCTCCTGCATTTTAACACGAAGAATGGCCATTTTCCATCATTTAACACGGAGAATTGCTATTCTCCTGTATTTTAACACGGAGAATGTTAATTCTCCGTCAATTTAACAAAGAGAATGACAATTCTCCGTCAATTTAACACGGAGAATACAATTCTCCTGCATTATAATATGGAGAATGGTCATTCTCCTACATTTTAACAGAATCATGAACATAACTTAAAGTTATACCTTCTTTTTGCCCTTCTTTTTGCTTACCAGCCTTTGGCTTATGTGAAACTCTCTTAATTCTCCCTGATTCTCTGTCATTCACCTTTGGCTTATATGCAACTCTCTTCATTCTCTTCACATCAGCTCTCTCTTCTCTAACTGGGGTTCCAGTTGATTCTGATGACGATGATGATGATGATGATGATGAAGTGAAAACTGATGATGATGATGAAGTAGGAACTGATGATGACAATATGGTGTGAAAATTGCGAAAGTAAGGTTTAAAGATTTTGGGGGAGAAAACCTATATTCGAAAGTGAGTAGCGTATGGAAGAAGAGGAAGAATTGAAACTTTTTTTGAAGAGTAGATTTCGTGGGTGTTTCCAATAAATTAGAAGGGCAAAAAGGTCATTCCGAACCCTTTTATATATTTTTTTTGCTAATTCTGGGTACGCGATAAAATGTTATTTTGCGGTGGATTTTTCATAAAACTTTTGCAATTTTTGGACATTTGATAAATTTTAAAATATAATGTAATTCATAACTTTAACATAATTCTAAATTTTGATATAACCCTATCATTTTGTAATGTTGTTATAATATAATTTTCTTCAGATTTATTTATGTGATTTAAAAAAATAAAAAATTAGTCTTATCGAAGAGAAGGAGAATTTTTTTTATTGAAAATACAATAGATAAGATCTAATCTATCTTATTATCTAAATATATTTAATATAATGTCACTTATAGTTTAAAATCTAATTTGAAATATCTAAAAAGATAAGAGAGATTAATTAATTTATTATAGTTTAGTTTATGAATTAGATTTTAAATTTGAAAAAAAAATATTTTGAATAAAGAAAGATTTAAATTTAAAAACATATATTAATGATAAGAGAGCATTTTTGAACTTCCATATCCTCTAGAAGTTGGCATGTATGATGATATTGTTGTGAACACAGTTGTACAATTTGAAGAAAAAAACTTATATTACTCATAATTTAAAAATCTAATTTGAAATAATCTAAGATGGTAAGAGAGTATCAATTAACTGATTATAATTAAGCGTACTAATTCAATTTTAAATTGAAAATATTATATTTTGAATGTGGAAGATTTAAACTAAAAAGATTATATTAATGATAAGAATTTTTGAACTTCACATATCCTCTAAATATGCCACGTACAATCATATAGTAGTTGTGTATATAATTATAAAAAAAATTTAAAAATTATGTGAGATTCAGAAACCTAAAATTTAAGATTGGTAGATGTAGTTACTTGGGACAGTGTAAGGGAGAACATGTCTACGTTTGGTTCGCGGAATGGAAGGAAAAAGAATTCAATTCCGTTGCATTTTCTTTCCTTTAAAAAATTACAAGTTCTGTTGATTTTCCTTGTCGATGTTTAGAAATGCCAAAAAAATTGAACAAAAAAGTGAATACTTTACTGTAAAAAAGTATTTTCTTGTTTGGATGGATGTAATTACTTTTCTTCCTAATTTTCTTTCATTGATAATCACTTTTCTTTTTTCCTCAATTCTTTTGACACCCATAAAAAAGTAATCGCTTTCCTTTCCGAATCCGATAATTTCGCGAACAAAATGAGGCCTAATGGTGTATGACATCAAAATCCTTTAGGCCTCGTTTGGTTCGCGGAATCTCCCGGTTGGGAAAGGAAAGTGATTACTTTCCTATGTTTGGGTGCCCAAGGAATTGAGGAGGAAAGGAAAGTAATTCCCAATGGAAGGAAAATTAGGAGGAAAAGTGATTCCATCCATCCAAGGAAGGAATCACTTTCCCGCATTGAAGTATTCACTTTCCTTTTCAAATTTCTTGGCATTTCCAAACATCGGAAAGGAAAATCAATAGGAATTAAAGTTTCCCAAAGGAAAGGAAATGACAAGGAATTGATTTCCTTTCCCTTCTATTCCGCGAACCAAACGAGACCTTAAAGTACTCGACCATTCCGATACTTCAATGATGTGACCTTTTTATTGTCTTTTGGACTTTTTTATTCTTCTATTCGATTCCTAACACCAAGAACAAAGAAAAAAAAAATTATATTCTTCCTAATACCAAGAAATAATAAAATATAGTCGATCATAATTTTGTCGACATGGTTCACTTAAAAGTTTGGCCCACTTCAGATCATCTTCATCGAATCGAAAAGAAGAAAACTAAATAATTCGATTACTAGACCGATAAAACTAAATGATTTGATGCATTGTATACACGCTATATTTGTATTTTGTTAATATTATTCTACTTATGTTCAAAAGAAAATGGAAATTTATTTTGATGGTGCCAGCGGAGGACTACGCTATAGGTGTACGAAATCAAAATCCTTTTCCTTGCATATATGTATAGATCTTATGGACATTTTGGACTTTTTCTTGCATATGAATAGATCTTTTGAACTTTTTTGAATGTTACATGATACATGTTTCATGCAAATGAGAACATAAAAAAATTTGTTTCCATATATGATGTTATATTATGCATTGATTGTCTTGGCATTTTTGTTAACTATATTTTCAGTTCATTCTTTACCGATTAAAAAATGGGACATCTATGTATGAATAGTTCTAATAAAATAGAAAAAAAATGAGTTGCACATGGGTGTACCTGACACTAGTATATTTAGATTATTTATAAGGGCACATCAAAAATTGATTAGGGCACATGATGATTGAGACTAGCCCAAGTTTGAGAAAAAATTATTCAGGACATCCCATTTTCTTACTCATTTGTCACGCTCCAGAACCAGAATACTGGAGAGCGGGGGCAGACATAGCCAGCTACGTATAATGAAATGGAATCCATCTCACCATACGGTCACGGCTGTCTAGATATGTGAGGGTTTATCTACAAGCCAACAGTCTCTTAAGGTCATAAATTATCCTATTGTCTCAATCTCAACCAACTAATAATAATCACAAGATATCAGATCACCAAATATACAATTGTAAGGCGTCCCAAACATTACATATCCAGATGATCATGAAGCTAGTCGTACAAAATGTAAGGACTAGCAAGAGTTAAGTCATACATGATCAACCTCGAGTTGCCAATCATCATTACAGCCCGTAGGCAGACAGTAAATAAAGTTGCAAACGAGCTAACACTTGCTCGGCGGCTAAACGCCTCAAAAGAATATTTTACAATAAGGTGGACAAGACAAAAAGAAAACCCACTCTTGGCCCGGGTTCCGTCTAGTTGTCACCATCGGACTGAAAAACAGGTAGATCCTTTGCTGCTGCTCCGGTATCTGGTCATACAAAACCAGCTGGGTCAGACCCCAGAAAGAGCAAGTGCCACAAAGGAGGCCACAAAATAAGAACAAAAGCCAGCAATTAGCACAATAATATAATTACCTAATAAGAGACAGTAATTTAAGAAAAGCATGATAGGTGAATATAAAAGACAATCTTGTACAGAATCGATAAAAGACAGAACATATGGAAAAGCATAACAGGATGATATACGATGAGATAACCATGGGACTATTCAGATAACCAGGTTACAACCCGTAAACCAAACAAGGACCGGGGTTGTAACCCTTCGTCTGAACAGAACTTGGTTTCTCCCACCATTTATCGGCAAGGTAAAATATAAGAAATCTGGTCATGCAATTATTCATGATATAGAATTAAGATAAAGCACGAGTAAGCATGTCATGTCAGAAATAGTACAGGATCAGGACAGGACAAGCGGGACTAGACTCCATCCAATCAATCACGGCCAAGCAATAATTACGGCTTGCTACTTTAACTAACTAGGGTTATCACAGGCCTAGTTACTAGCAAGATGCAATGAGAATTCCAAGTCCGGTTACCTGTTTGTTACTACCTGAGTGATCCCAGCAAGAAAAGGAAAAGATAGCAAGATATAGCAGACACACTGTAGTAAGATACATGTGTCCTAAGGTACCACACTCGACGGCGGGCTGGAAGTGCGCTCATCTCGACGGATAGCAACAAATCCCAAGTATATATATATAAGGCCGGGACCAAAGGGGCAACGGGTAACTGGAAAATTCTCCATGAACTATTTGATCAATCTAGTCACTAATCCTAGCCATTTTCAGTATGAATCCCTGACCGTAGGAAATCAGGGATTCATGTCCTAGACATGATGCAAGACAAGACAAGTGGATTGCACAAGCAAGCAAGCAGGAACACCCACGGTGTCAAGTTGATCATACGAGTCAAGTTACAAGTTACAAGTCAAGTCAAGTCAGGAGTGCGCCGCCACGGGCCACTATCAAGTTATCAAGATAAATCATGTCAGGGTACTTGTCAGGAGTGCGCCACGACAGGCCACTATCATGTCAGGTTGGTCATGTCAGGAGTGCACTACTACGAGTCACTTGTCGTGTTATGCTAGTTCCTTGTCATACCATGCCATGTACAATAGTCATTCCAAACATATTAAGGAAAATCAAGTTCATGAAGGATATAAAATGGGCGTAAAATATCTAATAAAATATCAATGTACAGGACTATAGAAGAGCCATGCTTAAGGAAAATAAAACCAAATCTCCATGATTGGACAGATTGCGCAAGGGTCCCTGGGGTCGGGTTGCGCAGGAGTCAAGTGCGTCAGGGGCCAACTGCGCAGGGGTGAGCTGCGCAGTGTACCAACTGCGCAGGGGTGAGCTGCGCAGGGTACCAACTGCGCAGGGGTGAGCTGCACAGGGTACCAACTGCGCAGGGGTGGATGGCGCAGCAGATGGATTGCGCTGGATCAGGTTGCGCAGGAATGGATGGCGCAGGGTCAGATTGCGCAGGGACGGATGGCGCATGGATGGATTGCACAGAAGTGGACTGCGTAAGAGCCATGCGCGCAAGGGGAAAGGAAACGCTGGGCTAAGAAGCGCCAGCGCAGTTCAGCTTAGCGCAATGCACTGGCCGAGGGGATGCGCAGTTCACCAAAGGGTGAGCTGAGCAATCGGCCTTGCGCTAAAGAGCGCAGGCCGAGAGGTCTGCTCCTCCAACCCGAGAAGAACTCCAAGAACTTTAAAACTTCAATTCTTCATATCTTTGTCAAATCAAAGCCAAATCTAGATTTTCAAAGGTCTAACTTGAGTAAAATTGAATTCTCTTCCACATGGAAGCATCAAAACAAGCAAAAATCAAAGTTAAATAGATCAAAACCATGTAAATCCGAAAATAGTAAAAACCTAGATCTAGAACAAAGGAAACTCCAAATCACAAAATGACAAGTTCTAATGTTGTTCATCATGGCCTAATCTAGCTAATGGACAAATAAAAAGTGGTTCTCATGTGGTGGCAAGGTGCACTTGCCTATGGGTGTTGGTGTTGTGTAGAGGAAGGAAGAAGAAGAAGATGGAGAAATAAATGAGAGAATTATGAAGGAGAGAGAAAAGTAGGGAAAGTTTTAATGAGGGTGGGTTGTGGTGGAATGAGGGTTGAACATAGGCTAGGGTGTTCCAATGCATGTTAAACCAAACTAAACCAAATAAAACCAATTCTCCTCCACAAAATAAACCAAGCCAAGTAAAAACCCAATTACGAGAAATCCAAAATCCGCAAGTCAAGCCAATTACAAGTACATGCCAAAATTCGAGAAAATAAATACAGGTCTGAAATACATGCAAGCTTGACAAAAATACGCATTCAGAATATGGGTGTTACATCATTGGAATGTCCTAACCCCACACATCCCCCAAACCTCAATTTTGAGTTTCATTTCCACATTTCACTCTCTCTTCCAAAACCATATTTCCTCTCATCATCATCGTCATCTTCTTCTTCTTCTTCTCTTCTTCTTCTTCACCATTTCCATCCTCACCATCTCCATTAAAACCATAGTTTTCTTCTCATCTTCTTCTTCTCCACCATTTTCATCCTCACCATCTCCATCAAAATCCTAGTTTTCTTCTCATTCCCAATTTGGATGACACACAAATGTCCCTCACAAACAATGTACAAATCTTAATACTTCTTTCCTCACAAGTAATGCATAGAAATAAATCCTAAAATGTATACTTCACTCCATTATCAAGATAGAAATAAATCCTAGCATATGTTTTTTCATTCCACAATTTTGACTTTAGGACTGTCAGGAATTGTGAGTCCTGAAATGGACTTACTGTACAGCAAGTCTCTTTCAGGACTGCCACAATTCCTGGCAGTCCTCAATACTTCTAGGACTTCCAGAAATTGTGGCAGTCCTTCTGTAGAGCAAGTCCCTTGCAGCACTGCCACAATTCTTAACAGTCCCCAATACTTCTAGAAATGACAGCAATTGTGGCATTTCTAATGTACAACAAGTTCATTTCATTTCAAGACTGCCACAATTCCTGGCAGTCCTCAATACTTCTAGGACTGCAAGAGAATTGTGGTAGTCCTGATATGAACCCATTTCTTCTACAACTAGGATTTTATCCATAGTTTCTTCTACAACTATAATTTCATCCATAATTTCTTCTATTAATGAAAAAAATTTGATTAATAGATTTGATAGATTTAACCCAATTTCTTCTAAAACTAGGGTTTCATCCATAATGTCCAAATAAGAAGAAAGAAATAAACTAGGATTTGAAGAAAGAGATCTGAGAAATTAGAAAAAAAAAAAAAAAAAAAGCCTAAGGTTTGGAAAAACATATGTTCTTCTTGTTCCTGTTCTCCTTTCTTCTTGTTCTTGTGAGGAACTTCTTGTGAGGAAGGAGAAGAGAGCAAAAAAAAAAAGTTTTTATATACTTACATTTGGGCTAGTTCTGAGTATTTTTTTCAATGACAAATTTATAAATAAATCAAAATTAGTTTTGGACTAGCCATGATCAACTTTTGATGTGCCCTTATAAATAATCTATATTTAAAAACAATATAATTTTGACCCCATGCCATTATTCATCTTTAAGGTATGTATGACACCAAGATATTTGAGTATGATTTCATGTATAAAATAGGTATTGCATCAGTTAATCAGTCTTCACGCAACTGAAACTTCGCAGCAAATGTCCAGGATTTCATTCAAGGGCGCATGATCACCAGTTCCTTCGTCTTTCCTTGCGTACAATAACTGTTTCCCTTTGAATACCAGCATTCCACCCTAACAGAAAAGGAGCTTAAACTTAACAACTTATGCTGCTATAAAAAGAACTAAAGACATAATAAGTTAGTGTTCTTGAAGTTATTTAGTTTCTTTTTCGTAGCTAAGGCACTAAAACAGGACGCGTGGAGGTTTATGTATTTCTTTTTCTTTTTTAAGATAAGTTGAATTGGGTTGTCATGTTGACCAGAATAATATAAATGTCCAGCCTCTAAAGTTTGGTACATCGGCATAATTTTTACAACCTTCATGTCTAAATGAATTTACAACCCAAGAATACTTTTTGCTCCACCTAAGACATTCATGTCAAATTCTGCACTCAATGAAACTTTAAGCACCTTTGCCATACTCTTAAAAGAAATCGGCATGTTGCCAACATAGGAAAAGATATATCGACGACCCATCCTGGAGCCTCCATAAGTAAACGCAGTTGTCATACTCACATTGGGAGAGATTGATCTTTAACATAAACAAGTCGAAGCGCTTGCAAAAATTGCTTTAATCCATGTAGAGACTGCATGAGCTAACACATGCTCCTCCTTGTTTGGCTCCATAAAACCTTCAAGTTACCTCCTTAGGAACTTCTCTTCCTACTCACGGTGTAGAAATGCCGGTTTAACATCCATTTGCTCCTACTTCATATCCTTTGTTCCTACCAATGTCAGTAACAAAGAGACGTATGCTTGACCTCATGTGAGAATATGTCGTTATAGTCAACCTTGTAATGCTTCGTTCCGCATGGTGTAGTTGAATGGATTGTTGGTGTGGTCGGTCGTTGGAAGTTGGACTCATTCAGAAGATGTTGCAGAGATTCTACTCAGTCCACTACCAAAATAAGTCATATCAGCGACGTAATTAGCGACGCCCACTTAAAACGTCGCCAATATTTTTGGTTTTAGCGACGCCTAATTTAAGCGTCACAATACGTCGCTGGTAGCGACATACAGCGACATATTGCGACTACCTATAGTCTTATAAAAATCAACGTCGTTGATTTGTCGGAAAACGTCGCTAGTTTTATCAGTTTAGCGACGTTTAGCGTCGCAAAGTTTATAACGTCGCCGGATATTTAACTAATACCGACGTCTTGCGACGTATTTAGTGCGTCGCTAATTTCTGCTAAATAGGGTTTCCTCGGTTCCAATTTTCATTTCTCCCTCTCCCCAAATTCTTTGTTCCCACCCCTCTTCCCCCGACCTCGACGACAGCCCGACCCCGCGAGCTCCTTCTCCTCCCTCCGGCGAGCCCCTCCTCCACCGCGAGCTCCTTCTCCTCCCTCCGGCGAGCCCCTTCTCCTCCTCCTCCTCCACCGCGAGCCCCTTCTCTTCCTCCACCGCGAGATCCTCCTCCTCCACCACCGCGAGGAGACTGAAGGTAAACCCTAACCCTAATTGAGGTGTTTTTCGTGTCCAAAATGGACACGGAGACACATTACGACCATGTGTTCACTGATACAGTGTGTTCGTGAGGTTTTGGACACTTTGTGTCCATTTGTTGGACACGTGGACACCCCCAAGCTTGCATATATATGTATTTCACCTCTGTACACTTAATCCCCTCCTCCTCCACCACCGAACTTGTCCTCCTCCTCCTCTTCCACCACCGTGAGGAGACTGAAGGTAAACCCTACCCTAATTAAGGTCCTGGATGGTGAATCGGTACGTGTAGCTCCCCCCGGGCCTGATTGGGCATTGGGTCACGAACTCGGGTCCGTCTGCCCACCCGGTTCTCATCTGTCGAACTCCATGCCTAATACCAACACGATGAACATTAACATGAATTTAAAAAAGAAAATGAAATCGACTTAGTACAATTTGGTGACATTTTTCGATCATTTCATTGGTGTCAATGGTGGTTGGTAGCCTTAGGCATGTATTTTAGCCAAAAAAAAAATGCTCATCTTTCAGGTGCGATAGTAGAAACTTCAAAATGAAATGAGATTTACATACAAGTGTTTATATTTTGGTCAAGCATCATGTTTCTAATTATAAATCAAGGATTTGGTACTGTTGTTCTCGTTGTCATTGTCATGCCTGATTTTTGTGAGACAGAAGCAAGCAGTAGAGTAATAACTATATATATATATATATATATATATATATATATATATATATATATATATATATATTGAAAGAAGGTAATTGTGGCGAACGCTCCCACCGGGAATCACCACTCGGACTGCATGCATCTCTTTTAACCACTAGGCTAGAGGTCATTTGCTATATATATATATATATATGGTTCTCTTTGTACAATTGTCTTAATTTAGACAACCCTATCGATCCTCCATACAAGTCTTCCTTCATCTATTTTGTACAATTGTATACATCATGTATATGTATGTGTGTGTCTAGTGGGAGAAAGGGGGAGGGTTAACTAGTACCAGGTATTTGGAGAAGAGGGAGAGTTTATACTAGTATATATAGACTAATATCCTAAAACTTGACTTATATAACTTAGAAATGGCTAGTTTGACCAAGTTGGACAAATTTAGCTTAGAGTTGGCTCGGTTGGACTATACATAATATATAGACTAATATCCTAAAACTTTACTTCTACAACTCAGCCTATATGAAATATTGTAGACACGGGTGATATACCGCCGCGATAATCTCTGACCACCGCACGCACAAACACACGAAAGAAAAGTTTGCAATGCGAAAAGAAGATGACAGATAACGTAAAATGTCATGTGTACATATACTGCAGAAAGTGTAGACCGCATGAACTGACAATTGCATATCATTCACTACCTTGATGTATCTATCTTACAGAATTATGGAGCTGAATTACTCTCTGCGGAATCGTACTTGGATGTACAACTGTCATCCTGATGACATGTGCGGTGTGCGGAATGAATTCATAGAGGGTGTACACCAGTTCCTGCAGTTTGCCAAGGCGTTCCCTCAGTACATGGACGGTACCAAAATTAAGTGTCCGTGTGTGAGATGTCGTAACTTGAAATATCATCCAGAAGTGGATGTCACGTATCATTTATACTCGAAGGGTTTCACGCCGAATTACTATCAGTGGAGCGAGCACGAAGAAATTGTGTCTTTAGCATCGGAGTACGAGCCTTATGTGGATGTCCACAACAACGCTCCTTACGACGATGGGTTGGTGAACATGGTTTTCGACGCGGCCGGGCCTGGTTTCGATCCGGATGATCATGATGCACCTGAGGAGGCACCGAACCCCGATGCTGCACAGTTCATGGAGTTGCTGGAGAATGCAAGGACTCCATTATATCCTGGTTGTGAGGATCATTCACCGTTGGAGGTGGTTACAAGATTGTTGAGCATCAAGTCCGATTTTAACATGTCGCAAGATTGCTACAACCGTCTTATGGAGTTGCTTATAGAAATATTGCCTGAGGGTGCGAAGTTGCCTAAAGACTTCTACCGGTCTAAGAGGATGGTTAGATCACTCTGGATGGGATACGAAAAAATCGATGCCTGTCGCAACGGGTGCATGTTGTACTACAAAGACGACAAGGATGAAGACGCCTGCAGATTTTGTGGTGTCGATCGCTACAAGGCATGTGGTAGAGGAAAGTCTGTCGGTGTCAGGAAGCCTACCTCTTCGATGCACTACTTGCCGTTGACGCCGCGGTTGCAGCGGTTGTTTATGGTGAAGGAAACTGCAGAAAACATGAGTTGGCATAAGCGGGAACATACCGAAGGAGTGTTGGATCACCCATCTGATGGAGAAGCATGGAAGCACTTTGATCGAGAGTATCCAGATTTTGCTTCTGATCCGCGTAATGTCAGATTGGGTCTCTGCTCCGACGGTTTTACCCCATTCGGACTTTCGGGATCCCAGTATTCGTGTTGGCCTGTGATCGTAACCCCGTACAATCTACCGCCTTGGATGTGCATGAAGACTCCGTATATGTTTCTCACCGTTATTATCCCAGGTCCGAACAATCCGAAAAGGAACATCGATGTGTATTTACAGCCGTTGATTGATGAGTTGAATCAGCTGTGGGAAGTAGGTTCCAACACGTACGATGTATCTAGAAAACAAAATTTCTGGATGCGGGCAGCACTTATGTGGACCATCAACGACTTTCCGGCCTATGGAATGTTATCTGGATGGAGCACGCATGGTCGTCTTTCATGTCCGTATTGCATGGACAGCACTAAGGCTTTCCGTTTGAAACACGGAGGCAAACCGTGCTTCTTCGATTGTCATCGACAATTCCTGCCGAAGGATCATCCGTACCGGAGGAACAGGAATGCATTTCGTGCTGGCGTTGTGGAGAAGGCTAATCCCCCGCCAAGGTGGACCGGATACACGATATGGGAAGAGGTAAAAGATTTACCAAGAGCTATTGAGGAGCCTGCTACGGGCTACAAGTGTGACGAATTTGGTCGCACTCATAACTGGACGAAGAGGAGTATATTCTGGGATCTTCCATATTGGAGCACCAATCTGATTAGACATAACCTTGATGTCATGCATATCGAGAAGAATGTGTTTGACAACATAATTAATATTGTAATGGACGTAAAGGGGAAGACGAAAGACAATCCAAAGGCTAGATTGGACTTGGAAGAAATATGTAGGCGTCCTGCATTGCATTTGATAGAGGACGGGAATGGGAAGTTGAAGCAGCCTAAGGCAATTTTCTCACTGGAGAAGGAGGATAAAGTGAGGCTTTGTAGGTGGATTCAAGGTCTGAAATTTCCAGATGGGTATGTTTCGAACTTGAGAAGATGCGTCGACCTCAAGGAGAACAAACTGACAGGTATGAAGAGCCATGATTGTCACGTATTCATGGAGCGGTTAATTCCGATTGCATTTCGGGAATTCTTACCGCAGGCAGTTTGGGATCCATTGACGGAGCTTAACATATTCTTCAGGGACCTTTGTTCTAAGAAATTGCTCGTTGAACGTCTAGAAAAGCAAGAGAAGGACATTACGGTAACACTGTGCAAGTTAGAAAGGGTGTTCCCTCCTGGATTCTTTGACTCTATGGAGCATTTGTCGATTCATCTTTCCTACGAGGCACGTGTTGGTGGACCCGTCGAATATCGATGGATGTACCCGTTCGAGCGACATTTGAATCACCTAAAAAGAAAGGTGAAAAATAAGGCTCGGGTCGAGGGTTCTATTTGTGAAGCCTATATTCTCGAGGAGATTACAAATTTCTGCTCCTCCTATTTCAAACCTCATGTTGCTACGAATAGAACGAGGGCTCCGAGAAACGACGACGGATATCAAGAATTTAATGATGGAATACTGAAAGTATTCAATGCGTCCGGAAAGCCTTCGGGGAAAATGAAGAAGAGATATTTGAATGACGAAGAGCTAAGGGCTGCTCAGTTATATGTATTACTCAATTGCGACGAGAATGAAGTGGAGAAGCTAGAGGGGTAAGTAACTCAGGATGATGAGTTTACGTCATCTCAATGTAATAGTATAAGCTAATATTATTGTACTAATCGGCGGTTGCTTCGTTGTTTTCCAGCACATATAATGATGAGTTGAGGCTGGTTAGACCCTACCTAACAGACGAAGCATTAGAACAAGAAATGAGACGTCATTTTCCTTCTTGGTTGAGCGAATATGTAAGTAGCTCGGTAATTACTGGCCTCTTCTAATGCAACTGCGCAATAAATGACTTATTATCGCTTATTTGATATTCAGGTCGATCGTCTAATTTCACCCAAGATTGAATTAATTAGAACTCTTGCCAAGGGACCAATTACTCTTGTTAAAATATGGCCAAGTTACTGTGTCAATGGCTTTCGGTTCAAGTCGACAAATGCTCCGATCAGAGACAGCTTCCTGGATCTTGATTCCACGAAAAACAGTTGTTTGTGTATCAAGTCTTCGAACTACAAAGACGTCGATCCAGGAAATGATTTCTTTGGCATCTTGCGAGAGATTGTGGAGTTGTCATATAATAATGGCAGAGAACCTGCAAAGATCGTGTTGTTCAAGTGTGAATGGTTCGATCCGATTGAAAATCAAGGTTGGAAAATTGACAAGCATGGTCTTCTGGATATAAACTACAAGCGTAGATATCAAGGCTACGAACCGTTTGTCCTAGCAACTCAGGCTCAGCTCGTGTACTTTACAGCTTATCCGAGACGGGGAGCAACGAAGTCTGACTGGTGGGCAGTATGCAAGACTAAAGCCAGAGATACTTTTGATGTTGACGAAAAAGCTTACCAGGAGGACGAGCTACCTCTTGTAACCAATATTGTCGATGTGGACTCCACGGAAGTTACGTATTACACGACACATAATGTAGAAGACGTAGAATTATCCGAAGAGGAAGACGAAGCCGACGAAGGCGAAGATGAAAGTGAAGATGAGGAGGAAGAGGAAGATGAGGTCGAGGAAGACGAACAAGATGATTATTCTGAAGATGATTGAGAGAGATATACTTATCTGAACTGAGATGTTTCTTCTAGAATACATTATCTGGACTTAGATGTTTATTGTAGAATGTATCATCATATGTTGTCTTGGTTATTATCTTGTCTTTGTTGTACTTTCATATTTCTAGTCTCTATTATTTGTTGTACTTTCATATTTCTAGTCTCTATTATTTGTTGTACTTTCATATTTCTAGTCTCTATTATTTGTTGTATTATCATATGCTGTTATCAGGTATGGCAGGTCGTCGCGGAGCGTACCGAAGGGGACAACGAGGTCACTCTCCTCCGGTACTACCTACAGGTACTGCTAGAGGACGGAGTTTTCCTTCGGTACCTCATTCTGGTACCGGCTCTGGATCCTCGTCGCCGATTACTCCTCCATATCGGACAGTAGGTGGGCCTGGTGGGACGACGTCACGTGGGATATCTCCTGGGACGAGTAGTTCCAGGCCTGTTGAGAGTGATCGTCCGTCTAGCGTTCCTACTGCTGATACGATGTTGGAGACGGATGAGCAGATGGCGGAGGCTGCGGCGACGGCCGAGGCGGCGGCGCCGACGGCCGACCAGCATCATGCAGATGATGCGTGCGCACCTCCGGAGGAGAGGACGGAGATCTGGGCCGACGGTACAAAGTAGGTGTTTTGGTTTATAATTTTTTCTTTATGTTTTTATCATAATTTAACTTTTTTCATGAATATAATATGTTTGTATAGATATCGTCCCCCAGAGGTGCAGAGACGTCTAGGCCACATGCTGAGGCATAATTATAGTGGTGCTTGGATTAACTACTCTGAGACTCCGGACGAGAGGAAGGCCTTCTGGTTTGCGCGCTTCAAGGTTAAAATATATTTGCTTTTAACATGAATCATATAATTTTTGTATATTATATATAACTGATAAATATTTGGTTTGCGCTCTTCTAGGATATGTTTTTCTATCCACCACACCGGGCCGAGCTTATCGAGGGGATGTTTCCTGCCGTAGCTGCCAAGCTGATCCGCGACTCTATCAATGATCAGAAGGATCGTGATCGTGCTGGAAAGCCGATCCAAGGTTGGATCACCCCTGATCAATGGAATGCGATGAAGGCTCGATTCGAGGACCCAAAGTACAAGGAGAAGTCGGAGAAGGCCAAGGCGGCTAGGCAACATGCCTCGAAGTGGTGCGGTGGGTCGATTCCGATGACGGAACATTTCCGTCGTCTGGTATGTCTTCCTCTTTTAGAAATATTATTTTAATGCAAAATCGATAAATTATTACTAAGATAATATATTTAATTACAGGTAAGGAAGGTCGGTAACGCCGACATGGTGACCGTCTTCCTGGCCACCCATCGTCGCGGCGCTGACCTTATTGACGAAAGGGCCGAGCAGACTTATGTAAGTATTACAATACGTTATCTTAATTTAATACTTCGTGTCAATTTTAATATAACTTAGTAAATATGATGCAAATAAATATTCATGTAGTTAGTAATAATAAGTACATTAATTAGAAATTAGAAATAATAAGTACATTAATTAGAAATTAGTAATAATAAGTACATTAATTAGAAATTAGAAGTTAGTAATAATAAGTACTTTCTAGGCCGAGTATCAGAGGCTGCGGGAACGGGCGGCTGCTAGTGCACCTGATGCAGGAGAGGCCGGTACTTCCTCGCAGCCCACTCAAGCTCTGTCGGAGGACGAGCTGTGGATTGCCGCTGCTGGTGGACTCCGTAGGGGTACGTACTATGGTACGGGATCCTATGGCGCCCTAGTTGCGACCCAGTCCTCTAGGACATCTCCTGCTAGTGTGCATGGTCCACAGCCGTCCCAGGAGTCTGCCCGAGTCCACCAGATGATGGAGTCTCTCCGTGACGACCTGCTACGACGGATCGAGGAGCAGTCTCAGCACCATACGGACGATCCTGCGCTGCTAGCACGATTGGATGCGCTCGACCGCAGCATTATGGACCTCATGGAGACGACTGAGAGGACAGAGCGCACCGTTGGAGGGTTAGAGCGCACGGTCACGGAGCTGCAGACAGGACAGACGACCATGGCCAAGAGGATGAGATTGGCGCAGGAGTCGATGGTCGAGAGCAGTGATAGAATGTTATCTATCATGGATGCATACCACCAGCGACTTGCAGCGTTGGAGCGTGCTAGTCTTCCGGGTGCGCCTTCATCGTCGTCGACTCCGCCGTCTCCACCGCCATCTTCTTCGACACCGACTCCACCGACGTCACTGCCTCCATCGGTATCGATTTCACGTGAGGAGTATGAGTTGTTTGTATCCCTTCGTCGCGGCGGTGCCCCTTCTGCACCAGATTCCTAGTAGTCCTAGTTAGGACTGTTTCTGTGTTTGTTTCATTCTTTGTGACTTGGACATTTATTGGTTGTGTAGATTTGGATACTTGGTTGTTTCGATACTTGGTTATTTGGATACTTGGTTATTTGGATATTTGGTTATTTGGATACTTGGTTATTTGGATATTTGGTTATTTGGTTATTTGGTTAGTTGTGTGATTGTTGTAAACTTGGTTATTTGGATATTTGGTTATTCGCAATTATCGACGTCAAGTATACAAACTTGGTTAGTTGTGTACAGCGAGAAATAGACATTCTGTGATTGTTTTGGATCCTATTCTACAGTGAGAAATGGTTATCTTTTTAAACTGCAGGGAGAAATGGACATTCTGTATTTTATTTTTTTTTTATTTTTTTTACAGTTTTAGCGACGTTTACCGACGTTTACCGACAGACACCGACGTAAGTTTGCGTCGGTAAACGTCAGTACATATGCAATATTTTCAGTTTACCGACGTTTTAGCGACGTTATAAAACGTCGGAGAACGTCGCCACTTTTCCCAGGAATTTCCATGGTTTACCGACGTTTAGCGACTTTGATCATGTCACTAAACCACCGACTTTTCGTCGGTAGTACGTCGGTAATTTACCGACGCGTAGCGATACGCAGTAATACGTCAGTAATCCACCGACGTTACGACGGTAGACGTCGGCAATGTACCGACGTAATTATACGTCGGTAAACGACGCTACTGCCGACGTTTTGCGACGTTTCGGTGATTAGCGACTTACATTTCAGCGACTATCAAAAAACGTCGATAATCGCGTCGCTACATATATTTAGCGACGTAATTTTTCGTTTTAGCGACGTCTTTATGCGTCGCTAAAATGACTTATTCTGGTAGTGGTCGATGTTAGATCAACGTTACTTCAGCTGGATGTGTTTCGATGAACTTTCTTGCCTTGCCTTCACACCTAATGAACTGGATATCACTTATATGTTTCATGTTTTGAGCGTACTTTTTTGCGACTGGTTGCACCTTATATTGGTTTTGTCTTTCTTCCTAAATTACCCATTTACATCTAATGGCCCTTTTGGCCTTCAGTATCTTGACCAAGTTTCACGTACCATTATTCCGAAATGACTCAAATCTCCTACGCCATGGCAACAATCCAGCTATTTATGTCCTTTTGTGCAATATTCTCCTTATAATTTGCTTGGATCGCTCGTTTTCGTGACTTAAGCAAATGCCACCATATCTTCGAAGCCATAATGCACTTGTGCATTATGTGTACCACTACAAAAATACTGTATTTTAGCGACTAATCGTACCGACGGAAGTAAATCCGTCGCTAAATAACGACGGAATAGCGATCGCTTAGCAACTAATATCATATGTAAAATACAGTATTAATTTACGTCGCTAATTCTGTCAACAATTCGTCGCTAGCTATATACCGACTACTTAGCGACGGATATTTACGTCGCTGTCCACGAGTAAAAGTGTAGCAGTAACCCTTTGTTATTCATTCTCAAATTTTTACGAAAGTTTTCATTTCCCCCCAAACATCCCTCCTCCCCGACGACCCCTCTGCAGCGGTGGTGCGGTGACCCCTCTCCGATCTCGACGGCCGGCGGCGACCCTTCTCCCCCTCTCCGCGCCCCTCCTCGACCCCCTCTCCGTGCCCCCCTCTCTGCCCCCCCTCTACAGCCCCCTCCCCCCCCCTCCTCAACCTCTACTCCCCCCCTGTCCAGCCCCTCTAAAGGCCTCCTCCACGGTGCTCCGGTCAGACCCCCTCTCTGCGTGACCCCCTCCTCCTTCAACTTTGATAAACCCTAGCATATTTTTATTAATATTTTTATATTTTGGATTTTGGACACGGTTGAAGATACATATGTAAACATTACCTACGGTTTTGGACACGGACACAATGGAGCTAGGGTTTTGGATTCATGGAAATAACTAGGGTTTTGGGTTTTCGTAAATTATTCGAAATTCGTAAAATTGGAATCGGATATACGAATATTTTCGAACATTAAGATATCGAATCCGTTAATATTGGATTATGATATCCGATTATTATTCAAAATATTATTCAACTCTAGGACGGTTTTATACGGTTGTCAATACTATCATATAAGGATACGGCCGATACCGATATGATATGGCCGATACTAATCCAATAAGGCCAATACCAATCCTATACGACCAATACCAATCCGATACGGCCAATACCAATCCTATACGGACGATACCTACCAGATAGGACGATACCAATTCGATAAGACCAATACCAATCCGATACGGCCGATACCAAATCGATAGGCCGATACTAATCCGATACGGCTGAAACTAATAAGAACCAAACGTGAAGCAGTGCTTCATATTCAAAACATCTTCTTTCTTCCTTCTGAGAATCTCATGGCTTCCTCTACCAGAGCAAAATATAGAACCAAACGTGAAGCAGAGCTTCATACTCTCTCTAGATTCCTTCTCGATGCTCATATGAATGGTATGATACCGATTTCGATGTTACCTATTTTGATATCGATACTCATAGGAATGGTCTAATACCAATTTCGATATCGATACTCATAGGAATGGTCGATATTACCGATTTCGATATTGATACTCATAGAAATGGTCTGATACCGATTTCGATATCGGTACTCATTAGAATGGTCGATATTACCGATTTCGATATCGATACTCATAGGAATAGTCGATATTACCGACTTCGATATCGGTACTCATAGGAATGGAGTGATACCAATTTCAATACTGATACTGTTAACCTTGGTTGTTACAATTAGGTACTAAATTAATTTTTACTTGTATTGGTTTGAACAATGAGTCGATATTTAGTTGACCGTGGATGTACAATCAGCGACATGAGAGCAAGATCAGTTTGACGGATGATTTCAAGGAGGGCGTCGAGGAATTTCTGAGATACGCCAGTAGCCAACCTTATTTCATGGACGGAAGGCTCATAAAGTGCCCTTGTGTCAATTGTCATAATATACCATTCAGAGAGGTAGATCTCGTGAGAGAGCACCTCTACAAGAAGGGTTTTGTACCGAACTACAACGAGTGGACGACTCAAGGAGAACCTTCGGTTCCGCAATATCAGTCCTCCTTCAATACGGAGGTGGGAGACCCCACTCTTGGAGACCACTTCCAATATCGGCACCGAAACTTGACACGTGAGTTGGTATTTGCTACGGCTTGTGCCGGTCCAAGTTTTATTCCGGAGGATCCGAATCCTGTTGCAAATGAGTTCTATGATATGTTCAACCATGACGATACTCCGTCTGACTTGTGATTCTCATTATGTCCTGTCAGTGGTGATGCGGTTGTTGAACCTTAAGTCTGATATTAACTTACCGCAAGAATGCTACGAACGGATAATTCAGTTTGTTAGAGAGTTACTGCCAAAAAGAGCGAAGGACTTGCCAGAAAACTTCTACAAGTTGAAGATGATGATACAGAAACTTGGATTAGGCTACGAAAAGATAGATTGTTGCCGAAACGTCTGCATGTTGTACTACAAGGAGAACAATGATAAAGAAAAATGTATTTTCTGTCACGAGGACCGATACAAGCCCATTTGAGGCAAAGGAAAATAAACTGCACGAGCAAGGTTGCGTCCCTACAAATACATGTAGTTTTTGCCGATCACAAAGAGGCTACAGAGGATGTATATGTCCTCGAATACTGCAGAACACATGACATGGCATAGTAAAGAGCGAAAGATGGATGAAGGAGAATTATCTCATCCATCAGATGGAGAGGCATGGAAGCATTTTGATCGATGTCATCCTGAATTTGCTGCAGAGCCTAGGAATGTTCGGCTGGCTTTATGTTCTGATGGATTCACTCCTTTCAGACAGTCGGGGGCTCAGTACTCTTGTTGGCTGATGATTTTGATCCCTTACAATCTACCACCGTGGATGTGCATGAAAACTCTTTATATGTTCTTGACACTTATCATACCCGGTCCAAAAAATTCAAAGAAGAACATCGATATCTACTTGCAGCCATTGGTGGACGAGTTGAAACAATTGTGGCAGTTCGGCATTCAGACGTATGATATATCGATGGAGTAGAACTTTCAGATGAGAGCGATGTTGATGTAAACCATCAATAATTTTCCAGCATACGGAATGTTATCTAGGTGGAGTATTGATGGTATTATGTCTTGTCCGATATGTATGAAAAAGAGTAAGGCATTCCACCTTCAGAATGGAGGAAAAGTTTAGTTTTTTATTGCCATCGTCAGTTCCTTCCTATGTCCCATCCATGGAGAAGGAATATGGATGCCTTTGGAGCTGGTAAACAGGAACTAACTCCTCCCCCGTTGAGATTGACTGGAGATATCGTTTGGGCAGAGGTAGAGGATTTGCCGACTGTAAAGGAAGATCCGAGATCGGGCCATCACTTAGAAGGATTCGGGCATAGCCATAATTGGACGAAGCGAAGTATCTTTTGGGACTTACCTTATTGGAAGGACAATCTCATAAGACACAATCTTGATGTCACGCATATTGAGAAAAATGTATTCGATAATATCTTTAATACGGTGATGGATATCAAGGAAAAAACGAAAGACAATCCCAAAGCAAGAAAGGACTTGGAAATTATTTGCAGGCGTCCAGAGTTGCATCTAACACGAAGATCCAATGGTAACTGGATCAAGCCCTCAGCACCATTTACACTGAGTAAGGATGATAAATTGATAATATGCAATTGGATTATAAAGTTGAGATTCCCTGACGGTTACGTGTCGAATCTGGCAAGATGTGTCGATCTCAACGAACGCAAGCTGATAGGGATGAAGAGTCATGATCGCCACGTGTTCATGGAGCGTTTACTTCCTATCACTCTGAGAGAGATGTTGCCTTCTCAAGTATGGGGTCCGTTGGCCAAGTTATCTACATTCTTTAGAGATTTGTGTTCAAGTAAGTTGACGGTGCAACATATGTTTGAACTTGAGGAGAAGATTGTATTGACATTGTGCAAGTTAGAAAAGGTGTTTCCCCCCGACTTTTTTGATAGTATGAAACATTTGCCGATTTATCTCGCATACGAAGCACGTATCGGTGCTCCCGTCCATTATTGATTGATGTATCCATTTGAGAGGTATAAAATATTCAATTATCTAGTACTAATAATTATTTTATTCAAACAGTTCTAATATCTTATGTAGAAGCTTCGATATGCGAAACATATATTATTGAGGAGGTCTCAAACTTCTGCTCAATCTACTTCGATACTTATGTCAGAACAAACTGGAATAAAGCACCAAGAAATGATGAAGGTGAGGTCGATGAACCGAATCGTGGAATCCGCACTATCTTCAATGTTGGTGGCAGCCTACAAGTGCTCTAAGTTACGGTGGTTGGAGGACGATGAGTTTGAAGCCGCTCATCAGTATATCTGCCTAAATAGTGGTATAGAGGAGATGGAAGATATAGAGAATTAAGAGACAATTTTGCTACGTTATACTCCAATTTTGTGATATACTTGTAAAAATTTCTCTAACTTTTCTCGTTTTTATCATAGTATTTTTAGAGTTGAGATAAAAATGGAGAGACCTAGCATTGATGATGATGATCTTGCTAGAGAGGTTGATAGAAAATTTCCGTCGTGGTTCCATAACTATGTAAGGATTAGTATCATTTAACTATTCTAAATTCAACTAACCGACGAAAGAGCATTATCCTAATGACGTTATGATACGTGATGTTTTAGATTTTTCGTCCTGGTACACAATTGACCGACGAAATACTTCGAGTACTAGCTATCAGACCAATCAAGAGGACGAAATATTGGGATGGATATCCACAGACCGACGATACTGCCGACGCCTACACTTTGCGGCATATTACACAGATTTTGGTGGGCCTACAGGGTCAGGTGAGCTAGATGAACAGAGTTCTAAGCACAGCAGGTCTGATCCTGCTGCCACAGCACCGGCTCCAGCTTCGACCTCAGAGCCTCCGACAACGACTGCTCCTCCGACCACAGCGCCTCCTCCGACCACAACGCCTCTTGTCGTACCGTCGACTCTTCCAGACGTTCCTGCTCAGGACGTACAGCGGATCGTCACTTTGGTCCTGGGGCAGTTATATGCATGCGGACGGCCTGCTATGCCTCCGCCACCTTCTCCACCATAAGTTTGATTTTTGTTTATTTCTTTGTTGTATTTGATGATGAATTTGTATGAACTTTAGGGAATTTGTATCTATTGGAGTTGTATATGTACTATATTGTGACTGCTGGACGAGTTTGTATCTATTGGAGTTGTTTGGATAGGCAATTGGAGTTCAATTTATTGTATATATTGGTGTTTGGGTTAATTTTTGTATATATTGGGGTTATATTTCATGTATATCATTTGACTGTAATGTATATTGGGGTTATATTGGTATTTGTATCTATTCACAGGTTTTAGCAAAGCTGGAACAATTTAGTCTGACAATAATAAGAAGCTTAGCGACTAACCAGCGACAGAATAGCGACGAAAATTTGCAAAATTTACAGGCTAGCGACTAACTACCGACGACTTAGTGACGGATACATGTAGGCTTCGCGACGGACTAGCGACGGAATTTGTCATCGCTAAGGTTCTGTCTGATACCAAAAGCGTATCAGACAAGTCAACGAAAGAAATTTCCGTCGCAGAGCTTCTGAAAATTTTGGTTTTTTTGCTCACAAAAGTATGTCTGTAATCCGTCGCTAAGTTGTCGCCGTGTTTGCCGACGGTTTATATTCATTGCTAATCTGTTACTATAATTAGCCTGTATTTCCGTCGGGACGGAAATGTCATAGCGACGTTATAGTTATCGACGTCCTATTTCGGTCGGTAATCCGTTGGTAACTTACTTTAGCGACGGAAATATAGTATTTAGCGACGAAAATATCCGTCGCTAAATACCAGTATTTTAGTAGTGTATGCCCTTATCTTCTTAATGTGATTGTTTGCAGGTCCTCATGGGGTTAGTCCTTATCATCCATCTTTGTGAACTTTTGTCCTCAACACTAATATGTTGTAATGGTGCTTCGAAGTCCGTATACTCGTGAGTATCAGGAACTCTACCTCCATCGAGTCATCATCGCCTAATGTGTCACTCGTCTTCTTAGACTTTTCTTCCATATCTTCCAAAAATATAAAAGCCTTATTGAAGATCACATCATAGCTTATGAATACCCTTCTGTTTTATGGATTTCACAACTTGTAGTCTTCGATTCTATATTTGAATCCTAAGAAAGCGTACCATTTCGACTTTGACTCCATCTTAATTATATATCCTTCCAATTCACGGGTTAATAGACAAGGTACCCAAACACACGAAAAAGTTATAACTAATTAGCTCTTATCTTCATGCCACCTCAGGAATCTGAAGTTCGATAGCTGTAGATGGTGATATGTTGACCTAATAGCATGCATAACTCATTGTCTATACCTAGAAGCCATCCTTAAGATTGGCTTACAATCACATACTCTTGGGTCAAAATAGTAGTATCAAGTTCATGCGCTCCGCTACCCTTTCTGCTTTGTAAATTCTGGAACTGGCAATTACCTATATATGCCCTACTCCCTGCAGTAGTAGTGAAACTCAGTCGAGGTGTACTTGCCTCCATTGTGTATCCACAAATACTTCATCGTTCACCTCTTTTACTTCTCTATGATCGTCTTCCACTCTTAGAATTTAGCAAACTTCTATGACTAATCTTTGAGAAAATAAATCCATACTTTCCACGAGAAGTCATCAATGAATGAGATGTAGTACTTGATACCTTCCTTTGATCCAATCGGTGATGGCCCCTATACACTCGAGTGAATGTAATTGAAGTCCTTCGGTCTTGTGCATCACTTGCTTGAAGCCAACTTTATATTGCTTGCTCATCATACAATACGTGCAGAAATCTAGCGTGTACTCCTTCATACCCTCTAGCAACTCCCTCTTGTGTAACTCACAAAGACCCCTTTTACTCATGTAGCCTAGACGCATATGTTGTAACTTATAACCTTACAGTATCCTCTACCTCTTTCTTCGTGATAATGGTCACACCACCAGTAATCTTGTTTCCATCCAATTGATACAAGTTCGACGACAATCTATTCCCCTCCATGACCACCGGATTGCCCTTCACTATCATTGGCAAATCGACTTGGCCAACAAACTTATATCATTTCGCGTCCAACACGCCCAAAGAAATGAGGTTCCTTATTAGATCTGGAACGTGTCTCACGTTCACAAGTGTTCGCACCACACCATCAAACATGTGAAGCTTGATGTTCCATACGCCAATAGTCCTATACGACATACTGAACTCCTTATAGCTGTTGGACCACTCCCTGTTCGGACTCGTACGATATGAATGTCCAGAGTCAAGAATCCAAGCTCTGGAGAATATATAGTTTCATCTATGCTCGTAAATACATCACATATTAACTCCTCGATTTCTTATGCAACAATGGTTTGACCTTGGCTGTTTGAACTAGCGCATTTACCCTTCTCTAACCACTGTTTATACTTTAGACATTGTTCCTTAATGTGCCCCGACTATTTGCAAAAGAAACAAACATTGCTCTCTTACACGGATGAGAACTTTCCTCGACTACTATTGCATCCATCCTTATTCTTCGGCATTTTTCTTCCATTAACGATCAACCTCGATTATTCGATTGGATTTGGCATCTTCATAATCCCATTATTAAAAGAGTTGTTTTCACCTCTTCTATCTCGAGAGTCTTACTTCCCATAAATGATGGTTGTCACAAAGTAGTCAAAAGAACCCGAAAGCGGAAAAAAAAAGGAGTAAAAATGCCTTGTCCTTATCTAGATTTACTCTGAGACACGAAAGAGCACTAACAATCTTGTTGAAATTGTTCAGGTGGTTAACAATTTGGGTCACTTCCTTCATGCATAAAATGTAGAGTTTCATCTTGAGATACAATTTGTTCGAATGACTTTGTCATATACAAGCTCTCGAACTTCAACTATAAACCAGCTACATAAGTCTCCGACATAAAATTGAATATCACACCATCCGCCAGACAAGCTCTATCTTGCTCTATGCCCTTTGATTCATACGATCTCATGCATAGCAGGCTTTTTGTCCTTATCAACGACAACTTTGAACACTCCATCCTTGACGAGGATAACATTGGCCTTTCTTTGCTAAAAGAGAAGTTTCATTTACCCTTGAATTTTTCCATCTCAAAATTGGTGCTTGTAGGAGCCTAAAAATCAATGGGCGCCCCTCTCAACAAAGCTCCAGCATCAAGTGGCGCCAGATCACAAAGTTGCGCCAGTCGCAGGTTGCGCCTAAGCCATCTCAGGTTGCGCCTAAGCCTGGGTGCACGAGCTCCACGTGGCAAGCATCCTCGAGAAGCTGTAATGGTTGCCATCATTAAATTCTCAGCTCTCCCAACTCTGGAGTCAAGTACCCTTTGCCTACCAAGAGCTCTCCCAGACTCTGGATCAAAAGGTTGCAGCGAATCAGCTCGGCGTTCCAATTCTGCACCTTCGGTTTGGATAAGTGCATCCCGTTGCCTCCCAAGTCATCTAATTGACTCGCAGCAATTTGATGCATTTTCAATACCTCCTCTTCACGTCGTCGAGCTATTTTGACTGCTTCTTGGAGCCGAGCCATTTCAATTTCTAGATCCCGGAGGCGAACTTGATATTCAGCAGCTTCTTTCTCTTTCCCTGCATCTTCAGTCTTATAGCGCTCAACAGAAAAAATTGTCTCGACAATACAATACGAGATTCCAACTCTGCAAAGCGCTGTAAGAAAGCTACCTCAGAAGCTTCGAAATCTGCTTTTCGTCTTGCAGCCTCGCGAGCCATCACCTCACATTCAGCACCCACGACTTTTTGGATGTTTCCTCTTGTTAGATCTTTATAAGACTTGATCGATTCTTCAAGCTCATTCAAAATATGATCTACATAGTTGACTCTATTCAAATCACCAATCTTGCGGATGGCTCCAATGATGGAGGAAGGGCCCCTTACTGACTCATAAGGTTGGTCATTTTCCATAACCATTTGAATTAGAGGCTTCCGCGAAGTGAAGAAAGCATTAGTATAAGCTTCGACAACAGCTCTGTTCATCGCTGAGATACCCGGAGTAGCCACTTCTGTTTGAATTCTTATTTCTGCAGTAGCTGGAGGAATTACATATTATACACCAAGAGACCCGAGTACTGGCATCATAGAAGAACTTTCCTCTCCAGCTTGGGTCCCCATATCCAAGGGAGACATGGTCGAGCTAAAACTGAATGTGGTCGACGCAGCTATTGCAAGCGTCCCTACAGGACCCACTGTAATCAAGATACACAGTCATTACACATCATTACAGGAATTAGGGTAAATAAAAGTCAAAAATTTACCTGATCCTGGCAATACATATGGGGTCTCACGGGACATGTCCAGATCAGAGCAAAGCCTAGCCATAGTAGTTTCAGACACGACTGCCTGACTACTTCCAGCTTCGGAGCCGCCTGATAGGAAACGGCTGTTTACGGCCCCTGATTCTACTTGTTTAGTTGGGGCAATCACTTCTGCATCCTTGACCTCAAAAGCTTGGTTAGTAGGGGTTTGAGTCTCCGTAGTATCATTATTAGGATTTTCATTGATTCCAGCATCTTCAGGAGCCATGGTCTGATTTTCATGATCATCAGAATTGTCATTATTTTTAGGCTCATCAGTTCTTGGACTCGAAAGCCCCTTTTCAATAACAGGGTGCTCCTCACCCTCAGCAGTAGTTCGGCCTTCTTTGATTGGTAACTCTTGATTCGGCGGGACATCCACTGAAGCTTGGTCTCCTTCAACGGTGCTTGTAGAATCATCTTCAAATGCATCACCGTAGTCACAACCTTCGAGAGTCGCTATCATTTCTCGATTCTCTTGAGAGTAAGTAGGAGTTTGGGCTACAGTGAATATTCATAGATTGCTTCACTGAGGAGGATGAGTACTGAGATCAACGATCAGTCTTTTTAAATTCTCAGCTCTCTCTACTCTGGAGTCAAGTACCCCTTGCCTAGCAAGAGCTCTCCCAGACTCTGGATCAAAAGGTTGCAGCGAATCAGCTCGGCATCCCAATCCTGCACCTTCGGTTTGGATAAGTGCATCACGTTGCCTCCTCAAGTCATCTAATTGACTCGCAGCAATTTGATGCATTTTCAATACCTCCTCTTCACGTCGTCGAGCTGTTTTGACTACTTCTTGGAGCCGAGCCATTTCAATTTCTAGGTCCCGGAGGCGAACTTGATATTCAGCAGCTTCTTTATCTTTCTCTGCAGCTTCAGTCTTATAGCGCTCAACAGAAGAAATTGTCTCGACAATACAATACGAGATTCCAACTCTGCAGAGCGCTGTGAGAAGGCTACCACAGAAGCTTTGAAATCTGCTTTTTCATCTTGCAGCCACGTGAGCCATCACCTCACATTCAGCATCCACGACTTTCTAGATGTTTCCTCTTGTTAGATCTTTATAAGACTTGATCGATTCTTCAAGCTCATTCAAAATATGATCTAAATAGTTGACTCTATCCAGATCACCAATCTTGCGGATGGCTCCAATGATGAAGGAGGAATGGCCCCTTACTGACTCATAAGGTTGGTCCTTTTCCAATTAAAGGCTTCAGAGAAGTGAAGAAAGCATTAGTATAAGCTTCGACGATAGCTCTGTTCATCGCTGAGATACCCAGAGTAGCCACTTCTGTTTGAATTCTTATTTCTGCAGTAGCTGGAGGAATTACATATTGTACACCAGGAGACCCAAGTACTGGCATCATAGAAGAACTTTCCTCTCCAGTTTGGGTCCCCATATCTAAGGGAGCCATGGTCGAGCTAAAACTGAATGTGGTCGAAGCAGCTATTGCAAGCGTCCCTACAGGACTACTGTAATCAAGATACACAGTCATTACACATCATTACAGGAATTAGGGTAAATAAAAGTCAAAAATTTACCTGATCCTGGCAATACATATGGGGTCTCACGGGACATGTCCAGATCAGAGCGGAGCCTAGCCATGGTAGTTTCAGACACGGCTGCCTGACTACTTCCAGCTTCGGAGCCGCCTGATAGGAAACGACTGCTTCCGGCCCCTGATTCTACTTGTTCAGTTGGGACAATCACTTCTGCATCCTTGACCTCAAAAGCTTGGTTAGTAGGGGTTTGAGTCTCCGCAGTATCAGTATTAGGATTTTCATTGATTCCAACATCTTCAGGAGCCATGGTCTAATTTTCATGATCATCAGAATTGTCGTTGTTTTTAGGCTCATCAGTTCTTGGACTTGAAAGCCCCTTTTCAATAACAGGATGCTCCTCACCCTCACCAGTAGTTTGGCCTTCTTCGATTGGTAACTCTTGATTCAGCGGGACTTCCACTGAAGCTTGGTCTCCTTCAATGGGTTGTAGAATCATCTTCAAATGCATCACCGTAGTCACAACCTTCGAGAGTCGCTATCATTTCTCGATCCTCTTGAGAGTGAGTAGGAGTTTGGGCTACGGTGAATATTGATAGATTGCTTCACTGACGAAGCTGAGTACTGAGATCAACGATCAGTCTTTTTAAATTCTAGCTCTCTCTACTCTGGAGTCAAGTACCCTTTGCCTAGCAAGAGCTCTCCCAGACTCTGGATCAAAAGGTTGCAGCGAATCAGCTCGGCGTTCCAATTCTGCACCTTCGGTTTGGATAAGTGCATCTCGTTGTCTCCTCAAGTCATCTAATTGACTCGCAACAATTTGATGCATTTCCAATACCTCTTCTTCACGTCGTCGAGCTGTTCTGACTGCTTCTTGGAGCCGAGCCATTTCAATTTCTAGATCCCGGAGGCGAACTTGATATTCAGCAGCTTCTTTCTCTTTCTCTGCAGCTTCAGTCTTATAGCGCTCAACAGAAAAAATTGTCTCGACAATACAATACGAGATTCCAACTCTGCAGAGCGCTGTGAGAAAGCTACCACAGAAGCTTCGAAATCTGTTTTTCGTCTTGCAACCTCGCGAGCCATCACCTCATATTTAGCATCCACGAGTTTCTAAATGTTTCCTCTTGTTAGATCTTTATAAGACTTGATCGATTCTTCAAAGCTAATTCAAAATATGATCTAAATAGTTGACTCTATCCAGATCACCAATCTTGCGGATGCCTCCAATGATGAGAAGGAAGGACCCCTTACTGACTCATAAGGTTAGTCCTTTTCCATAACCAATTGAATTAGAAGCTTCAGAGAAGTTTAGAAAGCATTAGTATAAGCTTCGACGACAGCTCTGTTCATCGCTGAGATACCCGGAGTAGCCACTTCTGTTTGAATTCTTATTTCTGCAGTAGCCGGAGGAATTACATATTGTACACCAGGAGACCCGAGTACTGGCATCATAGAAGAACTTCCCTCTCCAGTTTGGGCCCCCATATCCAAGGGAGCCATGGTCGAGCTAAAACTGAATGTGGTCGACGCAGCTATTGCAAGCGTCCCTACAGGACCCACTGTAATCAAGATACACAGTCATTACACATCATTACAAGAATTAGGGTAAATAAAAGTCAAAAAATTTACCTGATCCCGGCAATACAAATGGGGTCTCACGGGGCATGTCCAGATCATAGCGGAGCCTAGCCATGGTAGTTTCAGACACGGCTGCCTGACTACTTCCAGCTTCGGAACCGCCTGATAGGAAACGGCTGCTTCCGGCCCCTGATTCTACTTGTTCAGTTGGGGCAATCACTTCTGCATCCTTGACCTCAAAAGCTTGGTTGGTAGGGGTTTGAGTCTCCGCAGTATCAGTATTGGGATATTCATTTATTCCAGCATCTTCAGGAGCCATGGTCTGATTTTCATGATCATCAGAATTGTCGTTGTTTTAGGCACATCAGTTCTTGGACTCGAGAGCCCCTTTTCAATAACAGGGTGCTCCTCACCCTCAGCAGTAGTTTGGCCTTCTTCGATTGGTAACTCTTGATTCAGCGGGACTTCCACTGAAGCTTGGTTTCCTTCAACGGCACTTGTAGAATCATCTTCAAATGCATCACCGTAGTCACAACCTTCGAGAGCCGCTATCATTTCTCGATCCTCTCGAGAGTGAGTAGGAGTTTGGGCTATGGAAGAAACAATGACATCAGGATTAGATTCTGTAAAAGGCAACTCCTTCTCAGGAAGTGTAGTCTTTGGAACTCCTGGAGTTGGAGATGACATCATAATTCCTACGGCAGCTAACACAGTCACGGGAATAGTCATTTTTGTGATTATGGGCCCCGAAATCCCTTCTGTAATGAGCAGAGCCGGAACGCTAACCTCTGCAGATGAAAAAGAACAATGTCAATATGTTACTCAATCAAGATCACATTAAAAGAGTATACAAATTTACCTTGTGGAGGTGGCATATCTTGTGAAGGCAACGTTTCTTGACGGTCTTCTGGAGTCGCCATTAATCTCCTTTTGGCCTTGCGCACAAAAGGTGTCGCAGGTTCTTCTTCAACCTCATCGAGTTCACCTTGCACATTGGGTTCTCTAGTAACCTCTTCTTGGGCAACTTGGCTGCTTCTTGGAACTGAAGAAGGAGTTGCCTCTCCTCCTCTAGAGGATGCTCCAGTCTGCATCTGTTTTGTCTGGGACTGCGTGGTCCTGCTGGTGGGCTGCTCAGTAATGACCAATCTGGTCTTATTTTTCTTCCCTGTAGCTTTAGTAGAAGAAGGTAGATTATCAGGATGTGAAGGAGCTGATGACTCTCCAGTTTTTCTTTTCCTCCCAAGTTCTTTTGCTGGGGACTTCTCCTTCCGTATCTTCAGTGATATATCTAGTGGATCGTTGACTTCGTCACAGAAGCCTACGAGAGAGGCTTCCAGAGGTTCGTCAATGGGTTCGTAATTCTCTTCATCTCTGAAGGATTGTGCTGTGCGAACTCCAGCTCTTGAACGTCTATCACTAGCAACTGTTAGCCAGATGGAAGCTTTCGGTAAAGGTGTTGGCTGAAGTATAAAAATTCGCGTATGTATATAACATACGCGGGCCTATCTGGGAGACATGGGCATCGAGAATGTGGCCTTAGTGCCTCTTGCATTGTAATATCTCCATGCCCTGGCACCATCTATTAGGTAACCCTTAGCCTGTAAACAGGTGGTGGCGTTACCCACGTGCAGTTGATCATAGCCGAACTGTCGAGCAAATCAGCTTGCTAAATACGGTTCCAGAAAGCACTCGCCTTCAAACCGGTACACTAAATGTGATGGCCGGATTGTCTTCTACCATGTGAACTCAGCCGAAGATAGACGGAGAGATGCTGTTTCTAGATCCATGAGTCGTGGAGGGAGATTCTCATATCCTGGAGGAGAGGAACACATTGAAATCTCCATCCAGACCCTCGGTTCAAAGCTCTTCGGCATTCTGACAACGCATTTATATTCCATCGAGCATTGGAATAACGTCTAATAAAATCACCTCCGACTGCACCCATATCGGGGTCCATCAAGTCAGGGTAGTGCAACAACAACCACCCAAATAGATGTGTACGGCATTTCGGTACGAGGGAAGTCGTCCCGAGAATTCTTATCGTACACCATGGTGTTAACAAAAGAACGCAAGCATGCGTTCAAGCGGCATGTCATCGCTGAGAGAAGATCCATCTTATAGTCGAACACTAGACGCACTGCAGCGAATAACACACCTCGATGGAATCGGTCGACGGCACTGGCTCCGGGTATCACAAACCGCCGTAGCCATAAAGAGAGGAAACCTGCCAGCTAGGCTTCTTGAGACATGGGTCTGTAACCCTGTCTAAGATAAATTTCGATTGGGGTACCAGCAGTGAATGGGTACCAATCTACATCCAGGATGTTATCATAATGCTTAGTTTTTTCTATCAATTTTTCTACATCGCTGCAGCTGAACGGTTTGAAGAAACAAGGATCGCAAGCTTGACTCTCGACGACCTTCTCTTCATGAGCATGCCCCAGAAACAAGTATGGCAGCCATTTGGTGGTGTAGCAAGTCCCTTTGGAAGCACTCTTGTAGTAAAGGGAACAGATCATATAGCGGCATAACAACTCTTCAAACACAGCCACAATCTGAGGGTTCTCTGCTGATAGAGTATCCAGTTCCTCGTTTGTCGGCACATATTCTTCATATGGGTTTCCACCCATTGGCAAATGTGAAAGATACTTCATTTCATGAAGTGCGAAGCCGATTTCTCCGTGAGGTGTCATGAAGGTATAGTCCTCTCATTATATCTTTCAACTAAAGCCAAAAACATGTGAGCATTCGGACGAAAGCCGTGAGCAGTGGTGCAGATCGGATCATAGAGCTCTAATTCGAGGAATTTATCCTTAAAATGATCTAAAACCCAAACCACTACATTGTTCCAACGTTTCATGTCAGGGTTCACTAAGCCTGTTAAGCGCATGCATGGTTTGGTCTGGGTATCTCCCTTCAGCCTTCACAAACATGTTCGCGAAAATATGTACCCTGACAGGAAGCAACATTGATGAATCTTCAGGAGGTATATAGCTTGGTCTCAAACCTCTCAGATAGGAACTGCATCTCTCCGAAGTGCTGTAGAACAAATCCTTGCTCTGCGGACCCAATTTGTAGCATATCTTCCCAACTCTGGCCTGTTGAATCGGGGTCAGATCCCATGCCATATGTCGAGGATAACTAGAAAATGCATATCGAGACAAAGACGAGTGTCTCGACATTTCTGTGAGGTACATGATTCTGTCCCCATATTGATAAAATGTCTTCTTTCTTCGCTTTGGGCTGGAACGTCTTCTTGATCGCCTCTCCAAACAAGAAAGATGGCTTCTTATGAACGACATTGTCTAGACTTTCCAAAGGTTCACCGTTCATCAAACATAATAATGTGGGGTTCTCTTCAGCAGCGTGCATAGCTCTTCGGGACTCGGGAAGATCTTATTGAGGATACTGTATGTGGGATAAGTCTCCTCGGTATTCTGACACATTGAAGGCCGAAGCATATCTTTCAACATTAGGGTCTTCTCTGAGATCAACTGCAAAAAGAAAAGAGTAAAAGATCAATTATAAAATCTATACAACAGTATCTAAATTGAAACAGGGTGCGCGAAGTCACAGGTTACGCGAGCATCTAAAAATATATATAATTTAGGTTGCGCATGATTCTATGTTGCGTAAGCCTACAGAGTGCGTCTAGTGTCAGCTCAAGATTAATATGAACTCAAGTTCTACATTGCGCAAGTTATCAAGTTCCGCCTAGTGCAAACTTGAAATGCGCATGTTTGAAGGGTGCATTCGCGCAAGTCAGAAGGCACAAATTCGAAACATGTGCAACATAGTTCGTAAAAACAAACAGTGTATTTTTGACGCAGCCAACACTCTAAAAAGAGGCGCGAGTAAATAGAGTACACACCTACACTCTAAAAAGAAAAGGTGCACGTTACAGAGTTCACAAATCAATCAGAACTCTAAAAAGAGATGATTGACTCTGGCATAGTGGATTCATTTGTTCACTGGCGCCTAAGTGATGGTCGATTTGGTCTATGAAGATCACCTTCGAGAGGTGGGTTGGCTTGTTCAGCTCTCGATGACGGAGGCGCATAGCGTGGCGCCCTCGGTGGTGATGCACGCGATCAAGGCCCAGTAATGGCCTTTCCCTTGTCGATGGCGGACTTCCTTAGTGCCATTGACGATCGTCGGAGAAGCTTCGGGAGTTAGGAGGAAGAAGATGAAGGGTTTGAAGAAAATAACTTTTAGTAAAAAGTTAAAAATCCTCTTTGAAGGGCTACTTATAGCCTAAAGGGTATTTCGAAACTGTTGCGCAACTTGCGCTCAAAAAGCAGAATTGGTTAACCATTGACTAGCACAACTCGTGTCAAATTTTTCTAATTCAAAGTATTTCAAAATTTTGAAATCTTTCAAAACTTTGAAAACTTTGAAGGGGGTCTTGTAGGAGCCTAAAAATCAATGGACGCCCCTCTCAACAAAAGCTCCAGCATCAAGTGGCGCCAGATCACTAAGTTGCGCCAGTCTCAGGATGCGCCTAAGCCAGGGTGCGCGAGCTCCACGTGGCAAGCATCCTCGAGAAGCTGCAACGACTGCCATCATTACTAACAGCTTTGACAGCTCGTCAGTCGAAGAAAATCCGTTCGAATCCCGTACAACATAGCGCTCGAGGAGATTTTGTCAGCATGCAATTAATGCTGACAGCTAGCTTGCGCAAGTTATCAAGAAGCGCGAAGATCAACCATCATAGCATAGAAGACCCAGTCAAAGGCGCCAAACGTCAAGTTGCGCGCTCGCGCCACCTAGAGTTTTGGTGCCACCTGATCAACTTTTGTTCAGAAGCAGGATGACGTGGCGTGCATACCACTAATCTCGAAGAACGTGTCCACTACACTGTCCACGACCACGCACATCTCACTCAAGTGATGCCACACGTCTCTAGCAGTTCAAGTAACCGTTTGCGCAACAGGATAGAAGGCGCGCAACCTGAAGTATGCGCAACTCAGAAAACAGTTATTTCAGAACTCTATAAATAGAGTTTCAAACCAGTTCTAAAGCATTATCAATGATCATAATCTACTAAGTGTTGTTGCATCCTCCAGAGGCTTGTATCTTCGATATCACATCGTCCAAAGGATAAAATGGTCGCCTTCTAATCAGATTCCTACAGTTGTACTTTCCCATAAATCAATTGTACTATTGTACTCTTTTTTTAGTTTGTAATCAAACTTTTGTTTTTGCAAATAGTGCTATTAACCTTGTTATTCATTATCCCAAAATCCGAAATAAAGAAATATCCCTTCGGACCTTAACGAACCAATGATATCAAGAATCTTGATCTATGAAGATAGGAAGGGAACCAATGTTGTAAGTTATCATTAACCTAGATCCAAGAATTTGAAATCGTGACAGTTCCCTTAGCTCTGATATAAATTGTTGTAGACTCGAACTATTTTTGCTCAAGCTCGACATATTTCACGGGACAACAGGAGAAATAACTTTATTGAAACAACATAAGGAGAAAAAAAATCTTATAAGAATTACACACACAAAATGTAATATGAAACCCTCTCCTTACGGGATCTCCAACGAGCTCTCCTTGAATCTCTTTCGTTATATCATATCTACTCAAGAACTTTCTGTTGTGAGCCTCCTTGAACTTCAAACCACACAGCTTAAGCTCAAGAAGATGCTTGAATATGATTTCCAATCTCCCAAAGTCGGGATCAATCTTGACCGTCGAAAGCAAGTACTTGAGATATAAACCATTCTCATTTGTAGGCTGATCCCAAGCCAACGACATACTGCTAGTATGTTCAGTGACCAGAAAGTTTGTGCCTAAACTTACTGGAATGAAAGCATTTCATCGATATGTTGCCCTAATACTCTTGGCTCTTTTGAGTCCCATATCACTGTTTTGACTCTCGGATTTCTCCAACTATCTGATGACATATGTAACACTGTAGTTGAACACACGCTATATACAAGAGTAATATGACCTATACTATAATATATAATAAGCATTATTATATTTACAAAGATGTGATGGGGATTCAATATTTGGCTAGTTCATATGCTTTGGGGTCCCTATAGATCTATTTGAGTTCGAGACTTTAGTTTATTTAGTTCGTCTTTTAAGTGGTTTGCAGTTTTATTTAAGAATGTTATTTAGGGTTAGTTTTGATCGGTGATGTTTTAATCAGCCATAGTTTCACATTTAGGAGTGCGACTTTATATCACCCAAATCAAAATCATAGTTTGCAATATCGGCTGATACCGATTTGACACGTCCGATACCGACCCGATTTAGAATGTCCCGATCCGATACCAACCGATATCGACAGTGACTAATACCGACATTGGATGTTTATTTTCTAGTCAATTTGGCAAAGAAAATTGAACGAGAAGGACCAACCATCAAGGGGGTAAAGCATAGTAAAATTGTAAAAGAATGTAAAAGCGTAAAAATAAAAATAAAAACTTATCACAGATAAACTAATTGACAAGGGTGACTACTATTTCATTCAATTTCAAAACTAGTAAAAATTAACACACGAAATACTTAAAATTATGACTAAATGTATAAAAAAATCTCAAATTTTAATAATTCATTATTGTTAAGTGTTATATTAGAGTTATTAGTTATTGGACTTTAGTCCCACATTGCTTAGAGTAATAGGAGAGGAGGCTAGCGTCTCCTATATACATGTAGTCTCTCTTCAATAAAGAAATCATCTATTCTAGTCCATTCTACATGGTATCAGAGCCATAGAAGGAAAAAAAAAATTCCACAACAAAAATTCCCCCCCCCACCTCGCCGACCCCCCCCCCCCGCTGCCCCCTTCGCCGACCCCCCTCCTGCTGCCCCCTTCGTCGACCCCCCCTGCTGCCCCCCCCCCTTCGCCGACCCCCCCCATCACGCCCCCTTGTTGTCCAGCGCCCCCCCCCCCGATCCCGCCCCACCTGCCCGGATCTGCTGTACAGACCCCCGGTTCCGTCCCCCTTCCCGGATCTGCTGTGCAGACACCCGGCTCCCCCACACTCCGGATCTGCAGTGCAGACACCCGGCTCCCCCACACCCCGGGT
The DNA here is from genome assembly GCA_029216955.1 of Iris pallida. Classification (NCBI taxonomy): domain Eukaryota; kingdom Viridiplantae; phylum Streptophyta; class Magnoliopsida; order Asparagales; family Iridaceae; genus Iris; species Iris pallida. The sequence continues at coordinate 13,775,205 of JANAVB010003600.1, forward strand.
CTGCTGTGCAGACACCCGGACCCCCCCCCCCCCGCCCTGGATCTGCTGTGCAGACACCCGGACCACCCACGATGGCTCAAAACCCTAACATTTTCCATCAGCCACCACACACCCTCCGAACCCTAGTTTATATATATATATATATAAGAAAAAGAAAAAGAAAAAAATCAGTGGTCAAATGCTTTATTCCTAGATTAAGCCGTTTGGAATTAACAAATGCTTTTCCTACCCTGATCTTCACATCCAAATCTACACAGAGAATGATCGTGTTTTCTCCTGTGTCCTGACGTGTTCACTTTATATGTGCGCGCCGGTGTTGACCACGTTTATAGCACATTCGTAAAGTTGGTGTGAGTTTTTGGGTTGGAAAGAACTCGCGACGGTTGATTCCATTTCAGGATGACAGACTCGAAGGCAGATTATGGTAACGGTGTCAGCAATACGACGAGCACTGGCACAACAATCTCTTCGACTCGACTTGTCGACCGTCGATTGGACGGTTCAGATGGTTACTCAACATGGCGAAAGAAAGTTGAGAAAATACTTCGTGGGATGCGGCTATCTAAACATTTGACTGACAGCCCTCCGGCAACAACTGATCCCACATTTGAACAGTGGGAGACGGATGATAGTCGACTGTTTACACAGTTGATGAACTCCATGGAACCGTCCGTCGAGGACATGGTTCAAAACACGGACACGGTCAAGGAGCTATAGGAGGTCCTAGCAACGACGTTTGATGGAAAATGCGACTTGTCTCGCATATACGACTCGGTTGTTGGCGTTTACCGAGCAACTCAAGGAGACAAGTCTCATAAGGATCACTTCCGATCCTTCAAGGCTATGGTGGATGAAATTGATCGTGTTCTTCCTCTGACGTCGGATATCAATGAAGCTCGGGCTCAACGCGAGCAGCTTCATGTTATTGCATATCTTGCATCTCTCCGTCCTGATGCGGACTCGGCTCGATCCCAGATCATTGCTGGATCTGATGTTCCATCTTTGATGGAGGCCCACTTCCGTGTTCTTCGGGCCGCAAAGGTGGTTGAGACCACTCCGGGAGATGCTCCTGCTGATAGATCTGCCCTTGGTAGCGCTGCTCGTCCTGGCGTTCGTGGTGGACGTGGTGGACGACGAGGTGGTCGGACTTATGGTCGCGATGGCGGACGTGGCAATGGTGGTCGTGATGGGGGACGACTAGGAACATGCTTCCACTGTGGCCAACAGGGACATTTCCAGTGGCAGTGCCCTAGAGCTCCTGTTGCCAATATTGCTTCGGATGCTACTGATAATAGCGTTCATTCGGTTCAGATGAACGACGATTCTTACGCGAAATTTTTTGAGTTCCAGGCTCAACGTCGTGGTGAAGCATCAACATCTGGTTCCACAGCCGGATATTCCGCAGCATGCATAGTAAAACCCAAGCAGTGGGTAATTGATTCTGGTGCATCCTCACACATGACTGGTGACGCAGGTATGATCAAGGTTGTAAAAATCGCTAGTCGGTTCGTGGGGACTACGGACTACTCGGGGACTACTCGGGGACTAGTCGGATTAGTCGGTTTAGAATTTTTAATGAATGAATATATATATATATATATATATATATATATATATATATATATATATATATATATATATATATATATATATATATATAATATGTTATAAAAATATTTTAAAAATTAATATGTTAATTGTTGAACTTTTAATTTTCGCAGACTACAGTGGCATAAATTTCTATTTCGATAAATATTTAAATAATATGTTAACAACTTACTATTTTGCACGGAGAGTTACAACCGTAGTAGCAAGCAAAAGCAAAAAAAAAGTAAGCAAAAATTAAAAAAAAACCACAACAACAGTAGCAAAGAGATAACAAAGCAAAAGTAAAAATAAAAAAAGAGTAGACTAGTCACTTTTTTCAAAAATAGAAAAAGGCAGCAACAAAGTAAAGAGTCGACGACGGCTGCCTTGACGAAGTCGACGGCAGCCCAGACTAATACCAATTTAGCTAATTTTTGGATGGACCAGTCCCTAATCGAGTCGACGGTGGCCGACAAGTGACTAGTCGGGGACTAGCCCCTAGTCGAGTCAACGGCGGCCGACTAGCGACTAGTCGGGGACTAGTCGGCCGCCTAGAGAGATTTTTACAACACTGGGTATGATACATGATTATGTACCTGTTCGTCGTGCTTCTGGCATTATTGTTGCCAATGGCGGTTCTCTGGCAGTCCGCGACCGTGGAAGTGCCACTCTTTCTCCCGGACTGTCACTTACCTCTATTCTACTTACTCCTGGGAACCCGTTCAATTTACTTTCTATCAGTCAACTTACTCGTGAACTTCATTGCTCGGTAACCTTTTTTCCTGATAATTGTGTTTTTCAGGACCTGACAACTGGAAAGACTATTGGTAAGGGACGTGGCTGGAGGCTTGTACCTATTTGACGCAACTCCTTCTGTTGTGTGTGCAAGCATGAAATTTGATCCGGTCGAGTTACATTGTCGGTTAGGTCATCCGTCGTCTCCAGTTCTCCAGAAAATGTACCCATCTTTAGTTATTCCCTCTTCTTTTCATTGTGAGCCATGTAGTTTAGCTAAGCATCATCAGGTTTCTTATCCGGTGAGTCCAAATAATCTTGCAACCGCTCCTTTTGAGTTGGTGCATTCTGATATATGGGGACCTTGTCCGACTGAATCTGTAATGGGTTTTAAGTACTTTGTCACGTTTATCGATGATTACTCACGTGTCACTTTTATTTATTTAATGAAAAGTCGCGCTGAATTATTTAACATCTGGTGTAACTTTCATGCCGAGATAACTACACAATTTGGTCTTCCAATCAAAACCTTTCGGAATGACAATGGTCGTGAGTATTTATCTCGTGATCTTGATAAACATCTGGCCAGCAATGGCATCATCCACCAAACCTCTTGTGCGTACACACCACAACAGAATGGTGTAGCCGAACACAAGAATCGTCATTTATTGGAAACAACACGTGCTCTTATGTTTCAAGCACGTACTCCCAAGAGATTTTGGTCGAATGCGGTCCTTACAGCTTGTTATCTTATTAATCGCATGCCGTCGTCAGTTCTCAATGGTAGCACTCCCTTCTCTAGGCTCTTTCCTGGAAGAGAGCCGTTTCCTCCGCATCTTTGGTTGCTTATGCTATGTTCGGGATACCCGACCAACCCTTTCTAAATTAGATCCCAAGGCTATACAATATATTTTTCTTGGGTATCCTAAAGATCAGAAAGGGTATCGGTGTTTCTCTCCTGTCTTAAAGAGATATTTTTTCACTCGGGATGTAACCTTTGTCGAAACAAAATTTCCTCCGTTCCACCAATCAACAGGTCCGGCTCCCCTGATCTATCCCGAAGAAGATTTTTTGTTGTTTCCTCCTCAAACAAAACAACCCCCCGTACGGGTGCCCTCCCTTACCGATCCAGTCTCCCAGGATGATGGTCCACATACACCGATTCAGCCATTAACGACATCAACCACAGAATCTTCCTCCTCTAGTTCCACCAGCAGCTCCGGCTCCAGTGAGCTACCTCCATCTGTCCCTCCAGCAGCTCCACCAATTCTGCCAGCAGCTCCGACGATTCCGCCTCCAGAACATCCTCGTCGTGCATGTCGAGATCATCCCTTGTATGTTAACAACTACAAAGGACTTACCAGTCACACTCAGTCTCTGGTAGCTACTATTGATGGGATTCAAATCCCCAAGACCGCTGAGGAGGGTGGGTCTCCGACATCCTGGTTGGCGTGCTGCTATGCACGAGAAGATGAAGGCTCTCCGGGAGAATCATACCTGGGACTTAGTCGATCTACCTCATGGTAAACAGACAGTCGGCTGCAAATGGGTGTTCACGATTAAGGTGAAACCGGATGGCACTCTTGATCGATTGAAAGCTCGTCTAGTGGCCAAAGGTTACTCTCAAACCTATGGTGAGGATTACTTCGAGACTTTTTCTCATGTGGCCAAAATGACGTCCGTTCGTGTCCTCATGGCCTTGGTCATTCGCTATGACTGGCCTTTACTTCAACTCGATATAAAGAATGCTTTCCTCCACGGGGATCTTGATGAAGAAGTATATGTGATGCAACCTCCCGGGTTCGTTGCAAGGGAGGGTAAGGTGTGTCATCTAAGGAAGGCCCTCTATGGCCTGAAACAATCACCTCATGCATGGTTTGGTAGATTTACACAGGTGGTTACTCAATTTGGAATGTGTCAGTCGAAGAAGGACCATTCAATCTTCTATCGACACACATCTGCTGGAAGAATACTTCTTGGTGTCTACGTTGATGATAGTGTAATCACGGGAGATGACAGCCAGGGTATTGCAAGTCTCAAGAAGTTTCTTAGAGAACAATTTCAAACCAAGGATATGGGATCCTTGAACTATTTCTTGGGCATTGAAGTCACACGGGATAAGCGGGACATTGTAATGTCTCAAAAAAAATATGTACTGGATATACTAAATGATGCAGGCATGATGCAAGCAAAGGGAGCAAACTCACCTATGGATCCATGGGCAAAATTACTTCCAGACGAAGGGGTCCTGATGACCAATCCAGATCAGTATCGTTGAGTGGTTGGAAAACTCAACTACTTGGCAGTCATGACGCGTCCGGATATTTCTTTTGCAGTAAGCGTCGCAAGTAGATTCATGGCTTCTCCAAGAGTTCCACACTGACAGGAAGTTCTCAGAATTTTGTGTTATCTAGTAAAGAATCCAGGGAAAGGAATTCGAATGGAGAATAATGGACACACTCGCATTGAGTGTTTTACTTATGCTGACTGGAGGGACAAGTTTGACAGATAGACGGTCTACATCTGGCTACTCAGTATTTGTTGGCGAAAATCTAGTATCATGGAAAAGCAAGAAACAAAGTGTGATAGCACGCTCAAGCTCGGAAGCAGAATATCGAGCTATTGCTCATGGCACGTCAGAGATATTATATATGAAGCATCTCCTACAAGAACTGGAAGAAGACGCAGGATCTCAAGTGGCAAACCTATGGTGTGATAACCAATCTGCTATTCACATTGCCACCAATCCAGTATTTCATGAACGGACGAAGCATATTGAAATTGACATTCATTTTGTTCGTGATGAATATACAAAAGGAGTGATAAAGTTTCAACATGTGCGGACCGGCGACCAGATAGCTGATATCTTCACAAAGCCTCTTCTGGGTCCCCGGGTTCAATTTTTATGTAACAAGCTGGGCATGATTGACATCTATGCTCCAGCTTGAGAGAGGGTGTTAAGTGTTATATTAGAGTTATTAGTTATTGGACTTTAGTCCCACATTGCTTAGAGTAATAGGAGATGAGGCTAGCCTCTCCTATATATATGTAGCCTCTCTTCAATAAAGAAATCATCTATTCTATTCCATTCTACAATTATAATTATTTGTTTTCCGAAATTGAAAAAATTCGATACACTAATTCGAAACTGCCAATTCTGATACGTCTGATACCAATTCTAATACCGCGAACCTTGTCAAAACCCAATCAACCCAAACCCTAATTCCTTTATTCCACCAATCTACGAGAATGAAGATCAATCGTGAGGTACTTCCCCACTAGGTGAAAATTTTGGATTACAGAAATTTTCATATGGGAATGAATGTTTCAAATAATAGCAACTAAAGAGAGAAGTTTGAAAAAAATTGTATGAGAGGACAACTCGCCAAATCAGTTGGCGAGAGTAGAAAATCGCAAACTCATTTGACGAGTTGCCAACCTGAGAGGAGGAGGAGGAGGGAGGGGGGGTGTTAAATGCAAAATAACAAAGTCGCCGCCAAGGGACTTGGCGTGAGAGGGGAAGGGAGGTGGGGACCACCTAACTTAGCCCACCAAGTGAATTAGCGTGAAAGGGGGAGGGAACTTTTTATATAGGTCCCTCCAAACATTATTTTTTACATACTCTTAACACAAAGATGTCCTAAATAAATTCTTTTATTACGTATTGATAGTTATTATTATTATTTTATTCTTTTCAGAAGAAAAAAATGAAATATGGGAAAACAGTAAGGACATTTTCACTAAATTTTATTTTTCTCAAAAGTTCTCTCTACCCGAAAATTTTTGTCCAACACATTATATTTTCATTAAATTACAAGCTGAAAAGTATTTTTTGGAAAATTATAGAGAACAAAATCTCCCTTATCAAGGGCGTTTTGGTTATATCTGCATTTTAATATTCAAACCTATTGAAAACGTTCTTGCCAATGGTGTTTTCCTTTTTTAATTTTTTATTCTAGTCTATTTAAGGAAAAATTAAATAAATTTTAGTGAAAACGTCCCTACTATGAGCATTTTCCCATAAATTATTTTTTTTGTTTTTCCCTGAAAATAATAATAATAATAATAATAATAATAATAATAATAATAATAATAATAATAATAATAATAATAATAATCAATACGTAAGAAAAAAAAAATTGGGACATTTTTGTGTTATGAGAGACCTATATGCAAAAATAATGTTTGGAGGAACCTATGTAACCCTCCCCCCCCCCCCCCCCCCCCCCCCCCCCCTTCTCTCACGGCAAATCACTTGTCGGGCTAAGTTAAGAGGGCATTGCCTCCCCCACCCCTTCACGCCAAGTCCCTTGGCAGGTTACTTTGTTATTTTGCATTTAAACCCCCCCCCCCCCCCCCCTTTCCCCCTCTCACGCAGACAACTCGCCAAGCGAGTTGGCGATTTCCTTCCATCACCAACTGATTTGGCAAGTTGTCCCCTCATTACTCGTACAAAAAATTTCCAAACTTCTCCCTTTACCTGCTATGATTTGAATAAAAATTCCTGTTTGGATTAGATCTTTCAGTCTAGTGTTTGAGTAGTACTTTGAGCACTACTAGAAGGCGCCAAGTTATAGAAAGTCCTACCACGTCGGGATCAACCTAGACACTAATATGAAGACAATTAATAACCTCGTAGCACTTCCCACAACAAATCAAGGGAAGGCACATGCAGGATAGTTGTCCAAGCCCAGTGGCAAGGATATGCATCATATCATTGCCCCTCTAGTAGTCTACACCTGGGAAAGACCTTTGATGAGTGAAAGACATCTGAGAAGTGAATGATCACGACGAGTCAGAACTCATTAGGAATTTTTGTGCACCTAAGCAAGGTGCAAGAGATGCTGAGAATGATCGTCACACAGATGCATCCTTAGACGCTAGGTGCTTGCTTCCATATCTAAAACCATAAGAGTTGTTACCCATGCCACAAGGTTCAGTCCAGTGAATCTATTGCCACAGTTGCACAACATCTGCATGAATTCGTTGAACCCGTTACACACATTTGCATGAATCTGTTGAATCTTTTGCGTAGTATCTGCCTGATCGGCCAGTACTACCTTAGGCCACCCATATCATTCCCGACCCCTAGGAAGCACAAAAATTAAAAATCTGGGCCATGTGTGTCCGACAGCTATTGGACACGTATCAGACATAACACAACCAGAAATAAGCCGGACACTCCAAGTACACTAGGGGACACAAAAATAGGTGGTGTATCAATATAGTCTGTGTCCTATCCGTATCCGTGTAACATAGTCGTACCCAAATTATCCCAAGTATCACCTTGGATGAATCCCATACCAATGATCAAGTACACATTGGATGGTGAACTCATTACTACTGAGGATAGGGTATATTAAGCAGATTGTCACAGGCTTGCTAGCAGAATGTCTTTTCTATTCACCACGAGATGAACGTTGGTTACTTGAAACCTCTATGTAGGTAACGTTTCACGATCTGGGCGTGCACGTTCCTGAACACATAAATCTGGCGAACTGGAAAATTGAAATCGACATTCCAAAAAGCTAATGCATCATATACTTGTCTCCAGGCAAGCATTTACAGGAAAGAAGATGCAACTTTTTAGTCATTTTTATTAAGAGTTGCAAGAGTCTAGGATTTGCTTGACATTATTGCTAGGATTGTATACAACTTATAATTTTTTTTAGCTTTCAAATTTTTTTATGATACTATATTATGGTACATCAACTATTTTGAATCTTAAATATGCATTATATATGGTATTATATGTTTGTTCCTTAGAAATGTTCCACGTCAGATAAATGTATTTTTCCAAATAAGCATCTAGAAGAAGCCTATTTACAACATAACGCGTACAGGGACCTCCTATCTACCACATCTCAAGCGTTTCGCATTTCGTAGCATTGCACGTCTCATTTAACCATGTTCAAAGCTGGGAAGATTGATGGAGATCCAGTTTGCGTTTCAAGGGTTCATTTTTTGGGGGCGAGTTTAGGTCTCTTTGAATTCAAGAATCATAGTTCCAGCTAGTATTTGGTTTTCATACTTTATTAAGGTTTTACTTTACTCAGGGATTCCTTCTTGTCCAATACAAGAGTCGATATATATATATATATAGGAGCAGATCTTTCATTTCCTTTCCTTTTCGGGTTTAATAATATTTTCCATTAATTTTGTTAGATCCAGCGGTTAACGATTTTTGTATCATTTTGAGTGTAAAAGTTGTGTTCAAAGATCCGCCTCCTACATGTTCTTGTTTAAGTCATCAAATCTCAACCGTTGATTTGAACCATTCAAATCTATGGTTATGATTAGATGACTTAAACAAGAGCCAACGGTTGTGATTATGGAAATGTTTTGGGGATGCCCAAATGCGGAAAAAAAAATATATATATATATATATATATACTCTCAAAATTTTGTTAGGAGCGTTGTGTGACCCGAACGGAGTTGGCCCATATGAGGTACGATATTGAATTGGGCCCATATACATTAAAAGAGAATTCTCATGTAAGGCCTGAACCAATTCCAATTATCTACACCTCATTATCCCACCTACCCGATATGAGACTAAATTACCAACACCATTGTCAACCCCTTTTGAGTGCTCAATCAGAAACGAAATGCAATCCAACAATCTCCACCTTAGCTTATTTCCGCTAGCCGAATAATCATAGCATCCTTGCTGCATTTGCCCGTTCCCGCTAGCCGAACCGCCTTAGCACACCCGCTACCTTTTGTTAGTTTTCGTCAGCCGAACAACCGTAGCTCTCCTGCTACCTTTTATTCGTTCCCGCCAGCCGAGCACACAAGAGATCCAACATATTATCATCTCGATCCGTTCGACCACAGAACCAAACCGACATGTTCATCCACACCACCATTGTGTGCCAACCACAACGTCTTGTTCCACCTTGGACGCGTCAAACGCACATTTGAAGCCAATCTGTGTAGTTGCATATGCTCCTAACTCCACCTTGAGAAGAGAGTCGGTATATCCGTGTATACGCATGAACGTTCAGCACCATCTGTCTCGAACCAATTCGAATCGTCCAAACCAGCCTTATGGCCATGTGCTCTGATACCACTTGTTGGGAACGTGGTGTTATCCGAACCGGAGTTCGCCCATGAGGTGCGATAGTGAATTGGGCCCATATACCTTTAGAGAGAATTCTCATGTAAGGCATGAACCAATTCCAATTATCTACACCTCATGATCTCACCTCCTACCCGATGTGGGGGACTAAATTAGCAACACCATTGTCACCCCCTTTTGATCCAAACTTTTTATTGTTTTGTAAATAAATGAGTGGATTTTAGGATAATGTCCTATTATAAGATTGGTGCGATGCCTAGAACATAATTTTATTTATCTTTCTTCTTCTCCAAACCCTTGACAGCAAGCCCACTTTTTTCGTCTTCTGTTGTTGTCAACAAACCAACCTCCCCCATTTTTATCCTTTACAATAATTACAAACCACCCCAAAATCCATCTCCCTTAAACTCCATTGAGATCTCTACAAAACTCAATATTCTTTGCTGTAAACCCTAACAATAATTGTCTTCTTTCTTGTTATTCAGAAATGAAAACCATATCAACAAAAACCTATAGATTTTATCCCACATAGGATATGAGGTGAGAGTTTGATTGTTTTGTATTTGAGTAGTTGGCTCTTATGAGTACATCCAGTTTAACCACTTTAGCAAATGCACCAAGCGATGTGCACATATGACTGGCGAGCCATGAGCCTGGTCGTGACACAAGAACTTAAAACCAATTTTTAGCCTCAAAACGTTAAAAACCCAACCCCGAATGTGCCTTTTATCCTGATTGCTCAAGAAGAATGTATTAATTATCATTCATCTTATAATCAGCATATGGTTTGATGTTTTCCATTATGAATAAAAATAAACACAGACCTGTTGCAAGACGCTGCTCCTGTCATCTGGAGTGGCCGAGATTGTATAGTTCTTTCCTGCTTTTTTCAGGGAATCAAATCTTGAAAACACTTTGGCCTGTTCCATTGAAATTGTGTTGAGAAGTAAAATGCAAGGGTTCTGAACTACATACTATTAATCAGGTAACTTTTACCTAAGTGGTTACTTACACTGGCAGGATTAAAGAATGTGCGGCCAAAGCCATAATATAAACCCAAGAGGTCATATGCCTGAAAGATTAATCAATTTGATGACATCGATCACACCAAACACAAAATATTTGGCCATGAAAGCTCAAGTCATCACCTTGCGGCCTGGGTCTGCATAGAGGCAATCCGAAGGAAAAGGTAGCTGCCAGTGTCAACATAAGAACTTTAAACTACCAGTGTCGAAAGATTAGAACCTTGAAAATAAAAGCAGGAAGTTCCACAAATAAAACAATCATATTGTTACTTAAAACACTTGACATTTACAGCATCATTCCACAAATAAAACAACCATAATGTAATTATGCTACGTAATAGAGATATATAACATAATTACATTATGCTACATAATACAGTATGCAACGTTTATGTTATACATCTCTATTACATAGCATAATTACATTATATTACGTAATTACATTACGTTACATAATTACGTTATGTAACTATGTTACGATATATAATGACGATGTGCTGCATAACATACTACGCTACGAAATTGTATGCTACAAAATCAGGTTACAACTCCAATTCTGGATATTTTTTAGAACAACTATAAATTGGACATTATTTATGTGTGTTAAAAGTAGTCACCTAAAGTTTCAGGCATATACGGTTTGGTCTACACACAAAATTTCTGTACACTACATAAATTTGGAATAGAGGCAGAATTCAAAATTTACATCTCTGTTGTACAGAACATAAATCCTGACAGATTTTAATTTCGACAATGTTTGCTAGATGAAAATTGTCCTAGAAAATTGCTAGATGACAATTTCGACACATACATACAATTTCCATATATCGTGTCCAATCCTTGTATAAATGTGTTACCTTCACTAATAACTCTTAGAATCATGATTTAGACCACATGTAAATAAACTAACATTAATCTATCATACTAAGTTTTAAGTTGAATAGAAAAGAAAGCAAGAACTATATGGAAAGAAACAGAAAATTGAAATTTTGATTGACTAGAAGACTCATCTTTAGTATTTTGTGTGTAGGGGATGAAGTAAAGAGGTTTTAGAGAGAGTGGAGAGGCTGTCAGATGGGAGAGGGTTGATGTAGAGAAGTGAAAGATTTTAAGGAAAGAACAAAAAGACGTTATACTCTATATAAACTTTAAACTTCTAAAACTATTAAACTAATACATAACTTATCCTAAGAAGCTACAAGATGATACAAGGAATGAAAAGAAGAGATGGGAGAACTTGCTATGGCCGGCCAAGCCACGGCTTCCAGGGAATGCCAAGGTTTGAGTTGGTCAAGGGTAGTTTGGTAATATGTTAGCTAATTTTGATTAGGGTTTAACTCATCCTATTTAGCACCAAATCAAATTTAATTCTTTACACTAATTAAAACGACTAAGCATAGAGATGACAAACTAACACCTCTAACAAAATAATAATAAAAAGTTTACGTGAAAATAAATATTATTATTATTATATTAAAATTTTGGGAGTTCAAAATTGTATATTATTAAAATAAAAAAAAAATTCCTCTAAAATTATTTTCTTGTGCAACTTATTTTTCCATCAAAATAATTTTCTCATATAAATAAGAATATAATAACAAAGTTTTTGAGATAGATATGACACTTTACCCTCCGAGAAAAAAAATTTGTCCTCGGAATTCAAATTATACTAACAGAAATAGAATCAAAAGAAATTTGGGCTTAAAACAAACCTTGAGTGTCAAATAGATTTGGATACTGCTCCCGCATATCCTCTTCTCGTTCCAATCACCTGGAAAATCTTTATTCCATGCCACTCGTACAACATATAATGTGTTTATTCTTGAGTATGTTTTCTCTTCTATCTAGAATTTCTACCGGTGGTGGTTCCATTTGAAGTGTCGATCCCACTGTCATCTCCGAATGGTCCAATATATATCTCGGATTTGGTATATATCTTGTGATATATGAAATTTCGAAAATCTTCTATGTTTGTTTGTCCATGTCTTTTGTCTGTCTCGAGCTACCTGAAGATGATTTATTATGGCTTTAACCTTTTCCACAGTTTGTATTACCATCTCTGGACCCAATAATTGACGTTCACTTACGTCACTCTAATATATACGAGATCGACACTTCCTTTCATATAAAATTTCAAATGGTATCATTTTAATGCTTGCTTGATAACTGCTATTATATGAAAATTCAATTAAATGAAGATAATCATCCCATTATCCTCCAAAATTAAGAGTACATATTCACAACATATCTTCCAAAGTTTGAATAGTTCTTTCTGATTGGTCATATGTCTGAGAGTGATATGCTAAACTAAATTTTAAGCTTGTACCAAGGCTTTCTTGTAAAATTCTCCGGAAGGCATATGATATGGTCAACAGAGAATTCGTCTGCCACATTCTTTTGGACATGGGGTTCAGCCGTACCTGGGTAGATCGGGTCCGGGAGTGCATTACTACTGCTACTTTTTAGTGCTAATTCGGGGACAACCGTATTTGTTCTTGGGCAGTAATCGGGGGCTTCGACAAGGGGACCCTCTGTCTCCTTATTTATTCACCATCGTCATGGAGTACCTCACTTGTCTTATGGATGTTGCGAGTTACCGTCAGGAGATCACACCTCAGTTTAAACAGGTGACCCCTCACGTCACTCATTTGATTTATGCTACTGACAAATTGCCCTTGTTCTTGAAACCCACCGGATCTGGTCTGAGAGTGGTCACTGATATTATATCTTCCTTTGAGCGGTTGTCGGGCTTGAGTCTCAATAAGGGAAGAGCAAGGTTTACTTTACTCGCGACCATGGGTTGTCGAGGCGGTCTCAAATGCTAGAAGTCTTGAACTTTGCCCTGAAAAGATGGTAACATTAGGAGAAGATTGGCTGTGTAAGACGTCAGTACGAGTCGAGTCTTGCATAGTCATTCGACAAGGTAAAAAGTTTCCTCGAAGCGGCATCCTTGGGCCATGGGACCGTTATCGGCCTAGGAGGAAACGGGGGTAGCTAAGCCGCTGGCAACAAGGAATTCGGTGGACGGTCATTGGGGCTAGCTACTTGCTTTGACCGGGCCATCTTATTCCTAGCTAAGTCCGGGATAGCTTGTGGTGCTAGTAACTAAGTTCATATAGATGTCGGCAAAATAGCGGCTATTCGCGTGTATGTCTTTGGAATGTGTCGAGTTGAATGTGTGTACGATTTGGAAGACAATGTTTGGGCCTAAGATTTGGCTGCAACGTAGATACCGTGCTTCGGCACGAGATGTGGCGTCGAGTCTTAAGTTGTTGGCATAGAGTTGCACAAGTTGGATTTGAGTCATGAGTTTATGTCAGGAATCGCCGCAAGACAAAGTTGGTTAAGTGACACTAAGTCCAGAAGTCTTGAATGAGTCAGTTGCCGATAGAACAGAAAAGGGCCGCGAGACGGCGATATGGTTAAGTCATACTGAGTTGCGAGGCACGGCCTTAATATGGACACACAAATAGGTCTCATGATACGACCACGTTGACGGCACAATGGACTTGTAGCACGGTCACATGAAAATTGGGTACTATCGTGTAGTTGCATCTCTGAGTATGAGCCGAAAGGCAAACACGACTTGATAAGTTGACGTTGTTGACACGAGAAAGGTCTAGAGGCAAGGTAAAAGTGAGTTGTGGTGCAAGGCACTGGGATGGTCTAGAGACACAAAATAGGCCGAGAGTCTATGTCCTAAAACTGATCCTAAGACAAGAGTAGAAAGAGAATCAAAAAGGGTGATGTTGCACAAAGTAAATGAACGTGTCGGTTTTGTATGGGTGGACGAGGAGCTCACTCCACCAGTACAGTTGAGTACTGACACCCACACAGTTTTCATGTGCAGGCGTAGGTAGATGCTCGTCGATGCGGAGCTCGCTTGGACGCGTCGAGGCACGGAGTTCCTTGGCGTATCGAGGCGCGCGGCCGCATGGAGTTAGAACTTATACGGGACATAATGTGTGGACATCACCTATCTGAAACATCCATTGGCTCAAGAAATGTATTGAGAGAGAGCAGAGTGACTTCTATGGTGAGAAGAGTGAGATTGAGTGAATGTAATCATGGCCTCGAGCCACATTGTAATCTTTGTTTCAATATCAATAAGAGTATCATTGCATGACTTGTGTTTTGCTTCAAGTTTCCGCTGTTGTTTCAATGTTTCCGCTTGGGGACTTCTGTGCGACGATCCCCGTAGCTTAGTCTGTAATCGGCTGTTATGGAACCCGCCTTGCATGAGCGCAATCTAGGCGTACGCGGCATCACTCCTTAGCGAGGACGATCACTCCCACTGGAGCTGAGTGTGACATAATGGTATCAGAGCACGGCTTTACGTCCTTCGACTTTCGATTGAATTCTTTAACTCTGTGTTGATTCCGCAAATTGATATCGTTAGTACGCTCTCTCTCAAATGTCCCACGGGATGTCCATACAATAAGTCTATATATTTTGCAAAATCGTACGAAAGAAAATTTGGTTGAACAAAGTTAACTTCAAATAAGCACGATTGGCTAAGTCGGACTGGGCATATACACCAAAATTGCGTCGACCTTAACAAAAGTCGAGTGCGGGATTCAAAGTGTGTCGGACGAGAATGAGTTGGAATTGATTCAAAGAATGTTGGGTAGTTTCAATAGCGGTGCTATCGGACGACGATGTTATCGTCGATGCGATATAGATGAGCGTGCTTGGACTTTGAGGTATGGTTCAAATGGAGATTCGGAGTATCGATTATGATTCAAAAGTTGTTTTGAGGATTTGTCGAGTGAATTCATCCCTGAGTGGTGTATGGGATAGCCTCGGAGATGTTGGTCGATTGAGGACGCGGGGTGCCAATGAGTCTATCAGCAAGCGTCGCATGTATGCAAAGTCTTAGATTAAGTATCATTGAGTAAGTTATGATCTTGAAGATTTGGACGAGTCGATTCGAACGGACTAGAAATAACGCGCACGAGATTGGGATTGTGCAAGTATGAAATATGGAAATGTTCGAGTAGGCAAATCGGATCGAGGAAAAGTTAAGGTGTAACGAACGGATGACTTGATATAGGAAAAAAAATCGATATGAATTGTATACAAAAAGTTAGCACGATCGGATGATAGTGTGCATGGGAATGATTCGAATATTGAAAATGACTAAGGATTGGAAGCGATGTTGCTCGATGACTTAAGATAGTCGGATGAATATACGTGATTTTGGTTTTGGACGAATTGAACATGTATCTAGTTCGAGGGATAATGATCGAATTTGATCTTGAATATTGAGGAGAGTATCAAGTTCAGATGATAGCATCAGTTGCACGACTCGAAATTCGTTGCAAAGGAAGATCGTCAGGTTATGTATATCATCGATGGTATTGACGCGTATCAAAGATCGATATGCGATAACTCGGGGGCACTCTAATTCGAGGAATGACAATCGTGTAAGCGTTATTGTTCTGATGGATGCTATACTTAGGATTTTGATTGAAATGAATGTTAGATGAAAATGATCGTGTCTTGATGGTTGCGTTGATAACCACAACGTCGACGATCTTGTCTTGCGCAAGCGCAACTCCAGCCTCGCACATGCGTCACGTCGAATTTGGGGCGATCGTTCCGCGTGAGTGCTGACATGGTGATTCATGTCGCGGGAATGATCGAACTCGAAAATTCAGGACGTAGCAATTTGGATTGCTTCGACTTATGGTTTGATGCGAATGTGAATTCGAGGATTGGTTGGACTTATGATTGACGATTAAGTGGAGGATTGTGTAAGATCTAATCTACGTATCGAGAATGAATTAGTCTAGACTCAAAACAAAAGTTGCATCCCGATGAGGATGATTATTCTGCGGGAGTGTTGCATGGTGATTTTATGCCCACCGTGGAAAATCAGACTCACACGAGATTGGAACATGACATATTGTTAAGCTAGACGACCTTATGATCGATTACGTGAATTGTGATAAACAACTTAGGAAATATGGAATAAGACTTATGGTCTAGCGACAAATCGTGTCATAGTGTGTTTGACTTGGAAAGAATTGATAGGTAGATTGTATAGAACATGTTTGAAGAGATAGACTATGCGAATCGTAAAATTGGATGTGCGATAGCGATATGCAAGAGACTTGGTTGAGCAGAACTTGAAGTAGGGTGGCTTTGCTAAATGACTCGGATCCCTCGGAATTGAACGTTGCGAGTGCGAATAGCTGAAATCTATGCTCGAAGTTTAGAAATCGGAGTGATACGAGCTTGGATAGAAAACCCCGTACTATCAACTTTGGCTTGACCTTATGATGGGGTCAGTGTGGATATTATTATTTGGGAACTATTATTCCAATACTGACAGATTGACTTTAGCCTAGAGAGATGGCCTAGCGGTTAGGCAAGACGTCCCCATTTCAAGAGTTAGCATTGGGAATCTTGAGGATTGATAGGATGGAAAATGGTAGGGATGGATAGAATGGTTCACGAGTGTGAAAATACCACTCATAAGCCTCGGCAGACATGCATATATATCAGGGACGCCCGAATATATGCACGATCCGACTCGTATGGAAATGGCAGAATTCTCCATCACAAGGCTTGGTTGAAATGCATGTATTTTAGGGACGTCCAAAATATGTGCATGATCCAACTAAGTGATACGTTGAATTCAAATAAAACTAAAAGAATAGAAAGGTACCGAGGATTTTGAAATCGTGTGTTCCAAAGAAAAGATTGATGGTAGTGTAAGCGTGGCTCGGATTAAGGAAAAGCATAGGCAAAGTGTGTGCGACAGTTCTTGAATATTAAGTTGTAAGTCGATAAGTACTCAGTTTGTTTCGAGGACGAAATTTTTTCTGAGTGGTGTATGATGTAATGTTTCGTCCCACTCAGTTCAATCGGAGGAATCGAAACGCCGACGGCGTTTGGACTTAGCTATGCAACGGCTACTCGAAGACCCGCTCGGTCGAGACGACTCCTCGCTCAGGTGGGTGGCTTCGGTGAACTTGCCTCAGCTTGGCCTTCGCACTAATAAAACGAAAGTTTACAAATGCACAAGTAGGTTTGATAATAAAAGAGATGAATCCACATAGCTAAGGGAATAATCCCAAGTCGGGTCGATTGAGTTAGAACATGGAAAAAGGTTCCACGGTTGGCTTAGAAGTGTTGCACGATGGCTTTCAAAATGACACTCGGTCCTTCGTCCCGTGGCTTGGGAGAAGAAAAAGTTGGTCTTCGTCACAAAACTAAGAATTAGCCTAAGTCATAGGCGTCGACCGCATAAAACGCTTGACAAAGCATGTACGGTCCCATCGTCCAAGGCTTGGCATAGCATTTGCTCGTCCCACGAGTTAAGTTGCATTGCACGACTTGTGGCATAAGTCTAGGCACCCAAATAACTTGGTCGTTCAAAGTCGAATGCGTGCACGACACGTTCCCGCGATGCGGGGCTTGACGCAACCTTTGCTCGTCAAGTTGTTGCACGATTAAGTTAGGCTAAGTTATACTAGGCTATTGAAGTCATTCTAAGCATTGTCCCGTGTTTTCTGCGGTTGTCAAAATTACTTGGTTTCACGATCGTAAAGTCCGTCATATAAAGTATGATTTGGGTGGTAGTGTCACATAGAACACAAGTTGACTTAAGGCACGATGTCACGGACTTGGTGTTTAAGGCACGAACCACGATAGATTCAAGATGAGTTTGGAAAAGGGCTATCAAATAGGTGTTACTGAGTTGAGTAAAATGATAGGGCAATAAGGAAGAACGCTTGCGACCATGGATCGTCGAGGCGGTCTCAAATGCTAGAAGTCTTGAACTTGGCCCTGAAAAGATGGTAACATTAGAAGAAGAATGACTGTGTAAGACGTCAGTTCGAGTCGAGTCTTGCATAGTCATTGGACAACTTGTCGACAAGGTAAAAAGTTTCCTCGAAGCAGCATCCCTGGGTCATGGGACCGTTATCGACCTAGGAGGAAACGGGGGTAGCTAAGCCGCTGGCAACAAGGAATTCGGTGGACGGTCATTAGGGCTAGCTACTTGCTTTGACCGGACCATCATATTCCTAGCTAAGTCCGGGATAGCTTGTGGTGCTAGTGACTAAGTTCATATAGATGTCGACAAAATAGCGACTATCCGCGTGTATGCCTTTGGAATGTGTCGAGTTGAATGTGTGTACGATTTGGAAGACAATATTTGGGCCTAAAATTTGGCTGCAACGTAGACACCGTGCTTCGGCACGAGATGTGACGTCGAGTCTTAAGTTGTTGGCATAGAGTTGCACAAGTTGGATTTGAGTCGTTGCGAGTTTAAGTCAGGAATCGCCGGAAGGAAAAGTTGGTTAAGTGACACTAAGTCCACAAGTCTTGAATGAGTCAGTTGCCGATAGAACAGAAAAGGGCCACGAGACGGCGATATGGTTAAGTCATACTGAGTTGCGAGGCACGGCCTCAATATGGACACACAAATAGGTCTCATGATACGACCACGTTGACGGCACAATGGACTTGTAGCACGGTCACATGGAAATTTGGTACTATCGTGTAATTGCGTCTCTGAGTATGGGCCGAAAGGTAAACACGACTTGATAAGTTGACGTTGTTGACACGAGAAGGGTCTAAAGGCAAGGTAAAAGTGAGTTGTGGTGCAAGGCACTGGGATGGTCTAGAGACACAAAATAGGCCGAGAGTCTATCCTAAAACTGATCCTAAGGCAAGAGTAGAAAGAGAATCAAAAAAGGTGATGTTGCACAAAGTAAATGAACGTGTCGGTTTTGTATGGGTGGACGAGGAGCTCACTCCATCAGTACAGTTGAGTACTGACACCCACACAGTTTTCATGTGCAGGCGCAGGTAGAAGCTCGTCGACGTGGAGCTCGCTTGGACGCGTCGAGGCACGGAGTTCCTTGGCGTGTCGAGTCGCGCGACCGCATGGAGTTAGAACTTATACGGGACATTATGTGTGGACATCACCTATCTGAAGCATCTGTTGGCTCAAGAAATGTATTGAGAGAGAGCAGAGTGACTTGTATGGTGAGAAGAGTGAGATTGAGTAAATGTAATCATGGCCTCGAGCCACATTGTAATCTTTGTTTCAATATCAATAAAAGAGTATCATTGCATGACTTGTATTTTGCTTCAAGTTTCCGCTGTTGTTTCAATGTTTCCGCTTGGGGACTTCTGTGCGACGATCTCCGTCGCTTAGCCTGTAATCGGCCATTATGGAATCTGTCTTGCGTAAGCGCAATCTAGGCTCACGCGGCATCACGCCTTAGCGAGAACAATCGCTCCTACGGGAGCGAGACGTTACAGATGCTGCTGGCCCGATGCTGCTGCTGCTGCTGCTGTTGGCTGAGGGGAGAAGGAGGGGAGCAGAGGAGGAGAGGAGAGGAGAAGGGAGAGATGAGGAGAGGAGAGGAGAGGAGAGGGGAGGGAAGGAGGAGAGGAGAGGAGAGGGGAGGGTTGTGGAGTGGAGAGGGGGGGGAGAGGAGAAGTCTACTGCTGCACTCTCTCCTCTCCTCCCCCTTATATTTTTTCCCCTAAGTTAAAAAAAACTGAGGAAAAAAAACAAAAACAAGGGATTTGAACCCTTAGCCGCTCAAATAAAGACCTATGCATAGCT
The DNA here is from genome assembly GCA_029216955.1 of Iris pallida. Classification (NCBI taxonomy): domain Eukaryota; kingdom Viridiplantae; phylum Streptophyta; class Magnoliopsida; order Asparagales; family Iridaceae; genus Iris; species Iris pallida. Next base: position 13,795,225 of record JANAVB010003600.1, read on the forward strand.
ACGCTAGCCATAAGAGCTCAGAAGTTTATGTGTTTGAAAGTTACATATACGTTATTTATATATATACAAATGAGCAAAATAAAAAAATAAAAAATAAATCGGCGCCCTTGGCGCTAGGCGGGTCCTCGACGCACCGATTTTGCCTAGCGAAATTTATAACATTGCATCATTCACTAGTCGGTATGTGTTGTTCTGCACATTGTGCTTCGTACTATATCAAAAACTGGTACGACCTTCCAAGCAACATGTAACAGACGTCGAGCCCGTCTATTATGTCGAACTAGATCTCATCCCTCTAGGCTCTGATGGAGAAAGGAACTCTGCATCGCTCGATCACTCTAACGCTTATTACTTTCTGAACCCACCAAACATCAACCCTGCGACTTTAACCAATTGTTGGGTGATAATGTTTTACTGGTTGTTGTTCGACTCTGATCCGTTTACCATTAACGATATAACGAGCCTGGAAAAGCTTGTTTCTTTACGAGGAATATTTGTGTCTTGATGCTAACATGATCCTTTGTATCACAACAAGGACGACTTCATCCTAGGATTTGCCGGGGCCACAGTTGATATCATAATCTGCCTCTTCATTAGACGTTTCACAACCAACGTAAACCACATGCTCTCTTCGTAAACAATCACTCGAAGAGTGGCCCTATTATTACACTTGAATCACAAACGATTATGGCATATGGGTTGTTTGGTCTAGTAGTCTCCTATATGGGTTTTGTCCTAGCCGTCTTCTCCGTCGTCCTATCCTTCGGGTAGGAAGCACACCTTCACCTTCTTTCGCATCTTCCCAAATAAGGTGATGCATCTCTTACCTTCTTGCCTACCAGACTTCAATCGACAGGTTGTCCATCGCAATCTCCATGTAGTCGAAGAATCGGTTAACCTCTGACAACCAATCGATGAACTCCTCGATGCCGAGATCACCATATAATATCCGAATATCAACCTTCAACTTGAAATTATCTAATATGTTGTACGGACCTTCCCTACGATTGTCGTCGTGAAAATTGTTCTCGTAGTGGTTGTAGTGAACACATCCATCGATACCGTGTTGATTGTCTTAGTCTCGTCGGCCATGCAGCATGTCAACGCCACGATCGTCATCACGACCCACCTAGCAAGATCATTGAACACCTCCTCGCTTGAATTATACAAATCTACACGAGAATTCCGTGGACGATTCTCTCGTGCCAGTACTTGACCATCTTCTGGGAGGTCGTGAGAGTTGCTCACCCGTGATGTCATTTCTAGATCCCAAACCGGATGCCTCAATGGTTCCTAATAGTCTACCGCCTACTCAACTCGCTGAACGCGTAGTGTCAACTCCCACAGAGAACTTTGATGCGATAAACCGTCGCAAAAAGGCCTTCAATCTCGTGCCCTTCATTAGGGAGAAGTTGGTTGTCGTTGTTGTTGTTCGTTTTAGACATGCCTCACGACACGTTGGGGGCACTCATACAGCACGAAAACATTGACCGTTGAAACCTACAATCCAAGATACAAGGACTGAAACCTATTCTCGAATACGAAAATCAATAAGAAAATTACTCGAGATAAATAAGAAATTAGTATCATTTAACTTGTTTATTGTCTTCTACATAACACTATTTATAAGAAAAGATATACTCTAAGCAAGACTCCTAAAGAAACTAGAAAAAATAAATACAAAAATAGACCAAAAGATTCATCCAAAATCAGCAACCGCCTCGAATCGATATTCCAGTTTGGCTTAACCGAAATACTGATTTTTCCAGCACAGTTTTGTGCAAAAGTGAGCACCAACCAGAAATCCAGTTGAGTGTGGTCAGAATTTCAACATAATTCTGATCAGGACCCAAAATTCAAGTCAGTCCCCTGATTTAAGTATTCGCATCCACGCATCCCATAACTTAGGATAAGATTTAACTTAATAAGATTTTATTAAATATTAGTAGTTATATGGTGAAAGATTAATTGAGAGTCAAAGGAGGTTTGGGTAGTTGCTTCTAAATTAGGTCATAGAAGGTCGGTTGGTAGCTAGTATAAATATAGATGATTGGTCATGAAAGAGAGACATGGGGGCAATAGAAAAGGCATTAAAGAGAGTTGTTACCTTTTGTAATAATAGTTATTTTATAATAAGTTTGAGTTAAGTTGCTCTTCTATCTTGATATCAAAGGCCTTCTATAAAACTAAACTAAACTCACTAAAGCACCACTATCACCACCTCCTTGGTATAAATGGACTTGAGGGAAGTTCTAGGGTGGCAGAAAGGAGTTGACAGGAAGGAAAAATATCCTAATATAAATGCTGCCATTGCAAACTTTTGCAACAATGAGATACTATAATACAAATTACACCATAATCTAATCCAATACTCTGATAAGAAAAAGCATACAATATCAGATGACAAGTACACAAACCTAGTATGCAAGGCCAACATATTGCAAACAGTTTATATGTAATCAAGTATCAGAAAGAAAAAGAAAAAAGAGAGAGAGAAGTGAATACCCGTTCAGCAAGCATGCGACCTTTGTCAGGAGTGCCAACACCAACTGCAATCAATTTGACACCAGCTGCATCCAATCTTGGCTTCACATCTTTCAGATCAGAAGCAAATTCCCAGCTTAATGAATATGCACAAAAGAAAGGAAAAGATGAACATTTGATTGAAGGATACCATATAAGTCAAAATGATACTGTATAGCCTAATGTGAGCAATTCCGCAATCCAGTTGTATGAGAAATATGAAAAGTGCAGTTAGGGCATACCAGCAAATACAACCAAAATGCCTCAGAAGTGCAACAACAGCCATTCCCTGGTATGCAGGAAAAAAAATGACCACCAAACTTAGTATCATATTGTTTAGGAAAGAGGATACTATAGTAAAATGCCGAAAAATAAAACTGGCCCATACCATAGTAAAATATCAATTTCCATGCAAATTAACTATTTACATGCAAATTAACTATTTTTCATGTAAAATAACCACAATCAAACACCCAAATTAATTTCGTGGAATTTTCTTCATGAAATTTTCCTAGTAAAATAATTTCGTGGAATTAATTTATTTCTCATATATTTTACACCTTGTAATCAAACCCAGCCTAAGTGAAAAAAAAAAATTCACTTATGAATTTGGAGCCAAAATAATTCTGTGGAATTAATTTATTTCTCATATATTTTCCACCTTGTAATCAAACCCAACCTAAGTGGAAAAAATTCACTTATGAATTTGGGCCAAAATAATTCCGTGGAATTAATTTATTTCTCATATATTTTCCACCTTGTAATCAAACCCAGCCTAAGTGAAAAAAATTCACTTATGAATTTGGAGCCACTTATAAGTGGAAATCACTTATAAACGCGGACCAAATTCACTTATAAGTGAGGCCTCAATAAGTAAAATTCACATGGGTCCGGCTATACACACCCTAACACTTACTTAGCACACCCCATTTTTTTAAAAAAAATTACTATTCTACCCTTGCTGAGCACACCTCATATTCTGCGATGAACACGACAAATACTGGTCGAACTCGCAATGGTCTGTTTGACAAATATTGGTCGAACATGTCTTCTTCTGTTCGACAAATACGGATGGAACATGTCTTCTTCTGTTCGACAAACACTGGTCGAACATGTTCTAATCGAACATGCCATCTTATGTTCGACATATGTTGGTCGAGCGTACACACTATAGTTCGACTGTCGTGGGTCGAGCATTCCTCTGTGAGGTCAACAAACCAGGGGCGAACCTACCCGTGAATACACCCAAATTGTTTTCAATCTTTTTTGTTTCAACAACAGTTTATGGGTCGGCCGTCGAGGATCGGGGATCGGGGGAGGAGGCGGGTCGAGGGGGGGGGGGCGGCGTTGCGGGGGGGAGGGGAGGGGAGCAGGGAGAGGGTCGGCGGAGGGGGGGAGGAGGAGGAGGAGGAGGCGGGTCGGGGGAGGAGGAGGAGGAGAGTCGGCGGAGGGGGAAGGGGAGCATGGGGTGTGCTCAGCAAAGGTAGAATAGGGAAAAAAAATTAAATGGGATGTGCTAAGTGTTGGGGTGTGTATAGCCGGACCCAATTCACATAGTGAGAGGAAAAAAAAACGGAAAATTTCATAAGCAGCATAAATATTTAAAAAAAATTGTGTAAAAGACACTAAGTTTTTAGAAATAACGAGAAGAGCACCGTGGCGCCTAAAAATAGGGCGTGGAAAAATCTGACGCCCTATTTAGGGGCGTCAAAATTTAAAATTTCCAAATTTCTTACCACTTTTGATTAGTCCTAACACTTTTGATTAGTCCTAAAATAGAAACAGGATTAAACAATTAAAGCAGCACTAAAAATAGGCGCCCTAAATAAGGGCGTAGAAAATATTTTGGCGCGTGTTCCAGAAAATCGGCGCCCCAAAAAGGGGCGTGAAAAATCCTCCGCCCCTGCCGCCTTGGAAAAGTAGAAGGGGGAGAAAAAATTGAAAACAAACGAAAAAAAAAAAAAAAAGAAAAAAAGAAATCTACGCCCAAAAGAAGGGCGCCAAATTTCCACGCCCAAAATTCCACGCCCAAAATATGGGTGCCCATTTTACATCCCCATATCCTTCCTAATCCATTTCCTAATCCCATATTCTTTATTTTTGACGCCCAATATTAGGACGTAAAAAATTAGCGCCCTACTTTAGACGCAACGATGCTCAACCTGCAATTACTCCAAACTTGATTCCTTTTACGAAATAAATTTAAAGTTCAATGCTTACAGTACAATTTTCCGAAAAAAAAACACTAAAATTGAGGAGGGAAAGTGAATTTTTTCAACTCCCCAGCCGTCCTTCCATTTTATTGGGACGGAATAAATTTAGAGTCTCAAGTAAGGTACATTTTTTAGGTCCATTTGTAAATCTGTCATAAATAATATTATTATTTATTACAAACTAAAAATTTGTTCCAAATATTAATCATTTAGGATCCTCCAAATAGTGTATCTCATAGTGTCGTCCAAAAAGATATCTTTTTTGTAGTGCATGTTTGCATCAATCAGAGTGTTATGCACATAAGATAAGCCATTCTCTAAAAATATGTTAACGAAAATTGACTTAATGTTGCCGTACATCTAGTCATGCGCACAGACATGTATGGCCGGGTCTATGCGCATTACTACAACAACACATATTTACGCCTCTGATGATAGGTGTGTTCGTGCAAGAGACAGTAGCACATAGACTTTCCAACACATGCTTATGATGAAGTGTCCAAAGACAGCAGCATCTATGTGCATAGTGGAAATTTTGTACTATCAACACATATTCATGTTGAAGCTTTGCAGCAACAACCAAACGCCTCAATGGTACTCTTTGCCCATGTATGTTTAGGATGAATTGAGATACATACACTAGGCTACGCAAAAAGTGTCCTTGTTACCCAATGTTAAAGAACAAAAGAAAACTGGGGGACCACAATTGCATTTTCTCGTCCTACCTTGTGAAGATCGGTGCTTTTCTTGACTCCTAGTAGGCCTAAAGAGCAATGCTTGAGGAAGTGTGATGCCCCACTCTACAAATTTGCCAAGTTGGCTAGGTCTCAGGTTTGTAGAAGCATGATAGAGGAAGATGATAGAACTCATGTGAAGTTCTCTACTACCCATTCATCTTTATTTATAGGTGAAGAGGCGAACAAGGCACATAGTGGAATCGGTCAAATCCTATTAAATGGCGAACGATTTTGTAATGCCCCAGTCCCAAAATACGTAGGACTATGAATACGTCTACATACCAACTACGTATTAAGTGGACTCCAGCCCTACTAGAATATGTATAAGCTGTCCAGTAACGACCAACCATCTATACAAATCAATAATATCTCTTAAGTCTCAAACTATAGTAATATAGAATACAAGAATGAATAATATATATCATGGTGTACACCCCATGCTACACTTGTCCGAATAGACTCAAACGAAATAATAAAAGTCTACAATACTAGGCTAAAGCAGAATGCAAATAAATGGAAATAAATATGTATCCACAATATGTACCTGAATCCGAAATAGGAACACCATCATGATGAGCAACTAACTCCACTCAGTCGACTACCTAGAGAGATTCCCAGGTCCTCAAGGAAGATCATAAGGTACATACAACATGTCAATATAACAATAAAATAAATGCAACTGCTAGGAAGGGTAACTATTATAACCGTCTAGTGATATGCACGTGATAACATGTTACGGATATCAGGCTTTAGCTATTTAGGCTCACAGGCTCCTAGTAGGCTATTGTCCTATGGCACAGCATCGTGGGACCAAGGGCATACGAGTAGATCAAGTAGATAACCACCTAAGCTCTGCTACAGAGATGAAGGTATACTAGTAGAATACCATCCAAGTCCCTATATGAAAACGAGGCTAAACTAGTAGAATAACAGCCAAGTCCCATATAAGAAAATAAAGATATACAAGTAGACAAATATATATAGCCTGATATAGAGGTAATTGTAAGTCCTTGAATTTTATATATTTTTAAATTATAATATTAATTAATATATATGTTATTATATATTTTTCTACGATTATTTATGATCATAATATCTATACTTTTTCGTAGCTTTGATTTTTGGAGCACAAGAAATGCCAATATCTAGAAACATCCTTCATATATTTTGACCTAGACAAATGTCACGACCCGCTCCCAATATTTGGGCATGAACCGTGTACACGTGCAGCCTACGCCGCAGAGTCGGCAGTAGAACGCTGTAACAGTATGATGAACAACCACGCAATAATAGAATGTGCTCCAATTGGGAGACAACAACACAAGATCACGAATCAATACTGAATGGAAATAGAGAATATATAAATATATATATAATCTCAAAAATGAATGTATGAAGTCCACAGATAAATAAACTCCCAACTACAAGTCTCAGAAATCGATGTCAATATCCACTACGATGTCTCAATAATATCTAAAAACATCTAAGCAAGAGAAGCGGGGTCAGCTGCTGCAAACTCCTCCTGAAAAGTAAAATCCGTCTCAGCGACATCTCCCAAATAAGGGCCATACTGCTCGGGGCATAAATCCTCGTCATAATTACCTAAAATTTTGGATTACCCAGTCAGGATGGAACGAGTACAATTCACTGAATGCAGTTCCAATATATGAAAATGACTATAAGACAGAGGTTAGACATCAATTATATGGTTTGAAAATAAACAGAAAAAGACGTGAGAAAAGACAAAAAATCAACAGCAAATAAATAAACTAAAATACCTTCCCAACTGTTAGAAGTACCTTTGATATGTGATCAGTCTGGGACACTACACCGTGAGGTCTACGAGGTCTACTTGCATGAAAAATAAACAATGTCTACGAGGTCTACTTGCAAAAATTAAACAATGTCTACGAGGTCTACTTGCAGAAAAAAAAATAAACAATGTCTACGGTCATATCACACATCCTTGGTACTTCTCATTCCCGACTCAACAAAATATGACATAATATAAAAATGACAAAAAACTACATAACCAATGGCCAACAGTAAAATATAGTGAAAACCAATATAAAAAACAGACAATAAACTGTACTCGCCTGTCGTCCTAAGCTGACGATACGGTTCTGGTGTCAAACTCGAGTCCAGTTGACCTATTTTATGAATTATAAAGCCAATAAGCTAAAATGTAAATCAATAGCACTTGTATCCAAAAATAATAAATTACTAACATGGTGTCCTCTACCCCCCTGGTGTGGTTGCCGCTAACTATCATGAGTTGGTCTTCTATAGCCTGGATGTAACCCCTATAATCTATACATGTATTTCCATCTACACATACCCTGCAACCCATAAAAACTGTGCTAAGGCACATTATACAATACCATATCCTCTGTTATATTCCCTCTAGTGCCTACAAGGATATCTAGGCTGTATCCTAGCCTGTGACAAGGCTCATGTACTGATTAACCTAGTAAGCTACAGTCCATAACATGAATTCTACTGTTTTCTACTCTGTGTTTAGTAATCAGATTTAAGCCATTGAGGTAGCCATGTCCTAACTGAATCAGAAGGAGAATTTCATATGGAGGTATCATTGGGTACATGAAGGGTGGTTCACATATTAATGTTAAGCGGGTACCAGTAAAGTTTCACTGTTTGGTATCTGTTGATATTGATGCAAGTTTACATGAAGGTGCTTTATGGGTTAGAGGTAACTGACATAATCGATTGGGTCCTGCCACCAGGTAGTTTGAACATCGCAGAGTAGGCTGCCCTGAAGTTATACTATGTCAGACTCCCGAGCCTCGAGAGGACCCTTTAATGTATCAATAACCCTTTTGTCAAGAGAAGACCCATACTTTAGCATTTAGCGCATACTAGGAACCTATCTTGTTCAAATCTTATGTTTCCAGGGAATGACAGTTGGTATCCTATCCTTCATGATATAATTTCCTATTCCCCACATTATATTCATCTAACTGCCTACATTTGGGTGTCCCTAGTTGATTACCTAGGCTGATCGCATTAATTTGCTCCCCTGTGTCCTAATGGCCTCTGATATATTGGCTACAGTACCTCTGTATCCTGAGGCTTCCTTTGCCTATACTGTATCTAGAGTAGCGATTGATATTAGGGGAAATCCTTCTAACAGTGCTTAGTGGATACAGTAGGGTCTTTACGTATCAGATATTGGTATAAAGAACACTAACATGGCCATATCAATCTGTACGAAGTAAGAGGCCACCGATATGGGAGGGGTTTGGATGTACTTAAGGTCTGATAGGGATCATAGAGTGTCTTAAGGTCTGATACTGGTACATGGGTGTCAATCCGATACTCACAGCTTGATCGGGTATTTAGGAATTGACTGTGATGCCATTAGTTACAGATGGTTCCAATATCAAACATGATACCAAGTGCACAATGTGCAACCAAGCGGCCTCGCCTACTGTCCTAATTTTCCTAGGTAATGATTTGGGTTTGGCATATCATTGGAAATCGATACTTTTTGGTTTAGTCGGTTAGACATATCAAGGAAAGGTCTGATACTAAGGTTTTAATGGATTCTCGAGTATCCATAAGGACTTACCTCTGTTATTCGAGAGCTGGGTTTTTGTGTCAGCATCCATCTGATACTCCAACATACATGTCGACATCTAGGTTCAACATGAAACCAGGTATCCACCAATACCAGTCATATTGTGGTTTCGGTGTCAGATGCGCTGATCTGAAAGTGTATCTAAGGATCGTATGGAAGGACATACTCTGTTATTAATTTGGTATGTGATTGCCCTTATGGACCCTGTCTTCTTACTGTTTACAACCTATTTGTATTCCTCTAGGTATTGCGACAATCACTAATTGATCCAAGATTGAAGACAGAGTTTTTCAAATAAAGAAGGAAAGGCTTACGTCTGGGTTGCTCGACTCCTTCCTATGCCTCCTTGCTTCCTGTTTTTCCTTCTTCCAGTGACAGGGGTACGGCTCTTAGGGTTTTGCAGGTGGAGAAGGAATCGATTATCCTTCTTATGGACACACACACACACACACACGCACACACACACACACACACACACACACACACACACACACACACACACATATATATATATATATATATATATATATATATATATATATATATATATACTCTGGGTTTTGACGGGATAGGATAGGGAGATGGGGTTTTAAACTTTGATTTGAATATGATCTCTTTAAGGATATGAAGTTATTTTTATTCTCATGGATTTGGAGTGCTAGGCTCGAATTTAAAGAAGGATGAAGGTTGTCTACTTCTTCAAATTTGAATGGCAGTTGATTGAATTTTAGTATTTCCTTTGGGTCCCTGCCAAATCCTATATTTCCACTTTGATCCTTTATTGCTAAATTAAGTGAAAACAAAATATTTACAAATGGGGCAAATAGAAAATCATTTATAATTGAAAAAAATATTTGGTCAGGAGGTTAACAATTCTACCCCCCCCCCCAAACAAATTTCGTCCTCGAAATTTAAGATAGATACAAGTTATGCATGTACCTCATGTTGGCACATTTTATTTTGAGTAATTAACAGCATCTTCGTAGTTTAGTCTTCTGTTCTTCAGGTTCATATATTCTCAGAAGATCTACTACATGGAGTTCTTCCGTTCAAGAGCTTTCTACTTCTTTCTTGAAGACTGGAGCAGTTACCGGCGTTCCCTGCATAAGACGGCGTCTTCCTGCTTAGAGTCTTCGAGTCTGTACTGGTCTAGGTATATCTGTAAACACCTAAGGACGGATGACAGTAAAAAGAACAAGTCAAAAATCAAATAGCTACAGAGCGGCATACCGGCGGTATGCTCCGGCATACCGGCGGTATACCGTTTTTGGAATACAGAAAGTTGCTGTGACAAATAGTCGGCATACCGGCGGCATGCTCCGGCATACCGGCGGTATACCGCTTTTCTTGTACAGAAAGTTGCTGTGACAAATTGTCGGCATACCGACGGCATGCTCCGGCATACCGACGGTATACCGTTTTTAGCAACCCAAAAGTTGCTGTGACTAATTGTCGGCATACCGACGGCATGCTCCGGCATACCGGCGGTATACCGTTTTTAGCAACTCAAAACTTGCTGTGACAAATTGTCGGCATACCGGCGGCATGCTCCGGCATACCGGCGGTATACCGAGTTCCAAATATTTGGTTTTCGAATTGCTCTGACTAGTATTAATAGCCGCATTTAATGCTCTCAAACGGTCATTAATATGACCGTTACTATTTGGTCGGTATACCGACGGTATGCCGCTGCATACCGACGGCATGCCGGTCTGTCTGCATTCTGAGCATTAAATGCCACCAACTCTTGGTTCTCTTATAAAAGGAAGCTCTCTCTCTCTTGAGCTATCTCACCAACTCTTCCATAAATTTTCCAACAACCAAGAGCTCCACCATTAATACTCTTCCAAGCTTTTTATTGTCATCCTCTCCCAAAGTGCTAGAGTATTAAAGAGTTGTACATTTCGATCTTCACGTGTTAGAAGATCAACAAGTTCTCATTCTCTTTTGTTTGAAGTTGGCGAGCCTTCGTAAGAAAACTCGTGTGTAGAAGTTGGCGAGTCTTCGAATCCAAACTCGTGTTGAAGTTGGCGAGTTCTTCGGATCCAAACTCGTGTGTACTATTTGGTTAAATAGTGGATTAAAGCCGGAGAGAGTTCTGGGACTGGACTGCCTCAAAAGAGGATACCAGGATACATCCTTGCGTTTGCGTTTGATCTTTCTACTCATTACTTTCAATTGTCTTTATTGCATCAATTATTGTAGTTAATTTTTAATTACCCTATTCACCCCCCCTCTAGGGTTCTACAATTGGTATCAGAGCTTCGTTCTCTTGATTTGGATTTACACCCTTGAGTGATCCATGGCCTCTAACCCTAGCATCAACACGTTTCACAATGAGGGACACTCCACAAATAGGCCTCCCCTATTTGATGGTACCAACTATAACTACTGGAAGATTAGGATGGGCATTTATCTAAAGTCCATAGATTTTGATTTATGGGATTGCGTGATAAATGGCCTTCCTACTCCTTCTAGAGCTATTGAGGATATTGCTTCTGACACCCTTCGGGAAACACTTGCTGAAAATATGAAGAAGCTTGCTTGTCGAGATGCCAAGGCAATGAATGCTCTTTACTGTGCTCTCGACAGTAGTGAATTCAACCGAATCTCTACTTGCAAGACTTCCAATGAGATTTGGAAGTTACTTGAAGTCACACACGAGGGAACTTCACAAGTGAAGGAATCCAAGATCAGTATACTCACGCAAGAATATGAGTCTTTTAAAATGAAGCATGATGAATCTATTGCTAGCATGTTTACTCATTTTGGTGACATCATTAACCCTCTCTCTTCTCTTGGAAAGGAATATCCCGCTCATGAAAAGATAAGAAAGATTCTTAGAGGATTGACGAAAGCTTGGAGTCCTAAAGCTACCGCAATCATTGAGGGGAACGATCTAACCGTCATGAACCTAGAGACCCTCATGGGTAAGCTAATGACTCACGAGCTTGACATGAAGGACCAAGAGGAATCCTCCATTCAAGAGAAGGAGAAGGAGAAGACCAAAGAAAAGGAGAAGACTCTTGCTCTCAAAGCATCAAGGTCCTACTCCAAGGATAGCTCCGACGACAATGAGTCGGACGACGATGAAGAAATAGCTCTCACAGCTAAGCACTTCCGAAAGTTCCTAAAGTTCAACAAGGCCAACCGCTCCAGACGGGACAATGAAGAAGACCCGACGTGCTATCAATGCAGAAGACCCGAACACATCAAGAGGGATTGTCCGATGATACGAAAAGACTCAAGCAAGTACGAGAAGCCTAGCAAGGGAAGCTCGTCCTCTAGAAAGTTCGCCAACACTAGCATTTGGTGTGAAAGCGACGCGAGCGACTCCGACAACGACAAGGAGTGCAAACACAATGCCAACGTCTGTCTCATGGCAACCGATGAGGTACTTGATGATTTTTCCTTAAACACTCTTACCTATGATGATTTGGAGAAAGCCATTCTTGAGTTACATGAAGAACACAAAGGTGTTCGGAATAAATACAAGAAATCTCTTAAGGAGGTTGAGGCTCTTAAACTTGAAATAGAGAGGCTCTCAAGCATCATTATTGATGTGAAGGGAAAATCTCCTATTTCTGACACGGATGAAATAGAGTCTTTGCGACTCAAGTTTCTAGAATCTCTTGACACCATCAAGAAAAGGGATGATGAGATTCTATCCATGAGAAGTGCTTATGAATTTGCTATGCGCAAATGTCAAGATGCTAATAAGAGAGAATACACCACTTCTATTAAGTATAATGATCTTCTTACACGGAGTAAGAATTTAGGTAATAAGAATACCACTCACATGCATGCTCCTAGACACCCTCACACTCATCAAAATGCTAGGCATAACCCTTACATGAACACTACACACAACTCCTTTTCTAACACAAGAAAAGGACCTTTTGTTAAGAAGAACACCTCTCATCATGCTTTTTACTATCATCATAACACTCATGGTAGAACTTCTCACACTAGAAACTCACATTTGCACAATACTCACACTTCTTCTTCTAAATCTTCTTTGATGTGCAATTATTGTTGTTTGGTCGGTCACACTTCAAACTTTTGTTATACAAGAAAACAAGTTGACATGAGAGTTCTTAAGTGGGTTCCTAAGACTAACACTCATGGACCCATAAGATCATGGGTACCAAAATGTTCATCTTCAACTTATGTTGTAGGTGACGAATCCTTCTCATGCTAGAAGCAAGTGGATTCTCGATAGCGGTTGTTCACGGCACATGACCGGTGATGCTTCACTTTTTACAACGCTATCGATGAAGAAAGAAGGACACGTCTCCTTCGGTAACAATCTTAAAGGTTATATTATTGGAAATGGTAATATCGGTTCTCTTCCTTATCCTTGTATTAATAATGTATGTCTTGTTACTAATCTCAAGCATAATCTCCTTAGTATTAGCCATCTTACCGATAATGGCTATGATATCAAGTTTGTTAAACTCAAATGCTATATTACCGACAGCTCCAATGGAACTATTGTGTATGAAGGCATTAGAGAAAACAATATTTATGTTCTTTATCTTGTTGAAGGTACTAACAATGACAGGTGCCTAGTTGCAAAGAACGATGAGAGTTGGCTTTGGCACATGAGGCTTGGACACGCCAACATGGATACCATCTCTCGCCTCGCCTCCAAGAAGCTTGTACGAGGACTTTCTAGTATCCCTTTCAAAAAGGATATGGTTTGTGAAGAATGCGAGAAAAGTAAGTTGACCAAGTCATCCTTCAAATCCATCAACTCTGTGAGTACCACTAGACCCCTTCAACTTATTCATATGGATCTTTTCGGGCCTAGTAGAGTAGCTAGCCTTGGTGGCAAACTTTATGCTTTTGTTTTAGTTGATGATTTTTCGAGATTTACTTGGGTTATTTTTCTTGCTTGCAAAAGTGATACTTTTCGTAAATTTGTTGCTTTTTGTAAACGTGTTCAAAATGACAAAGATTTTTCTATCAACAAAATTAGGAGTGATCATGGAGGAGAATTTGATAATGTTGATTTCAAAAGATTTTGTGAAAAGAATGGTTTTGGACATGATTTTGCTTGTCCTCGTACTCCTCAACAAAATGGTGTTGTGGAGAGAAAGAATAGAACCCTTGGCGACATGGCCCGGGTTATGTTAAACCAATATAAGCTCCCCCAATATTTTTGGGCGGAAGCCGTTAATACGGCGTGTCATGTTATTAATAGAGTCTTAATTAGACCTATTACTAAGAAGACTCCTTATGAGCTTTGGTTCAAAAAAATTCCTTCTATTGAATATTTCAAAGTTTTTGGTTGCAATTGTTTTATTTTGAATACCAAGGATAACCTAGGCAAGTTTGAAGAAAAAGCCTATGAAGGAATATTTCTTGGATACTCTACTCATAGTAAAGGTTTTCGTGTTTTTAACAAAAGAATTCTTATTGTCGAAGAGTCAATCAATGTCTTTTTTAATGAACTCAACTCTTCTACATTCTCCTCTTCCGAGGATATTGATGACATCTCGTTTGGGTTGGAGAACTCCTCTATTGAGGATCGTCCTTCTTCATCTAACAATGAAGTTGTGACCCCATCTAAAGAGTCTCCTCCTCTCGAGCCTCCTTCAAAGGATCTCCCAAGAGAATGGAGATTTGTCACCAATCATCCTAAGGAGCTTATCATTGGGGATCCTTCCTCAAGTGTTAGCACAAGATCCGCCACTCGTGATCTTTGTGCCAATGTGGCTTTTATCTCTCAAATAGAGCCTAAAAATGTTAATAATGCTTTTCTTGATGAATTTTGGATGATAGCTATGCAAGAGGAGCTAAATCAATTTAAGCGAAGCAAGGTTTGGGAACTTGTCCCAAAACCTAGCAATCACCCTATTATTGGAACTAAATGGGTGTTTCACAACAAACTTAATGAAGACGGGTTAGTGACTCGTAACAAAGCCCGATTGGTTGCTCAAGGCTATAACCAAGAGGAAGGCATTGACTACGACGAAACCTATGCTCCAGTTGCACGTCTTGAATCCATTCGTATGCTTTGTGCCTTTGCTTGTTTTAACGACTTTAAGCTATTTCAAATGGATGTTAAAAGTGCTTTTCTATATGGTATTATTAAAGAGGAAGTTTATGTTAAACAACCTCCCGGTTTTGAAGATTTTCAATTTCCTAATCACGTCTTCAAACTCCATAAAGCCCTTTATGGCCTCAAACAAGCTCCACGTGCTTGGTATGAGCGTCTTAGCTCTTTTCTTGTTTCTCATAATTTTTCAAAGGGCAAAGTTGACACCACACTTTTTATTAAATCCCATGATGGGACTCTCTTATTGGTTCAAATTTATGTTGATGATATTATTTTTGGTTCTACTAACAACACACTTTGTGTAGAATTTGCCAAAGTTATGCTGGAAGAATTTGAAATGAGTATGATGGGTGAACTCTCCTTCTTCTTGGGATTACAAATCAAACAAGGACCTAAAGGAACCTTCATCAATCAAGCAAAATATACAAAGGACCTCCTCAAGCGTTTCGACCTTGACTCATCCAAATCAATGAGGACTCCTATGGCCACAACGACAAAGCTTGACAGTGATGAAGATGGCACATCGGTCGACATTCGTAAGTATAGAGGTATGATCGGTAGCTTACTCTATTTAACTGCTAGCCGTCCGGATATCATGTTTAGTGTTTGCTTGTGTGCACGATATCAAGCCAATCCAAAGGAATCACATTTGAGTGCCGTTAAGCGCATTTTTCGTTATCTCAAAGGCACCATTAACATGGATCTTTGGTATCCGAAATCCTCATCCTTTGAGCTTCACGGCTTTTCGGATGTGGATTTTGCCGGATGCAAGATTGACCGAAAAAGTACTAGTGGCACATGTCAATTCCTGGGGAAGTCCTTGGTATCGTGGTTTAGTATAAAGCAAAACTCTGTTGCTCTTTCAACCACTGAGGCAGAGTATATTGCGGCTGGTTGTTGTTGTGCACAAATTCTTTGGATGTCACAAACACTTTTAGATTATGGCATTTCTCATTCTTGCACCCCTATTAAATGTAATAACACTAGCTCTATCAATCTCACGAAAAATTCGATTTGTCACTCACGCACGAAGCACATTGAAATTAGACACCATTTTCTTCGTGACCATCAGCAAAAAGGAGATATCCATCTTGAATTTATTGATACTACCTATCAATTAGCCGATATATTCACTAAGCCTCTCCCGGAAGATCGCTTCTCTTTTCTTTGCCGTGAACTAGGCATTTTGACTTTTGATCCTTAGTCCCATTCGGCCGGCACACCGACGGTATACTACGGTATACCGGCGGCATCCCATTCGGCCATTTTTCCAAGCCGAATGGCGGCGGACAGGACTACTTCTCTGAGATTGGGGCCCAATTTTTCCTCTCTCTTCTTTTATTCTTTCTATCCTTTTTTTATTCCCTCTCATCCATCCCATCCCTCTTAACTACCCATCTCCTCAACTCCCTTTCCTATTTATTACTCTTCAAATTACCTTCCCCCTTTCTCTCCTCTTTTTACTCCATCATTATTTTATCCCATCACCTTTTTATCTTCCCACTTTACTCCTCCTCTATAACCGTTCCCTCCCTACCCCCCTTTCAAACTCATCTCTTCATCTTCCTCCTCTACTTTAAAAACCCTCCTTTTTCCATCTCCTCTCTACTACTTCTTCTTCCACAACAAAGCACAAAAACCCTCTACATGGCAAACCCTAAGTGCCCCCGATCCTCCTCCTCCTCCATGTTCAACCCCTTCGTCTCGGTGGCGCTACCTACAGGCTATGACCCACGCATCTTCTCCACCTCTCTGGCGGCCGACCTTTGGTTCCAGCACTTCATCCATCACAACGTGTTCAAGGGAAGGGCGATCGACTGGAATCTCTTCCCCGGTCACGTCCCCTTGTTTGACGACGCCGGTCTCTCCTCTCTTCTTCGGCGCCAAATTCCTGTCTATCCCGCTGCTGTCCGACTTTTCTATTGCAACATGCGAGGGGATGACGACGATCCATCCGCCATTCAATCTATGGTCAATGACCGCCACTTCCGTCTTACTTCTCGGGAAGTGGGGAACATCTTAGGCATCCCGGACAAAGGGGAAGCGTTACCAACTTTGGGTGCTCTCAACTCCTCGGCGGCGTCCCCTTTCGACGAATTCTGTCGAATCATATACAAGGGTCCCAACCCTCCTGCCATTCCGGCCCTCTCTGTCCAGCTGGAGCCGTTTTACTACGAGCTCCATCGGCTCGTGTGCCACACTCTGTTTCCTAAGGGCAGAAATTATGACGCAATCACCGGTGATGCCCTCGTCTGCATGTATCATCTCTATGCCCGGAAGCGATTCTCCTTCCCGAAGACTCTTCTTCTACAATTTCGGCGTGTCTTGCCTTCCGGGAAGCAGAATCTCTACTATGGCTCTTTTATCACTCTGCTTATGGAGGCCAAACATGTTGATCTGTCTCTCTGCTCCTCGGATGGCGTCCCCTCATATCTTGCTGTCTCCCGTTTCCTTGGTGGCACCTCTACTTTCCGTGCCTCATCTTCCCAAGAGCAACCGGCATCCACGCCTGCTGCTCCCACATCTAGCTCTCCTACTTTGGGCCGTTATATGCCGCTCACTCAGCAGCATTTTGATATATGGATGGCCCAGACGGAGGAGCAGATGCGGGCCCACACTCGTGGACTTGGCGCCCTGATCCAGACTCGTTTCCACGATCAGGGGTACTTTATTCAGCGCACTCTTCAAGACCGTGATGCTTTTCTGGATCTCAATCTTCAGGATCCCATGTACACGGGCCCGCGCTTCTCTGACCCCAATGCCTACGGGTTTATGTACCCTGACGGCATTGATCCTTTTGGCGCCTTCCAGCAAGCTCAGGGTGATGATGATGATGATGATCCGGCTGAGGATTAGGGATGGACTTCCTTTGGTGATGGTTTCGGCTTTTGAGTGTTTCTAGTTTTTATGTGTTTGTCTTTATGTTGTCTTTTGTGGTCCTTCGGGGACCGGTGTGTGGTTGTTACTTGTTGTTTGCTGTCCTTCAGGGACTTACTCTTTGGGTTTCTCTAGTGTTTGGCTCTCATGGTGGAGAGTCTTTTATGTTCTCAGTATGCAATATTTGTGTCCAGCATGTATTCACTTCCTACTTCATATATTAATGCATGCTTCTCTCTTTATATACTCGTGTTTGCTTTATTATGCACTGTTTCTATTGTTTATCCCCATCTTTGACTAAGTGACAAAGGGGGAGAAATCGTATTAAGGGGGAGCTGTCTACCTACGGGGGAGCTACTCCCTGAAGATGCTCTCTCTCTATTTTGTCAATTATCAAAATGGGGGAGTTTGTTGGCACATTTTATTTTGAGTAATTAACAGCATCTTCGTAGTTTAGTCTTCTGTTCTTCAGGTTCATATATTCTCAGAAGATCTACTACATGGAGTTCTTCCGTTCAAGAGCTTTCTACTTCTTCCTTGAAGACTGGAGCAGTTACCGGCGTTTCCTGCATAAGACTGCGTCTTCCTGCTTAGAGTCTTCGAGTCTGTACTGGTCTAGGTATATCTGTAAACACCTAAGGACGGATGACAGTAAAAAGAACAAGTCAAAAATCAAATAGCTACAGAGCGGCATACCGGCGGTATGCTCCGGCATACCGACGGTATACCGTTTTTGGAATACAGAAAGTTGCTGTGACAAATAGTCGACATACCGGCGGCATGCTCCGGCATACCGGCGGTATACCGCTTTTCTTGTACAGAAAGTTGCTGTGACAAATTGTCGGCATACCGACGGCATGCTCCGGCATACCGACGGTATACCGTTTTTAGCAACCCAAAAGTTGCTGTGACTAATTGTCGGCATACCGACGGCATGCTCCGGCATACCGGCGGTATACCGTTTTTAGCAACTCAAAACTTGCTGTGACAAATTGTCGGCATACCGGCGGCACGCTCCGGCATACCGGCGGTATACCGAGTTTCAAATATTTGGTTTTCGAATTGCTCTGACTAGCATTAATGGTCGCATTTAATGCTCTCAAACGGTCATTAATATGACCGTTATTATTTGGCCGGTATACCGACGGTATGCCGCTGCATACCGACGGCATGCCGGTCTGTCTGCATTCTGAGCATTAAATGCCACCAACTCTTGGTTCTCTTATAAAAGGAAGCTCTCTCTCTCTCTTGAGCTATCTCACCAACTCTTCCATAAATTTTCCAACAACCAAGAGCTCCACCATTAATACTCTTCCAAGCTTTTCATTGTCATCCTCTCCCAAAGTGCTAGAGTATTAAAGAGTTGTACATTTCGATCTTCACGTGTTAGAAGATCAACAAGTTCTCATTCTCTTTTGTTTGAAGTTGGCGAGCCTTCGTAAAAAAACTCATGTGTAGAAGTTGGCGAGTCTTCGGATCCAAACTCGTGTTGAAGTTGGCGAGTTCTTCGGATCCAAACTCGTGTGTACTATTTGGTTAAATAGTGGATTAAAGCCGGAGAGAGTTTCGGGACTGGACTGCCTCAAAAGAGGATACCAGGATACATCCTTGCGTTTGCGTTTGATCTTTCTACTCATTACTTTCAATTGTCTTTATTGCATCAATTGTTGTAGTTAATTTTTAATTACCCTATTCACCCCCCCTCTAGGGTTCTACACCTCATGATTCAAAAAGGTAGGGGTAATGCTCGCGCATCTCGTTCTCCCTCTCCCATTTGGATCCGCCCGGGGAGTGATGTCTCCACGCGACACGAACCAAAGGAATCGTCTGATTCCTTAGCACATTTTCCCTGCGGTCCAGAATCTCCGCAGGCTGCTCCTGATAGTTGAGACTCGGTCCTACCTCGATCTCCGAATGGTCCAACACGTGGCTGGGGTCCGCCACGTATCATCTTAGCTGGAATACATGAAATACGTTGTGCACACCTTCCAATGCAGGCGGCAAGGCCAATCGGTATGCTACTGCACCAATTTTCTCGAGAATTTCAAATGGCCCGATGAAACGTGGGCTGAGTTTACCGCCTTTACCGAAACGGATCGTGCCACGCGTCGAAAAAATCTTCAAAAACACCAAGTTGCCAACCTAAAATTGTATAAAATATTACCATGAATCTTATAACTATACGTAGTTTATAATAAGAAGGCTCTATACCTCAAACTCTAACGGTCACTACCAAAATAAGTCATATCAGCGACGTAATTAGCGACGCCAACTTAAAACATCGCCAATATTTTTGGTTTTAGCGACGCCAAATTTAAGCGTCACAATACGTCGCTGGTAGCGACATACAGCGACATATTGCGACTACCTATAGTCTAATAAAAACCAACGTCGTTGATTTGTCGGAAAATGTCGCTAGTTTTATCAGTTCAGCGACGTTTAGCGTCGCAAAGATTATAACGTCGTCGAATATTAAACCAATACCGACGCTTTGCGACGTATTTCGGGCGTCGCTAATTTCTGCTAAATAGGGTTTCCTCGGTTCCACTTTTCATTTCTTCCTCTCCCCAAATTTTTTTTTCCCGCCCCTCTTCCCCCGACCTCGACGATAGCCCGACCCCCTTCCCTCCGGCATCGCTCATCCTCCTCTTCCACCGCGAGCTCCTTCTCCTCCCTCCGGCGAGCCCCTTCTCCTCCTCCTCCTCCACCGCGAACCCCTTCTCTTCCTCCACCGCGAGAGCCTCCTCCTCCACCACCGCGAGGAAACTGAAGGTAAACCCTAACCCTAATTGAGGTGTTTTTTGTGTCCAAAATGGACACGGAGACACATTACGACCATGTGTTCACTGATACAGTGTGTTCGTGAGGTTTTGGACACTTTGTGTCTATTTGTTGGACACGTGGACACCCGCAAGCATGCATATATATGTATTTCACCTCTGTACACTTAATCCCCTCCTCCTCCACCACCGAACTTGTCCTCCTCCTCCTCTTCCACCACCGTGAGGAGACTGAAGGTAAACCCTAACCCTAATTAAGGTGTTTTTTGTGTCCAAAATGGACACGGAGACACGTTACGACCATGTGTTCACTGATACAGTGTGTTCGTGAGGTTTTGGACACTTTGTGTCCATTTGTTGGACACGTGGACACCCCCAAGCATGCATATATATGTATTTTACCTCTATACACTTAATCCCCTACATACACTTGTGTATTTTCGTATTAATTTGGATTTGCATATTGGGTTTGGGTTTCGATATAGTGTTTGATACATTGTTTCACCTTGCAACATTCCTACACTTATTTTAGACAACAAGTATATGAACCAATTAGTCAACATCTATTTGTTGAAGTATGGTACTCCATTCTTCGTAAGTTCTAGCTATATATGTCTCAAGATCCAATACTCGAAAATCCCAAGAAGAAGAAGAAGAAAAGAATAAAATGACATCGCTCAACACCCTATGACAACTCTTTGTAGAATTGTGTTAAAGTGTGAGTTCTACAGTATGAGTTCTACAGTATGGTTCTCTTTGTAGAATAAAATGACATTGCTCAACCCTATTGATCCTCCATACAAGTCTTCCTTCATCTATTGTCTTAAAGTGTGAGTTCTACAGTATGGTTCTCTTTGTACAATTGTGTCTTATTTTAGACAACAAGGGTTTTCTATTTTTATAGGTAACATGGCAACATGTGTAAGGGAACATATAGGTGTGTGTTTGTGTTTGAAAGGGAGTGTCACAAGAGTAAGGCGTGAGCATGTATTAGTATTTTAAGCTGTGAGAGTGTTTGTTCTATTGAGGTTAGTACCAACTGGCAAGTTAGGTTAAAAGAACCTGGGAACTATGGTGTGGTTGTATACATCATGTATATGTATGTGTGTGTCTAGTGGGAGAAAGGGGGAGGGTTAACTAGTACCAGGTATTTGGAGAGGAGGGAGAGTTTATACTAGTATATATAGACTAATATCCTAAAACTTGACTTATACAACTTAGAAATGGCTAGTTTGACCAAGTTGGACTAGTTTAGCTTAGAGTTGGCTCAGTTGGACTATACATAATATATAGACTAATATCCTAAAACTTTACTTCTACAACTCAGCCTATATGAAATATTGTAGACACGGGTGATATACCGTCGCGATAATCTCTGACCACCGCACGCACAAACACGCGAAAGAAAAGTTAGTAATGCGAAAAGAAGATGACAGATAATCTCTGACCATTTAACGTAAAATATCATGTGTACATATACTGCGAAAAGTGTAGCCCGTCTTATGGAGTTGCTTATAGAAATATTGCCTGAGGGTGCGAAGTTGCCTAAAGACTTCTACCGGTCTAAGAGGATGGTTAGATCGCTCTGGATGGGATACGAAAAAATCGATGCCTGTTGCAACGGGTACATGTTGTACTACAAAGACGACAAGGATGAAGACGCCTGCAGATTTTATGGTGTCGATCACTACAAGGCATGTGGTAGAGGAAAGTCTGTCGGTGCCAGGAAGCCTACCTCTTCGATGCACTACTTGCCGTTGACGCCGCGGTTGCAGCGGTTGTTTATGGTGAAGGAAACTGCAGAAAACATGAGTTGGCATAAGCGGGAACATATCGAAGGAATGTTGGATCACCCATCTGATGGAGAAGCATGGAAGCACTTTGATCGAGAGTATCCAAATTTTGCTTCTGATCCGCGTAATGTCAGATTGGGTCTCTGCTCCGACGGTTTTACCCCATTCGGACTTTCGGGATCCCAGTATTCGTGTTGGCCTGTGATCGACACCCCGTACAATCTACCGCCTTGGATGTGCATGAAGACTCCGTATATGTTTCTCACCGTTATTATCCCAGGTCCGAACAATCCGAAAAGGAACATCGATGTATATTTACAGCCGATGATTGATGAGTTGAATCAGCTGTGGGAAGTAGGTTCCAACACGTACGATGTATCTAGAAAACAAAATTTTCGGATGCGGGCAGCACTTATGTGGACCATCAATGACTTTCCGGCCTATGGAATGTTATCTGGATGGAGCACGCATGGTCGTCTTTCATATCCGTATTGTATGGACAGCACTAAGGCTTTCCGTTTGAAACACGGAGACAAACCGTGCTTCTTCAATTGTCATCGACAATTCTTGTCGAAGGATCATCCGTACCGGAGGAACAGGAATGCTTTTCGTGCTGGCGTTGTGGAGAAGGCTAATCCCCCGCCAAGGTGGACCGGATACACGATATGGAAAGAGGTAAAAGATTTACCAAGATCTATTGAGCAGCCTGCTACGGGCTACAAGTGTGACGGATTTGGTCGCACTCATAACTGGACGAAGAGGAGTATATTCTGGGATCTTCCATATTGGAGCACCAATCTGATTAGACATAACCTTGATGTCATGCATATCGAGAAGAATGTGTTTGACAACATAATTAATACTGTAATGGACGTAAAGGGAAAGACGAAAGACAATCCAAAGGCTAGATTGGACTTGGAAGAAATATGTAGACGTCCTGCATTGCATTTGATAGAGGACGGGAATGGAAAGTTGAAGCAGCCTAAGGCAATTTTTTCACTGGAGAAGGAGGATAAAGTGAGGCTTTGTAGGTGGATTCAAGGTCTGAAATTTCTAGATGGGTATGTTTCGAACTTGAGAAGATGCGTCGACCTCAAGGAGAACAAACTGACAGTTATGAAGAGCCATGATTGTCACGTATTCATGGAGCGGTTAATTCCGATTGCATTTTGGGAATTCTTACCGCAGGCAGTTTGGGATCCATTGACGGAGCTTAGCATATTCTTCAGGGACCTTTGTTCTAAGAAATTGCTCGTTGAACGTCTAAAAAAGTAAGAGAAGGACATTGCGGTTACACTGTGCAAGCTAGAGAGGGTGTTCCCTCCTGGATTCTTTGACTCTATGGAGCATTTGCCGATTCATCTTTCCTACGAGGCATGTGTTGGTGGACCCGTCGAATATCGATGGGTGTACCCGTTCGAGCGACATTTGAATCACCTAAAAAGAAAGGTAAAAAATAAGGCTCGGGTCGAGGGTTCTATTTGTGAAGCCTATATTCTCGAGGAGATTACAAATTTTTGCTCCTCATATTTCAAACCTCATGTTGCTACGAATAGAACGAGGGCTCCGAGAAACGACGACGGATATCAAGAATTTAATGATGGAATACTGAAAGTATTCAATGCGTCCGGAAAGCCTTCGGAGAAAATGAAGAAGAAATATTTGAATGACGAAGAGCTAAGGGCTGCTCAGTTGTATGTATTACTCAATTGCGACGAGGATGAAGTGGAGAAGCTAGAGGGGTAAGTAACTCAGGATGATGAGTTTACGTCATCTCAATGTAATAGTATAAGCTAATATTATTGTACTAATCGACGGTTGCTTCGTTGTTTTCCAGCACATATAATGATGAGTTGAGGCTGGTTAGACCCTACCTAACAAACGAAGCATTAGAACAAGAAATGAGACGTCATTTTCCTTCTTGGTTGAGCGAATATGTAAGTAGCTCGGTAATTACTGGCCTCTTCTAATGCAACTGTGCAATAAATAACTTATTATCGCTTCTTTGATATTCAGGTCGATCGTCTAATTTCACCCGAGATTGAATTAATTAGAACTCTTGCCAAGGGACCAATTACTTTTGTTAAAATATGGCTAAGTTACTGTGTCAATGGCTTTCGGTTCAAGTCGACAAATGCTCCGATCAGAGACAGCTTCCTGGATCTTGATTCCACGAAAAACAGTTGTTTGTGTATCAAGTCTTCGAACTACAAAGACGTCGATCCAGGAAATGATTTCTTTGGCATCTTGCGAGAGATTGTGGAGTTGTCATATAATAATGGCAGAGAACCTGCAAAGATCGTGTTGTTCAAGTGTGAATGGTTCGATCCGATTGAAAATCAAGGTTGGAAAATTGACAAGCATGGTCTTCTGGATATAAACTACAAGCGTAGATATCAAGGCTACGAACCGTTTGTCCTAGCAACTCAGGCTCAGCTCGTGTACTTCATAGCTTATCCAAGACGGAGAGCAACGAAGTCTGACTGGTGGGCAGTATAAAAGACTAAAGCCAGAGATACTTTTGATGTTGACGAAAAAGCTTACCAGGAGGACGAGCTACCTCTTGTAACCAATATTGTCGATATGGACTCCACGGAAGTTACGTATTACACGACATATAATGTAGAAGATGTAGAATTATTCGAAGAGGAAGACGAAGCCGACGAAGGCGAAGATGAAAGTGGAGATGAGGAGAAAGAGGAAGATGAGGTCGAGGAAGACGAACAAGATGATTATTCTGAAGATGATTGAGAGAGATATACTTATCTAAACTTAGATGTTTCTTCTAGAATACATTATCTGGACTTAGATGTTTATTGTAGAATGTATCATCATATGTTGTCTTGGTTATTATCTTGTCTTTGTTGTACTTTCATATTTCTAGTCTCTATTATTTATTGTACTTTCATATTTCTAGTCTCTATTATTTGTTGTATTATCATATGCTGTTATCAGGTATGACAGGTCGTCGCGGAGCGTACCGAAGGGGACAACGAGGTCACTCTCCTCCGGTACTTCCTACAGGTACTGCTAGAGGACGGAGTTTTCCTTCGGTACCTCATTCTGGTACCGGCTCTGGATCTTCGTCGCCGATTACTCCTCCACATCGGACAGTAGGTGGGCCTGGTGGGACGACGTCACATGGCATATCTCCTGGGACGAGTAGTTCCAGGCCTGTTGAGAGTGATCGCCCGTCTAGCGTTCCTACTGCTGATACGATGATGGAGACGGATGAGCAGATGGCGGAGGCCGAGGCGGCGGTGCCGACGGCCGACCAGCATCATGCAGATGATGCGTACGTACCTCCGGAGGAGAGGAGGACGGAGATCTGGGCCGACGGTACAAAGTAGGTGTTTTGGTTTATAATTTTTTTCTTTCTGTTTTTATCATAATTTAACTTTTTTCATGAATATAATATGTTTGTATAGATATCGTCCCCCAGAGGTACAGAGACGTCTAGGCCACATGCTGAGGCATAATTATGGTGGTGCTTGGATTAACTACTCTGAGGCTCCGGACGAGAGGAAGGCCTTCTGGTTTGTGCGCTTCAAGGTTAAAATATATTTGCTTTTAACATGAATCATATAATTTTTGTATATTATATATAACTGATAAATATTTGGTTTGCGCTCTTCTAGGATATGTTTTTCTATCCACCGCACCGGGCCGAGCTTATCGAGGGGATGTTTCCTGCCGTCGCTGCCAAGCTGATCCGCGACTCTATCAATGATCAGAAGGATCGTGATCGTGCCAGAAAGCCGATCCAAGGTTGGATCACCCCTGATCAATGGAATGCGATGAAGGCTCGATTCGAGGAGCCAAAGTACAAGGAGAAGTCGGAGAAGGCCAAGGCGGCTAGGCAACATGCCTCGAAGTGGTACGGTGGGTCAATTCCGATGACAGAACATTTCCGTCGTCTGGTATGTCTTCCTCTTTTAGAAATATTATTTTAATGCAAAATCGATAAATTATTACTAAGATAATATATTTTATTACAGGTAAGGAAGGTCGGTAACGCCGACATGGTGACCGTCTTCCTGGCCACCCATCGTCGCGGTGCTGACCTTATTGACGAGAGGGCCGAGCAGACTTATGTAAGTATTACAATACGTTATCTTAATTTAATACTTCGTGTCAATTTTAATATAACTTAGTAAATATGATGCAAATAAATATTCATGTAGTTAGTAATAATAAGTACATTAATTAGAAATTAGAAATAATAAGTACATTAATTAGAAATTAGTAATAATAAGTACATTAATTAGAAATTAGAAGTTAGTAATAATAAGTACTTTCTAGGCCGAGTATCAGAGGCTGCGGGAACGGGCGGCTGCTAGTGCACCTGATGCAGGAGAGGCCGGTATTTCCTCGCAGCCCACTTAAGCTCTGTCGGAGGACGAGCTGTGGATTGCCGCCGCTGGTGGACTCCGTAGGGGTACGTACTACGGTACGGGATCCTATGGCGCCCTAGTTGCGACCCAGTCCTCTAGGACATCTCCTGCTAGTGTGTATGATCCACAGCCGTCCCAGGAGTCTGCCCGAGTCCACCAGATGATGGAGTCTCTCCGTGACGACCTGCTACGACGGATCGAGGAGCAGTCTTAGCACGACGATCCTGTGCTGCTAGAACGATTGGATGCGCTCGACCGCGGCATTATGGACCTCAGGGAGACGACTGAGAGGACAGAGTGCACCGTTGGAGGGTTAGAGCGTACGGTCACGGAGCTGCAGACAGGACAGGTGACCATGGCCGAGAGGATGAGATTGGCGCAGGAGTCGATGGTCGAGAGCAGTGATAGAATATTATCTATCATGGATTCATACCACCAGCGACTTACAGCGTTGGAGCGTGCTGGTCTTCCGGGTGCGCCTTTATCGTCGTCGACTCCGCCGCCTCCACCGCCATCTTCTTCGACACCGACTCCACCGACGTCACTGCCTCCATCGGTATCGATTTTACGTGAGGAGTAAGAGTTGTTCTTATCCCTTCGTCGCGACGGTGCCCCTTCTGCACCAGATTCCTAGTAGTCCTAGTTAGGACTGTTTTTGTGTTTGTTTCATTCTTTGTTTGTGACTTGGATATTTGTTGGTTGTGTAGATTTGGATACTTGGTTGTTTGGATACTTGGTTATTTGGATATTTGGTTATTTGGTTAGTTGTTGTGTGATTGTTGTAAACTTGGTTATTTGGATATTTGGTTATTCGCAATTATCGACGTCAAGTATACAAACTTGGTTAGTTGTGTACAGCAAGAAATGGACATTCTGTGATTGTTTGGATCCTATTCTACAGTGAGAAATGGTTATCTTTTTAAACTGCAGGGAGAAATGGACATTCTGTATTTTTTTATTTTTTTCAGACTTAGCGACGTTTACCGACGTTTACCGACGTACACCGACGTACATTTACGTCGATAAATATGCGATATTATCCAGTTTACCGACGTTTTAGCGACGTTATAATATGTCGAAAAATGTCGGTAAACGTCGGTGCACATCGATAATATTCCCAAGAATTCTCAGGATTTACCGACGTTTAGCGACTTTGAACATGTCACTAAACCACCGACGATTCGTCGGTAATACGTCGGTAATTTACCAACGCGTAGCGATACGCAGTAATACGTCGCTAATCCACCGACGTCACGACGGTAGACGTCGGCAATATACCGACGTATATATACGTCGGCAAACGTCGATAATTGCGACGTTTGGCGACGTTTAGAAGATTAGCGACTTACATTTTAGCGACTATCACGAAACGTCGGTAATTCCGTCGCTAAATATCTTTAGAGACGAAATTTGTCATTTTAGCGACGTCTTTATGCGTCGCTAAAACGACTTATTCTGGTAGTGGGTCTACGGTGACTGTCGGGCCAGTGCTTCTGTCTGTCCTGAGCCACACGAAGCCACTTCCTAATCATCTTGACCTTCCCTGCAGCGTCTACTACCATCTCCGGCCCCAACAGTGCTCGCTCGCCCACGTCGTCCCAAGATAGTGGTGTACGATATCTCCGTCCATACAGTGCTTCGAACGGGGACATCTCGATGCTAGCTTGGTAGCTGTTGTTGTAGGAGAACTCCACAAGATGAAGGTGGTCCTCCCACGAGCAGTCAAAATCTAGCACGCACGTCCTTAGCATATCCTCGAGCGTCTGAATGGTCCGCTTCGACTGTCCATCCGTCTGCGGATGATAGGCGGTGCTGAACTTGAGCGCTGTTTCCAAGCTAGCCTGCAGACTCTTCCAGAAGTGAGACGTGAATCTGCTATCGCGGTCTGATACGATACTTACTGGAACCTCGTGCAACCTGACTATCTGTTTCACATAAAGCTCTACCAACTTTTCTGTAGATAACCCCACCTTGAATGGTATAAAGTGGGCCAATTTGGTCAACCTGTCAACGATGACCCAAATTGCATCTTTCTCGCCCGATGACCGTGGAAGGCCGGAAACAAAATCTATAGTGACGTATTCCCACTTCCACTCGGGTATCGGTAGTGGCTGCAACAACCCTCTCGGTCTCTGCCTCTCGGCTTTGACCTGCTGACACACGAGGCACCTAGAAACAAAATGGGCCACTTCTCGTTTCATACCATACCACCACACATGGTTTCTCAGATCCTTGTACATCTTGTTGGCTCCTGGATGTAGAGAATACTGGAAACGGTGTCCCTCATGGATAACTTCTTCTCTAAGCTCTCCACTAGGTACACAAAGCCTCGTCCTGTGCCTCAACGAACTATCCTCTGCAATAGTAAAGTCGTCTAGCAAACCGGCCCGTGCTTGTGCTATGATATTCTTCAGCTGCTCATCCTGGTGTTGTGCCTCCCGAATCATGTCCATCAGTCCTGACTGAATCTGCATGCCTATCATCTGTATCTCGGCCCCTGGAATGACGATCTCGATGCCCAAACTCTCCAAGTCTGCTAATAACTGACGATCTCGAGTCAAGCACATTGCTACGGGATACCTGCTCAAAGCATCCGCAACAACGTTGGCTTTTCCTGGGTGGTACTGTAGAGAAATATCGTAATCACTCGTTAGCTTAAGCCATCTGTGCGGCCTCATGTTCAACTCCTTTTATGTGAAGACGTACTTCAAGCTTTTGCGGTCAGTGAAGATTTCCACTCTCTCTCCGTACAAGTAATGTCTCCATAACTTCAAGGCAAAGATCACGGCTGCCAACTCTAGGTCGTGTGTGGGATAGTTCTTCTCATGCGGTCTCAACTGTCGAGACGCATAGGCTATCACTCTCTTGTTCTGCTCTAGGACACAGCCCAGTCCCTTGCCCGAGGCATCACTATAAATGGTGAAACCTCCCGATCCCGAAGGCAAAGCCAAAATAGGGGCTATTATCAGCCTCTTCTTCAACTCATCGAACACAGCCTGGTAGTCCTCTGTCCATACGAACTCTACGTCCTTTCGAGTGAGCCTAGTAAGCGGCTCTACAATCCGAGCGAAGTCTTACACGAATTTTTGATAATACCCTGCTAATCCCAAGAAGCTTCATATTTCTGCCACCTTAGTCGGAGTAGTCCAAGCCTCCACATCCGTAACCTTCTTCGGATCGACAGATATACCGTCGCCTGTCACCACATATCCAAGGAACTCTACATTGTCCAAAAAAAACTCACATTTAGAGAGTTTTCCATAAAGCTTCTCCTTCCTTAGGGTCTCTAGCACGATCCTCAGGTGCTCCTCGTGTTCTTCCGGTGTTTTCGAGTAAATGAGTATGTCATCTATAAACACCACTACGAACTTGTCAAGGTACGGGTGGAATACCTTGTTCATCAAGTTCATGAAGACTGTCGGGGCATTAGTTAACCCGAACGGCATCACCATAAACTCGTATTGTCCGTACATGGTCCGGAAGGCAGTCTTTGGTATATCTTCTTTCTTCACCTTCAGTTGATGGTAACCCAACCTCAAATCTATCTTCGAGAATACCCGTGCGTCGCTTAATTGATCGAAGAGATCGTCAATGGGTACTTGTTCTTGATAGTATGGTTATTCATGGTTCGGTAGTCGATGCACATCCGTCCGTCATAATTTTGCAAATACTACCCAATGGTTCCGATACTATGCTATGCTTGAATACAAAAGCTACAGAAATAAAACTATGGGATGCACCCGAATCAAACAAAGCTATAGCTGAAAAGGAATCTAGTAATATAGAATCTGCTATCACATCTGGGGTAGGCTCCGGCTCCTCGACGGCCATGGCAAAAGCTCGACCCTGCTGGGGTGCTCCTCTCTGCTGGTGCTGAGCGAACCGCTTCTGCTGAGTGGGTAGTGGGAGACCTCATGGCCGTGGAACTGCTGGTCCTCTCGGTGCTGGTGTTGTCTCGCGTCCTGTTCGATTAGGGACCAGTAAGCAGTCTTTTCAGCTGATGTGATGGAGATCCACAATATAAACATGCTCCAAGTCTATTCCTGCAGTCGTCCCAAATGTGTCCGCTCCTCCCGCAGTGAGTGCATTGCCGGACCTGATGTAGCTGTCTCTGCGGCTGCTGAGTCTGGGCTCAGGCTGGAACTCGATTATGCTAATATGCTGGCGTTTTACCAGCAGGCTGGAACTGTTGCTGATGTTGGTGCTGAAAGACCTTCGGCTGGAATTGGGGACGCTTCGTCGGTGATGATTGGTTGTTGCTTCCTCCAAAAGTCTCTCGACTCCTCTTTGGTCTATATTTCAGTTCTTCTTCTACTGCTTAGGCGACCTCCAGAATATCCTCGTAGGTAGTGGTTCAGCTGGTGGCGATGGCTAAGTGAATCTCGTGAGATAATTCCTTCCTGAATCGTCGTGCCTTGTCTTCAGGGGTGCTGACCAAGCTCTCTGCGAAGCGGCTGAGGCAAGAAAACTCTGATGTATACTCGTCGACGGTGTGGTTGCCTTGCTCTAGGTGCTCGAACTGACTCACCAACGCCTCTCGTGCTACGTATGGATAGAATTTCTTCTTGAACAGTCGCTTGAATTCCTCCCAAGTTATGTTTGGAGCAGAAAATCGGGGCTCGCCTTGGTACCACGTCCGTGCGATGTCGAAAAGTTGTCCACTAGCTGACTCCACCTTTAGATCTTCTGAGATACGGGACATCTTCAGGTATCGCTCCACGTTCTCCAACCACTCATTAGAGTAGATAATTTCCTCTGTCATATGGAACTCTCTGGGCCTGAGGTCCATGAAGTTCTTGGAAATTTCAGGGCGCTGTTGGGGAGCATCTCTCTGCTGAAGAGCCTCTCGCAAGGTATCGGGAAAGATGTTGGCATGCTGCTAGAAAATTCCCAGGAGGGTAATATTGTCCAATGCCAGTGGCGGTGGCAGAGTTGGTGCCGGGTACATCACTGGCGCTGGATGCATGGTAGGTGTTGGGTACATAAAGGGTACCTGCTGCATCATAGGCGCTGGATACATGGCTGGTGCTGGATGCATCGTAGGTGGTAGATAGACTGCTGGTGCCGGGGGCATGGTAGGTGGAACAGGTGCTGAAGGAGGAACGGTTGCTGGTACTGGGGTCTGCGGAGGGAACTGTGGAGGTGGTGGAATGTCGTCCCTGCGGAACCTCGAGTACTGTGGCTGAGTCGGGTCGCCCTGATGAGTAAGTGTCACGCCCCAGAACCAGAATACTGGAGAGCGGGGGCGAACATAGCCAGCTACGTATATTGAAATAAAGTCCATCTCGCTATACGGTCACGGCTGTCTAGATATGAGGGTTTATTACAAGCCAACAGTCTCTTAAGGTCAAGCCTACTGTCTCAATCTCAAGCAAGTAATACAATTACAAGATGTTTGATCACCAAATATACAATAAAAGGCATCCCAAATATTACATTCAGCTGATCATGAAGCTAGTCGTACAAAATGCAAGGACTAGCAAGAGTTAAGTCATACATGATCAACCCTAGGATTTGTTAATCATGTTTACAGCCCGTAGGCAGACAGTAAGTAAAGGTGCATCGAGCTAACAGGTGCTCGTCGGCTAAACGCCTCAAAAGAATAAATTTACGATAGAGTGAGCGAAACAAAATAGAAAACCCACTCGTAGCCCGGGTTCCTTCTAGTCGCCACCATCGGGCTGGAGGTTCGGTAGATCCTCGGGTGCTGCTCCGAAATCTGGCCACACAAAACCAGCTGGGTCAAACCCCAGAAAGAGCAAGTGCCACAAAGGAGGCCACGAAATAAGAACAAAAGCCAGCATATCAGAACATAAGAAAATGAAAGAAAAGTACAAGTAATAAAGAGCACGTCAGGACAATAAACGACTAGGGACGTGGAACCATTCTGGAAGCCAGGTTACAACCCGTAAACCAAGCAAGGACCGGAGTTGTAACCCTTTGCCTGAATAGCACTTGTCTCTATCCATTTATTGTTAAAGGTAAGTTAAACAATCATGTATAGGAGTACCAAGTACAGGGGCTGGACAGGACTTAGACAGGGCTAGACATCATCCATTCACAAGCGGCCAAGCAATTACTACGGCTTACTACTTTAACTAACTAGGGTTATCACAAGCCTAATTACTAACAAGATGCAATGAGAATTTCCCAGTCCCAAGCCCTGCAGACTATCCAGTTATCCTTCCGCGGGTTGAGAGTATGGTTGGGTACATCGCCCCGAAGACGATATACCCTTAGGTGACTTAGAGGGTGCAACACATGACAGTGTGCTGGAAATGTGCTCTACTCGTCGGCAAGCTACAAGTCCAATTAAGGCACCCAGATAACGAGATTGCTTGTGATTGGAAATTCTCCATGAACTATAGTTAGATCTAGTCATTAGCCTAATCCATGTTCAGTGCGAATACCTGACCGTGGGAAACCAGGGAGTCACGTCCTAGACATGATGCAAGACAAGACAAGTGGATTGCATAAGCAAGCAAGTAGGAACACCTACGGTGTCAAGGTTGATTATACAAGTCAAGTTACAAGTCGAGTAGCAAGTTACAAGTCAAGAGTGCGCCGCCACGGCCACTATCAAGTTATCAGGTTACAAGTCAATAGTGCACCCCATCGGGTCACTATCAAGAAGATCAGAAAGTACCAGGATCGTAAATCACAGAAAACCACGAAAGCCGTACTAGTCATAGCAAATACTGAAAATCGTGTCAAGTCGTGTTGGGTCAAGATAGTTGTGCTGTGTGGAACAAAATCTCAAAACCCAATCCACAAAAGAGAAGCCAAGCTTAAAGAAATAAAACCAAAACTCCAAGAGCCAATGGGTTGCGCAAGGGGTCAGGGGGTTGGATTGCGCAGGGTGTCAGCTGCGCAGGATACCAAGTGCGCAGGGGCACAGGGCGCAGGGTTGGGTGGCGCATAGGGCCAAGTGCGCAGGGGGCCAACTGCGCAGGAGTGAGCTGCACAGGAGTCCAAGTGCGCGGGGAGCCAACTGCGCAGGGGTATAGGTGGCGCACGAGCAGACTGCGCATGAGCGGACTGCGCATGAGCAGACTGCGCATGGATGGATGCGCGCTGGGGTTGAGCGCAGTTCGCCAAGAGGGAGCGCAGCGCGGTCGGCGCTGCGCTAAAGAGCGCAGGCCGAGAGGGGGATGCACAGTCCAGCACTGCGCTAAAGAGCGCAGGCTGCAGTCTTCTTCTCCAGGCCGAGAGCAAGCATCAAGAACTCCAAAAATTCCATTCTTCACATCTTGATCAAATCAAAGCCAAATCTAGATTTTCAAAGTTCTAACTTGAGTGAAATTGAGTTCTCTTCCACATGGAAGCATCAAAACCCACAAAAACCCAACTAAAATAGATCAAAACCATGTAAATCCGAAAATAGAGAAAACTTAGATCTAGAACAAAGGAGACTCCAAATCACAAAATGTCAAGTTCTAATGTTGATCTCCATGGCCTAATCTAGCTAATGAACAAATAAAAAGTGGTTCTCATGTGGTGGCAAGGTGCACTTGCCTATGGTGTTGGTGAGTTGTGTAGAGGAAGAAAGAAGAAGGAGATGGAGAAAATTAATAAAAAAGTTATGAGGAGAGAGAAAAGGTTGGTAGGGTTTTAATGAGGGTGGTTGTGGTGTGTTGAAGGTGGAGCATAAGCTAAGGTGTTCCAAATGCATATTGAACCAAACCAAACCAAACCAACTCTCGCCCACAAAATAAAACCAAGTCATGTCAAAACCCGTTTTTACGAGAAAATCAAAATCTGCAAGTCGAGCCAAAATACAATTTACAGGTCAGAGTCTGAGAAAATAAAATATAGGTCCAAATACAGGTCCAAGATACATGCAGGCTTAATCAAAATATGTGTTCGGAGATATGGGTGTTACAACTCTACCCACCTTAAAAGAATTCCGTCCTCGGAATTTAATCAAGGAGTTAGAGAGACAAGGACAAGTCATACTATTCACATGCAAGCTATTACTAAGCAGTCAATCAGACAATCACGTATGCAAGCAAGGACGGAAGGCATAAGGCATAAGGAAGACATTATACCTTATGAGTCAAACAAGTCGGGATATCGCGATCGGATGTCGCCCTCACGCTCCCACGTTGACTCACCTAGAGAGTGATGACCCCAAGCAACACGGACTAAGTTAATAGTCTTGTTCTTGAGTATCTTCTCTCTCCGGTCCAATATAGACACGGGCCTCTCCTCATACGAAAGGTTGGTACCAACAACCAGTTCCGAATGGTCTAGGATATGGCTCGGGTCCGGGATATACCGTCGTAATTGGGACACATGGAATACATCATGCACCTCACTTAGCGACGGCGGAAGAGCAAGACGATAGGATACATCTTCTACTCGCTCCAGGATATCGAACGGCCATATATACCTAGGACTAAGCTTTTCCCGCACGCCAAAGCGAATGACGCCGCGGTTAGGCGAGATCCTAAGAAATACATGGTCGCCGATAGCAAACTCTAAGGGACGCTGTCACGACCCGATCCCAATTTCTTGGGTCGACTCGGATCATGCCCAGCCTGCACCGTTGTTGAGACGGCGGCAGTAAGCTGTAATCCATATGCAGGTACAATCAACAACAATTGATACTAATAATTGCCACAACATTTATTTAAACGATAAAATAAAACTTGTTCATTACAAAGCTTGTCCACAATTTTAACATAACATTATTTTTTTATTTAAAAGATAAACTAAAACTCCAACTAAGCAGAAGTGTCATCATCATCATCAGGAACCTCCTCTGGGAGCACAGCAAGGTACAGCTCCGGGTCATAGTAAGTATTAATCAGAAGCTCGGATTCATCAATAGAACCTATTGGGGGTGGGGTATCCAGTCAGGAAAGGAGCAAGTACAATTATGAAAATAACAATTTGCATAATGATTAGAA
The DNA here is from genome assembly GCA_029216955.1 of Iris pallida. Lineage (NCBI taxonomy): Eukaryota > Viridiplantae > Streptophyta > Magnoliopsida > Asparagales > Iridaceae > Iris > Iris pallida. The sequence continues at coordinate 13,831,116 of JANAVB010003600.1, forward strand.
ACTTACAATATTAAATAATTTCGAAACAACAATTTTTCATTTATGAAGTAAACAATGTGATTGAGTATGCAGTATCTATGATCGGTTTAGGATGATTCAATTGTATCCTATTGATACGGTCCGGCCTAACCCCGTGTGAAGAGGGGTAAGCTCGCACATTCATTAACTATTGGGCTTTGATCATAGATAACTACGCTACTCCCCATTATCCCGATGCAATGATTCAATATGTAACTCTAGGAGAGAGTACGTGTAACAATTGTGTATTTAACATGCAAAATTCTAATATTAATTAAACTGTAATTAACCACAACCGTACTTGCCTTGGATTATGACTGGAAAAAGGATTGTTGATGGAGACTAGTACCGTCCTTGAAATCCTACAATTGAGAATCCTGACTCAGTATCAGAAAATTGAACCATTCTAAGTGTGCTAGTTACAATATCTAGAATTGGTCCTAGTCCAGTTTTATGTTGTTACTAAATTACACGCTTATCGAGATAGTTTCTATAAATCAATTTGCGAATGAACTAAATCATGTTAACATTTATTTGAGAAAATTTGTTTCTTTCCGACTGTTTCGCAAAACTTGTATTTTTTTGTAATATATATATATAAAATTTAGGTTTTTTCTTTTAATGAGAAAGTTGTGAATTTGTTGAATTACAAACTTGTACTTTTCCTAGTTATTTATTGTGAGAAAATTATTTTATTTTCTATAATAAAATAAATATTTATTTATTGTTTTACGTGTTTTACGTCAACCAACAAACTAGAAAACAAATAAATAAAAAAATACTAAGCTATTACAAACTTTACACACCAACAGGAATGAATGGGCTTATGCCCTTACAGACCATTTACATAAATTTAAATAAGAGAAAACATTTGGTTAGTCTTTATAAATTATCCTACAACTAATAAATTAAATTAAATTGATTTCGAGTCTCAGACTCTGGTCCAAACTTCATTTTCAACTGCTCTGCCTCAACGTCCGGTCGAACCGGTGCGTTTGCATTGCGTTGGGGCCCAGTGACCGTTAAGGTCGTCGCCCAAAATATTATTTAAATAATATTTAATCCAAAAAATCATTTTAATAATTATTTAATAAATTTCCCAAAAATTTCGGCAGCACTCCCTCTATTTTCGGTCAACCCAAAAACTGGGAGTGCTTCCGTTAACCTGCAAATTAATTCCAAACCCGATATTTATATAACCATCCATATAGAAATACTTTCCGAAGCCAAATCGGAAAACCCGAAACAATATCAAAAATCCCGAAATTTATCGGAAAACGACAGAACTAACAGTTCATCTTGAAACTCACAGAACCAATTTGAAAACCCAACAAGAAAACCAAATAAACATAACTTTCTAAATCTCAGAATTTATTCCCAAAAATTTCTCGGAAAACCCGAGAATTGAAAACACAGAACTGTCTCCGAAGAATTTTCGGAAATCCCAAGAATTCACAGAACATTGTTCTATCCTAAATAATCCAATTATTCACAAAACCAACTAGCAGCAATACATTTTCGAAGAATTTTCGGAAAAATCTGAATTCTCGAAGAATTCGGTTGGACCAGATTTCATCATGGACAGTAAATAAAATTAGTTCAGAGTGTACCCAAAACGAAGGTGTAACGAAAATCCCGAAATGGAACTCGGAACCGAACTTGCTTGGGAACGGAAACGGAAAAAGCTGGACAGTGGAAACGACAGCAGATCGGGGCTCTGGAAAACGACCAGCGATGCACGGGAACAGCGGGGACTGGGCGCGGCCAAGAAGTGGCGCACGGGTCGTCGGTCGGCCGCGAAATCGCCGGACAGAGGAGGCGGCGGCCAAATCCGCTCGGGGTCGGCCTGATTGGGCGCTGGAGGGCGGCGGAACAGCGCCCTGGTCAGCGGAGAAAACGACCGGCAGTCGTACGCCGGGTGGAAGGCTCGACGGCGGGTGGCGCCGCTCGGGTTCGCCGAGAAATGGGTTTAGGGCACGGGTGATTTGGGGCAAGATGAGAATGATGGAGAGAGATGAAGAGAGGGGTTATATATAGGGAGGCAGGAAGTCGAGAAGGCGTCCGGTCACCGTCGGTGGCGACAATGGCGGCGGCGGGAAACCCAAGAGTCGGCCGTTGGGTCGGGAAGGAAAGGAAAGGTCCCAGAGTTAAAAATATTAATGAATGAATTTATTCATTCCTTCCATTCAATGGTTACAGCAAGTATTGCTGTAAAATATTGGGTTGGCTTAGGGCTTATGGGTTATTGGATCCTTATTGGGTTTGAAACTAAATGGACCAAGCAAATGGCCTAAGGTTTTGGTTTACAAGACATGATTTTCTATTTATATAAAAATATGGATTTTGTTTTATGGCTAAGAAAAAATCATTCTCATACAAATTAGTTAAATAAATATTTGTAATTAAAACAAAAGAAAAAAAATGTTTTTAGTTTCAATTCGGTTTTCGGGTCTGGGTTGACATACAAAAATCCTTGTTTTAATTATTTTGAAAAGAATATATATTTTTTTTTTACTCTTACATAATATTATTCTAGCATTTATTTTAAAAAAATTAAATTTAAATATAAAATTGTAAACTAAAATTATGGGTTTCACAGACGCCGATGAGCATCGGCCCAATGTCGCTGGCGATCTTGGGCAACTCGAAGACGATCTCTGATCCTTCTGACCACTTCAAGTGTCTGGGCAATCATTTCTGGACCGAGCATCTGTCTCTCTCCAACATCATCCCACGCTAGCGGGGATCTGCACTTCCTACCATACAGAGCCTCGAATGGTGCCATCTGGATGCTGGCCTGGAAGCTATTGTTGTACGAGAACTCCACCAGGTGTAGGTGATCTTCCCACGACCCATCGAAGTCAAGTGTACATGACCTCAACATGTTTTCAAGAGTCTGGATTGTGCGCTATGACTGGCCATCTGTCTGCGGATGATATGCCGAACTGAACTGGAGTCGAGTACCCAAACTCTCTTGCAAGCTACGCCAAAAGTGTGACGTAAATCTTGAATCTCGATCTGAGGTAATGCTGACAGGCACACCGTGAAGCCTGACAATCTGCCTGAGATACATCTCTGACAACTGAGCCGTTGACTGACCCACTCTGAATGGAAGAAAATGAGCCACCTTCGTGAGCCGGTCAACTATAACCCAAATAGCATCTCGACCAGCCGAGGATCTAGGCAATCCAGTCAGAAAATCCATGGTCACATGCTCCCACTTCCATTCTGGAATCGGCAAGGGCTGAAGAAGTCCAGCGGGCCTCTGATGTTCAGCTTTAACCTGCTGGCAAACCAAACACCGAGAGACAAACTGGGCTATCTCCCTCTTCATGCCATTCCACCAGAAATGCTGACGAATATCTCGGTACATCTTCGTACCACCAGGATGAATAGAATACGGCAAACTATGAGCTTCTGCCATAACTTCCTGTCTGATATCTCCACTGGGTACACAAAGACGAGTGCCATGCCGAAGTGTACCATCTTCATGAATGTACAACTCTGGTCTTCTTCCTGCTTCACACTCTGCTCTGAGCCGCTGAACCTTGGAATCTGTAGACTGCGCTATACGGATCCTCTTAACTATGCTGGACTGAACCTGTAGACTGGCCATCAACGCCACGCTGGTAGGAAGAACCACTTCAATTCCCATCTTCTGAAAATCTGCCAATATCTCTGGTCGCACCGTCAGGAAATAAACTCCGGCTCTCCTGCTCAACGCATCTGCTACAACGTTGGCCTTCCCTGGGTGATATTGCAAATCCACATCGTAGTCCACCAATAGCTCAAGCCATCTTCTCTGTCGCATATTAAGGTCCTTCTGGGTGAAAACATACTTCAGACTCTTGTGATCAGTAAATATCTCCACTCTATCTCCATACAAGTAGTGTCTCCACAACTTAAGTGCAAACACTACTGCTGCCAGCTCTAAGTCGTGGGTCGGGTAATTCTTCTCATGATCACGAAGTTGACGTGATGAATAAGATATTACCTTCCCATGCTGCATCAAAACACACCCCAATCCTCTGTCTGAAGCGTCGCAATAAACTGTGAATCCTCCGGTCCCATCTGGAAGCGTGAGAATGGGAGCCGTTATCAAACCTCGCTTCAACTTCTCAAATGATTCCTGGCACTTTGCTGTCCAAGCAAATGGCACATCCTTGCGGGTCAACTGGGTCATCGGCGCTAAAATTCTTACAAAATCTGAAACGAATCGCCGGTAGTAGCCGGCCAACCCAAGAAAGCTGTGAACCTCTGCCACTGAGCTAGATACTGGCCATGACTCGATAGCCATAATCTTTTGGGGATCCACTTCCACTCCTCCTCGAGTAATGATGTGACCCAAGTACGAAATGCGATCGAGCCAGAACTCGCATTTGCTGAACTTGGCGTACAACTGATCTCTAAGCGTCTGAAGGACAACTCTGAGATGCTGCTCATGCTCTGCTTCGCTCTTGCTGTAGACCAGGATATCATCTAGGAACACGATCACGAACTGATCCAAGTAAGGCATAAAAATGCGATTCATGAGGTCCATGAATACTGCCGGCGCATTGGTCGCTCCAAAGGGCATAACAAGGAACTCCCAATGCCCATACCTCGATCTAAACGCTGTCTTTGGGATGTCCTGCTCTCTGACTCTGATCTGGTGGTATCCTGACCGCAAATCTATCTTCGAAAATACTGAAGCCCCTCTGAGTTGATCAAATAAGTCATCTATCCTCGAGAGAGGGTATCTGTTCTTGATTGTCACTGAGTTCAATGTACGATAATCTACACATAACCTGGACGTACCATCCTTCTTTTTCATAAGAAGCATCGGGGCTCTCCAAGGCGATCCACTTGCATGAATGAATCCCTTGGTCCTGAGTTCCTCAATCATCTTGTACAAAATCTATAACTCTGAAGGCGCCATCCTGTAGACTCGTTCTGATACTGGTGCCGTCCCGGGGATCAAGTCTATAATGAACTCAATCTCCCGCTCTGGCGGCATCCCTGGAAGTTTCTCTGGGAAGACATCTGGAAACTCTGTAACTATCTTGGGCAACTGTACTGCTGCTACTGCCATCCGCAATACTGGGGAAGATGGCTCCACTGTGCCTCTGGAAAAGGAAAACTCTGGCTCGCCTGGAATACTAAAAACAACTCTGCCAACATGGCAGTCTATCCTAGCATACTGGTTCCTCAACCAATCCATGCCTAGGACTACATCATAGTCTGCCATAGGGAATTTTATAAATCTAGCGGGGAACTCTCTACCGCTAACTACGATCCGACACGACGAAAACACTCGATCTACTCCCATAAGACCATTAGCAATAAGTATATTGAGTCTCACCGCTAATGACTCGGGCTCTAATCCTATCCGTGTCGCGAATCGTGCAGACATGAATGAATGCGATGCACCGGAATCAAATAATACCAATGCTGGAGAGGAGTTGACGAGAATAATACCTGCCGCTACCTCACCTGGTGCAACTTCTTCCTCCATAGCCATCATCATGGCCTGACCTCTAGCTGCGGGTCCCCTCTGCTGGAAACCTCTCTGCCTGCTCTGCACTTGGGCTTGGGTGTACTGCTGCTGGTTCTGCTGATGAAATGCCTGGGCCTGAGGCAATAAGGGCCTCGGGTACAACTGCTGCTTCACAGGTGCTGGTCCCCTAACCGATGGACTGGTTAGGTTGGATGAGGACGAACTACCCCTATTCGGGCAGGCTCCTATCTTGTGATCTGCCGCCCCACAAGCTAGGCACAAACCCTGCGCTCTGCGACAATCTGCTACCACGTGCCCTGGCTTTCCACAATGAGAACATCCCATCGCGGACGTCTGCTTCTGCTTCTGCTGCTGCGGGTACGTCGGGGTTGAATGTTGAACCGACGTCACTGAGGCCGCCCGCCTCGGAGTTCCAATAGTCAAACTTCTAGCTGCCGGGGCTGGAGCTGATGATTGGTGCATCTGACTGTGGGACCGCTTCCTACCTCCGGTCCTATCCACGATCCTCTGGGAGGTATACTCATGCCTTCTAGCTGCCCTCAATACTGCATTGAACGTCTGGTGCTCGAACTGCTCGACTGCCAACAAGATCTCCAAATGCAGTCCCTGCTGGAACCGCTGGGCCCTATCAAACTCGGTTGCCACCAAGGTGGGGGCAAACCTACTGAGTCTAGAAAACTCGATCGCATAACCGTCAACTGTTCTGCCTCTTTGCTTCAAGTTGGTAAATCTCGTCTGCAGGTCGTACCGAGCCACAGCATCAAAATACTTCGTCTGGAATCTTTCTCTAAACACCGCCCAAGAAATAGGTGCCACTAATCCCATGGCTTGCGTCGCCCACCAACTGCGAGCTAAATCCAGCAACTGCAGGCGTACCACCGCCACCATCTCATTCTCAGGTGTCATAGCTGCTTCCAGAACCACCTCGGTATCCTGAAGCCAAGCGTCCGCGGCAATCGTATCTTCACTGCCGTCGAAGAATGAAGGGTTCAAGCGCTTGAAGCTGTTGGCCGTGCTGTTCCCTGGATGACCGCCTCTGGTCAAAGCATCTGCTACTACCTGGTGCAAGGCGTCTCCTCTGCGATCTTGAGAAGCTATCAAGGTCCTGATGAGACCTACCAAGGTGCCATCATCCGGCTCGGCAGGATGAATGGGCTGAACTGGGGGCTCTCCTCTAGTAGGCACAACTCTGGAGGCTACTACGGAGTGCTGGGCTTGATCCCCAGGTTGCTGGTCCACGGGAGGTGCTCCACGTTGCTGATCGACGGGGTCAGGTACAGTGCCGCTGAAGAAGACGACACAGAAAAAATAATAAGGAAGGACCAGGACAGATCAACGATACAAGCACACGATCAGGGCAAGAATCCAGAGATACAGAGGATAGGAATGGAGATCAAGGACGAGTACTGATTGAGATATCTATTCGGTAAACCCTCACATTTCTTGATTGACAAGACCTGCATGGGCCACCACTTAAACCATGTCACGCCCCAGAACCAGAATACTGGAGAGCGGGGGCGAACATAGCCAGCTACGTATATTGAAATGAAGTCCATCTCGCTATACGGTCACGGTTGTCTAGATATGAGGGTTTATTACAAGCCAACAGTCTCTTAAGGTCAAGCATACTGTCTCAATCTCAAGCAAGTAATACAATTACAAGATGTTTGATCACCAAATATACAATATAAGGCGTCCCAAATATTACATATCAGCTGATCATGAAGCTAGTCGTACAAAATGCAAGGACTAGCAAGAGTTAAGTCATACATGATCAACCCTAGGATTTGTTAATCATGTTTACAGCCCGTAGGCAGACAGTAAGTAAAGGTACATCGAGCTAACAGGTGCTCGTCGGCTAAACGCCTCAAAAGAATAAATTTACGATAGAGTGAGCGAAACAAAATAGAAAACCCACTCATAGCCCGGGTTCCTTCTAGTCTCCACCATCGGGCTGGAGGTTCGGTAGATCCTCGGGTGCTGCTCCGAAATCTGGCCACACAAAACTAGCTGGGTCAAACCCCAGAAAGAGCAAGTGCCACAAAGGAGGCCACAAAATAAGAACAAAAGCCAGCATATCAGAACATAAGAAAATGAAAGAAAAGTACAAGTAATAAAGAGCACGTCAGGACAATAAACGACTAGGGACGTGGAACCATTCTGGAAGCCAGGTTACAACCCGTAAACCAAACAAGGACTGGGGTTGTAACCCTTTGCCTGAATAGCACTTGTCTCTATCCATTTATTGTTAAAGGTAAGTTAAACAATCATGTATAGGAGTACCAAGTACAGGGGCTGGACAGGACTTAGACAGGGCTAGACATCATCCATTCACAAGCGGCCAAGCAATTACTACGGCTTACTACTTTAACTAACTAGGGTTATCACAAGCCTAATTACTAACAAGATGCAATAAGAATTTCCCAGTCCCAAGCCCTGCAGATTATCCAGTTATCCTTCCGCGGGTTGAGAGTATGGTTGGGTACATCGCCCCGAAGACGATATACCCTTAGGTGACTTAGATGGTGCAACACATGACAGTGTGCTGGAAATGTGCTCTACTCGTCGGAAAGCTACAAGTCCAATTAAGGCGCCCAGATAACGAGATTGCCTGTGATTGAAAATTCTCCATGAACTACAGTTAGATCTAGTCATTAGCCTAATCCATGTTCAGTACGAATCCCTGACCGTGGGAAACCAGGGAGTCACGTCCTAGACATGATACAAGACAAGACAAGTGGATTGCACAAGCAAGCAAGCAGGAACACCCACGGTGTCAAGGTTGATTATACAAGTCAAGTTACAAGTCGAGTAGCAAGTTACAAGTCAAGAGTGCGCCGCCACGGCCACTATCAAGTTATCAGGTTACAAGTCAATAGTGCACCCCATCGGGTCACTATCAAGAAGATCAGAAAGTACCAGGATCGTAAATCACAGAAAACCACGAAAGCCGTACTAGTCATAGCAAATACTGAAAATCGTGTCAAGTCGTGTTGGGTCAAGATAGTCGTACTGTGTGGAACAAAATCTTAAAACCCAATCCACAAAAGAGAAGCCAAGCTTAAAGAAATAAAACCAAAACTCTAAGAGCCAATGGGTTGCGCAAGGGGTCAGGGGGTTAGATTGCGCAGGGTGTCAGCTGCGTAGGATACCAAGTGCGCAGGGGCACAGGGCGCAGGGTTGGGTGGCGCATAGGGCCAAGTGCGCAGGGGGCCAACTGTGCAGGGGTGAGCTGCGCAGGGGTCCAAGTGCGCGGGAAGCAACTGCGAGGGGTATAGGTGGCGCACGAGCAGACTGTGCATGAGCGGACTGCGCATGAGCAGACTGCGCATGGATGGATGCGCGCTTGGGTTGAGCGCAGTTTGCCAAGAGGCAAGCAGCGCGGTCGGCGCTGCGCTAAATTGCACAGGCCGAGAGGGGGATGCGCAGTCCAGCACTGCGCTAAAGAGCGCAGGCTGCAGTCTTCTTCTCCAGGCCGAGAGCAAGCATCAAGAACTCCAAAAATTCCATTCTTCACATCTTGATCAAATCAAAGCCAAATCTAGATTTTAAAAGTTCTAACTTGAGTGAAATTGAGTTCTCTTCCACATGGAAGCATCAAAACCCACAAAAATCCAACTAAAATAGATCAAAACCATGTAAATCCGAAAATAGAGAAAACTTAGATCTAGAACAAAGGAGACTCCAAATCACAAAATGTCAAGTTCTAATGTTGATCTCCATGGCCTAATCTAGCTAATGAACAAATAAAAAGTGGTTCTCATGTGGTGGCAAGGTGTACTTGCCTATGGTGTTGGTAAGTTGTGTAGAGGAAGGAAGAAGAAGGAGATGGAGAAAATTAATAAAAAAAGTTATGAGGAGAGAGAAAAGGTTGGTAGGGTTTTAATGAGGGTGGTTGTGGTGTGTTGAGGGTGGAGCATAGGCTAAGGTGTTCCAAATGCATATTGAACGAAACCAAACCAAACCAACTCTCGCCCACAAAATAAAACCAAGTCATGTCAAAATCCGTTTTTACGAGAAAACCAAAATCTGCAAGTCGAGCCAAAATACAATTTACAGGCCAGAATCTGAGAAAATAAAATACAGGTCCAAATACAGGTCCAAGATACATGCAGGCTTAATCAAAATACGTGTTCGGTGATATGGGTGTTATAGTAAGCTGGCCTCCCTACGTCGGTGGGTTCCCGTAGGTGAAAAATCTGCCAACGGCCGGTGGAGTGTTTAGGACAGCATTGGTTCTGTCTTGTTAATCCATTGGCTAAAAACAAAGGAAATTATTAGACGGTGGAAAGATTCAAACAAGATGCATAAAGGGTACTTGAAGTCGAGTATAGAAGTCGATAACGCAGTTTCAACTTGTGGAGACGGTCCTTAGGTTCCTATTTCTAGTCCTAGTTACAGGCCTGCAGTAGTACGGCTAACTTAAGTACTACTACGGTTTTAATGTCCTTGCGAAAATTGGACCTGCATGGGCCACCATAAAAACGTGTCACGACCCGCTCCCAATATTTAGGCATGAACCGTGTACACATCCAGCCTACGCTGCAGAGTCGGCGGTAGAACGCTGTAACAGTATGATGAACAACCACGCAATAATAGTATATGCTCCAATTGGGAGACAATAACACAAGATCACGAATCAATACTGAATGGAAATAGAGAATATATATATATATATATATATATATATATAATCTCAAAAATAAATGTATGAGGTCCACAGATAAATAAACTCCCAACTACAAGTCTCAGAAATCGATGTCAATATCCACTACAATGTCTCAATAATATCTAAAAACATCTAAGCAAGAGAAGCGGGGTCAGCTGCTGCAAACTCCTCCTGAAAAGTAAAATCTGTCTCAGTGACATCTTCCAATTAAGGGCCATACTGCTCGGGGCATAAATCCTCGTCATAATTACCTAAAATTTTGGGTTATCGAGTCAGGATGGAACGAGTACAATTCACTGAATGCAATTCCAATATATGAAAATGACTATAAGACATAGGTTAGACATCAATTATATGTTTTGAAAATAAACAGAAAAAGATGTGAGAAAAGACGAAAAATCAACAGCAAATAAATAAACTAAAATGCCTTCCCAACTGTTAGAAGTACCTTTGATATGTGATCAGTCTGGGACACTACACCGCGAGGTCTACGAGGTCTACTTGCTTGAAAAATAAACAATGTCTACGAGGTCTACTTGTAGAAATTAAACAATGTCTACGAGGTCTACTTGCAGAAAAAATAAACAATGCCTACGGTCGGATCACACGTCCTTGGTACTTCTCATTTCCGACTCAACAAAATATGATAGAATACAAAAATGACAAAAACTACAACCAATGGCAACAGTGAAATATAGTGAAACTCAATATCGAAAACAGACAATAAACTGTACTTGCATGTCGTCCTGAGCTGACGATACTGTTCTGGTGTCAAACTCGAGTCCAGTTGACCTATTTTATGAATTACAAAGTCAATAAGCTAAAATATAAATCAATAGCACTTGGATCCAAAAATAATAAATTACTAACATGGTGTCCTCTACCCCCTGGTGTGGTTGCCTCTAACTATCATGAGTTGGTCTTCTATAGCCGGGATGTAACCCCTATAATCTATACCTGTATTTCCATCTACACATACCCTGCAACCCATAAAAACTATGCTAAGGCACATTATACAATACCATCTCCTATGTTATATTCCCTGTAGTACCTACAGGGATATCCAGGCTTTATCCTAGCCTGTGACAATGTAACGTCCTAGTCCCAAAATACGTAGGACTGGGATCGTAAACATGCCAGCTGTATTCATACGAAGTATACTCCAATATATGGAAACCTCGTATGGACACATAAGCTGTAAAATGCAGTAGAACCATAACTAATCTCATCCACACAGAATAAATGAATAAAAGATAATATATAATGAGAATAAATTTGTCTTGATACAATATGTTGGGTGGAGACAAATCCACTACCAACAAGTAAAGAAAATACAAGATATACAAAAGAATGATTTTTGGCGAGCGAAACGAAGCGAAGACGATCCAAGTACAATCATCCTCGAAGAAATAGCGAAGATCACGGCTAGAGCTAGAAAACCTGCGAAAGACAATAGCACACACCTGGAGAGATAACCAGGTCCTCAAAGGGACGTAACAAGACACATAATATCATGCCATATAAACTGAATAAATATTGCTCAAATAAATAAGTCAATTGAATTTATAACATGTTCCAATACGCACCTACTGAACGAGCGTACCATCCCCCCAACCAAACAAGGACAGGAGATGGTAAACTAATTCACGGTAACGTATCTTCCCATGCTATGAATCCAATATGGTATCCGGACCCCAACAAGGTTCAATACCTTCTCATCGAAGTAGTAAGTCACACCTATAACCAAACAAGGACAAGATGTGACGAACTAATCCGCGACAAGTTATTGTTCCAAGCCACAGTCAGATACAAGTACCCAAACCAAAAGTACTCGTACCTAACGGATAAAGGTGCCTAACCGTTCTAAGTGAAATGTAGTTAAGAACAATCCTTCCTACGCATGGGCCCTGGCTAAATAGGATCGGCGTAGTCCCCCTTTGGGCACAAGAGGCCCCATCAGTAAGAGCATGACGTTCCGTAGAATCGTCAGTGGCCGTCAGTAATAATGGGTCATCAACCCCGTATCTCCAGCGGAGAGTCCGGGTCACAAAGGAAAGTACATCGAAGCCCATACGCTAAGGAATTGTCCTCCCCGCCCAATGCCTACTTTGTTGTATCCACAACAGTAACCTCTATAACCGCTAAGTCAAACTAAGCATGCAACCTCTATTAGCGGTTATTCCTATCGCACGGCTTGTACGTACTGGTGGCCAGCCAATCACGCACTTCCGTGTTCTACATGCGACACACAACTTCGTGTTACCATGTGTCAAGGCCAATGAATGCAACACACATGGTGGTTCCTTAAATCTAGGTTTAATTTATAAGAAAATAATACACAGCAGGAAATATAAATGAACAATAAGTTCTTACAGGTTATGCCATGTATCACAGTTTATTTTGCATAAAAAAAATAAATAATGCATGAAATATGAGCTAGAATAAATAAACAGCTAATGGCAAGGTGTCTTGCCTGGTAGTATGCCTGGTGTGCTTGCGATGATCAAGATGGTACGAACTGCAACTTCGATGCAACAACTATACAAGGTGACTACGGGTGGTGACACGGTCGGTTCCATTGGGTCCAGAAGGTTCAAATTAGTTTGGGTGGACATAAGGTAGTCTCGAAATGGGCGCAGGAATAGGAATAATAGGACTGGATACGGTCAGGAGAAAAATTAAAGAAATAATGGATAAATATTATACAATTTTTAAAAAATTTTTATAATAAAATTATAAGAATCCAATCAAATTTTATTTATTTAGTACAAAACTATTTTAAGTTTAAATAGGCCCAAAACGTAGACTTTACCAATACAAATGAAACATCTATTTGACTAAATCGCAAAAATTCTTCATAGTAGCTATATATACAAAATTTAGTGCAATAAATAAAATTAAGTTTGGAAATAATGTTTTCTAGTAAAACTATTTTTAGAATACCGTAAAAATATTTTAGTACATAATTTAGGCTAAGCAAAGTTTTATATTTATATCCTACCTCTTGCTTTAGAAATATCGATAATAAAATAATGATAATAACCAATAAAAATAATTATACAAATATTTATATATATACCACATATATGTATTTACTGCTTTATACTGTTAAAATAATAATAGCAATAGGGTAATATTAAGAACAAATTTTATTAACAACAGAAATATTAACATAATCATATATTTAGCTAACCTGAAATATAAATGCTTAATAATATAGTAATAATTAAATTTAATAATCATACTGATAATACAATAATAATAATTAGAATAATAATAATAAATATAATAATAATAATAATAATAATAATAATAATAATAATAATAATGACTCAGTTGTTAATAAAGACAAAAAAATGCAGCTGTTTAAAGAAGGAAAAAAGTAAGGAAGAAAGGAAAAGTGCAAAGAATAAAACAACAAAAAAAAAACAGAAATAATAAAATACATTAGCACAGCTCACTGTGCTCTTGAAAAGAACGGAGAGGGATAGAGAGAGAAAATAGATCGAGAGGGGAGAGCGAGAGAGAGAGGCTGGAGTTCGCCGGTCTCGGCGGGGGTACTGCCTCGCAGCAGCGGAAAGTGGAGGGGAAAGGATCGGGAGGCTGAGAGGAGAGGGTTTCATGGGGTTCGGTGGCGAGGGTTTCCGGTCGGGCGGATGCGGGGGTTTGTGAGCGGAGGGAAGCGGGAGACGGCGGGTGGAGGAGACGCGGCGCCGGCGACTGAGGGCGACGCGGCCGGAGGACAGGGGTTTCAACGGCGGCTGGCGCCGGGCGGAAGTCGAGGCGGTGCGGTGGAGAGCTCGTACGGCTCCGGCGCGCGGAGAGCTCGTGGAGTCGGCGACTGCACTGGTGTCGACGGCGGTCGGGAGGGGCGCGGAGGTCTGCCCGTCGCCGTTGGTGACGGTGGTCGGATGGAAGGAGACTGGGAGGGGGCGGAGTCGGCGGTCGTCGCCGGTGTGGTGAAGCGCGGTGACGACGCTGGGGATTGGCGGCCACCGGTTTGGGTCGACTCCGACTGTCCCTGCGACGTGCGGGAAAACCGCGGCGGCTAATCGCGAGGACGTGGGGTCAGGAGGTCCGCTCGCGGCGAGGTCGGAATGGGTGGCTGCGGAGGCGCTGGTCTGGAAGAGCTTCACCGGAGAAAGGGTCGTCACTCCAGACGCTGTCGCACCGGATCCGGTGGCACGGTCCTGAAGGTGGAAGGTTAGGTGGTTCGCTGTGGCTCGACGCAGTGGAGGTGAGTTTGGTTGTTGTTGTGTTGTGTTTTTCTCCTTTTCGTAGTGACTGGTATTTGGGTCGGTGCCGTGTCGGTGGGGTACTGCGATGGTTTGGGTGCCCCGGAGAGAATAGGCAGAGGTGGTGGTGATGTTACTAATGGTGGTAGCAGCGGGTGGTGTCGGAGGAACGGGGCTGCCGGCGGCAGTGGCCGCGGGGGTGGTGTTGTCGTGGCCAGGGGGCAGGAGTCGGTTAAAATAGGTTTAGGGATTAGGTGGTTGTCGTGTCCGGAGTGTCGGACACGGCGGAGGAATACTGGATTTGTGTCCAGGGTGGTTGGACGAGAATTAATACTATATATGTAAAAAAGAATACTCTATTAGATAGACACCCGGGGTCGGACCCGAGGCCGTCACGGCTGACACGAGGATGGTTGGAACACCGACACGAGGCACGTACACTTTGTGGAAATATTTGTGGAAGAATAATTGAAAAGTTGGAGGAGTACCTGCCTATTTATAGGATGTGGGAATTCCCAATTGGATAGGATTAGAATAGTTTTAAAATCCAAATTAGATCAATCAAATCCAATTCCAAATCCAATTAAATCTAATTAAAAATCTTGGTTTAAAATCAATGGAATAAATCAAATTTCAAATATTAACTATTTAAATAAATCCATAGATTCAAATCATGATTTAAATCTCTACAATAATTTCGAAATATATTTTCCAAAAATGCTAATAATAATAATTTTGAAAATTACATTAATATTTAAAATAAACCAATAAATAAAATATATATGTATGCACAAATAATGTTTTTCTAGTGTACAATAAAAATATTAATTATTCTTAATAATTGTATAAATGAAGGCTTTTAGTAAGTAAAATAACAACTTGGTAATGATAGTAAAATAATTATTACATATATTATTTTGAAACTATAAAATAATAAATAAAATATTTTTCTAAAATATGTACGCTCGCACATATTCGCACTCGTCGAGCAAAAATAAAATTTCGTGCGCGACGTAAAATACGACTACGCGACGTACAATATAAAATTTTAAATCCGTACAAATATTAATAAAAAAAAATATCGTAGAAATTTAGGAGTTTTACATCCTACCTAACTTAAAAGAATTTCGTCCTCGAAATTAAGAATTTGTAGGGGGGTGAGAGGACACAAGGGGGGTATCAATGGAGAACAATCATTAGGGCTCTACAAGATCATGTCATAAGAAGTTGCGATCTAGATCATTGAATGAGGGTCATAGTAGGGTCGAGGAGAAGGACGAGGAGTTTAGGATGAAGTTATAGCAACATCGAGTGAGAATGGTCATTAGGTGATAGGATAGCTAGAGGAATTTCTAGCACAACGCTTCCGTCCTCCTAAAATATGTGAAGACGAAAGCAATATAGAGTTCGAAGGAGGCGTTATCGAATACGAATATGTGATTCAAAGACGATCGAATAATTTCAAAAGAATTGTCAAGGCAGTCGTAGATGGGATTCTAGATGGCAAGTTTAGCTATGTCCCCATCCACGTAGAACGATAGACAAAAAGCGAACCAAAGTGCACTTGGTTGATCAGACCATTATGCACTGGTTCTGATTAGACAATAGGCTAGTGAGTACTCAATAGCATGTCATGAACAAACTCGATAAAGAATAAGCTTGCAAAAACTAGGCTACATTAGCATCATTAGTCAAAACGGTAAATATATAGGTACGAGAGATTAAGATTTAAAGAAGGTAGAATGATTCTAAGTCATACAGTCGTCCTATAGTCTTCTTGTCCTAGTCCTTGGTTGGCTAGACGGGTTAGGTCCTCTAGATTCTAGGATCTAAATAAGCTTGCTAATATAGGTCACTAGGTCAAAGGGGTTGCTAGTTCATAAGGTATTCTATCCAACTTAATGAATTAAACTAATGGTGTTTTGGGACAACTAACTAGTAGGGTCAATATCTAGCAAGCACGAAGGGAAGATGAGAATAGGGATGGAAGGAAGCAAGCAAGATGCAATTGATGAGTCAAACGGTAGATAAAATCTTATGAAAGTGGTCAAGTATGTGGATGAGATCCTAGACTTCTAATCCTATACGCAGGCTTGCTTGGAACGGTAAAGTAACCAAACAATTTATCTTGACCTGCATGGGCCACCACAAAAACATGTAACGTCCCAGTCCCAAAATACATAGGACTAGGATCGTAAACATGCCAGCTGTATTCATACGAAGTATACTCTAATATATGGAAACCTCGTATGGACACATAAGCTGTAAAATGCAGTAGAACCATAGCTAATCTCATCCACACAGAATAAATGAATAAAAGATAACATATAATGAGAATGAATTTGTCTTGATACAATATGTTGGGCGGAGACAAATCCACTACCAACAAGTAAAGGAAATACAAGATATACAAAAGAATGATTTTTGGCGAGCGAAACGAAGCGAAGACGATCCAAGTGCAATCATCCTCGAAGAAATAGCGAAGATCACGGCTAGAGCTAGAACACCTGCGAAAGACAATAGCACACACCTGGAGAGATAACCAGGTCCTCAGAGGGACGTAACAAGACACATAATATCATGCCATATAAACTGAATAAATATTGCTCAAATAAATAAGTCAATTGAATTTATAACATGTTCCAATACGCACCTACTGAACGAGCGTACCATCCCCCCAACCAAACAAGGACAGGAGATGGTAAACTAATTCACGGTAACGTATCTTCCCATGCTATGAATCCAATATGGTATCCGGACCCCAACAAGGTTCAATACCTTCTCATCGAAGTAGTAAGTCACACCTACAACCAAACAAGGACAAGATGTGACGAACTAATCCGCGACAAGTTATTGTTCCAAGCCACGGTCAGATACAAGTACCCAAACCAAAAGTACTCGTACCTAACGGATAAAGGTGCCTAACCGTTCTAAGTGAAATGTAGTTAAGAACAATCCTTCCTACGCATGGGCCCTGGCTAAATAGGATCGGCGTAGTCCCCCTTTGGGCACAAGAGGCCCCATCAGTAAGAGCATGACGTTCCGCAGAATCGTCAGTGGCCGTCAGTAATAATGGGTCATCAACCCCGTATCTCCAGCGGAGAGTCCGGGTCACAAAGGAAAGTGCATCGAAGCCCATACGCTAAGGAATTCTCCTCCCCGCCCAATGCCTACTTTGTTGTATCCACAACAGTAACCTCTATAACCGCTAAGTCAAACTAAGCATGCAACCTCTATTAGCGGTTATTCCTATTACACGGTTTGTACGTACTGGTGGCCAGCCAATCATGCACTTCCGTGTTCTACATGCGACACACAACTTCGTGTTACCACGTGTCAAGGCAATTGAATGCAACACACATGGTGGTTCCTTAAATCTAGGTTTAATTTATAAGAAAATAATACACAGCAGGAAATATAAATGAACAGTAAGTTCTAACAGGTTATGCCATGTATCACAGTTTATTTTGCATAAAGAAAATAAATAATGCATGAAATATGAGCTAGAATAAATAAACAGCTAATGGCAAGGTGTCTTGCCTGGTAGTACGCCTGGTGTACTTGCGATGATCAAGATGGTACGAACTGCAACTTCGGTGCAACAACTATACAAGGTGACTACGGGTGGTGACACGGTCGGTTCCATTGGGTCCAGAAGGTTCAAATTAGTTTGGGTGGACATAAGGTAGTCTCGAAATGGGCGCAGGAATAGGAATAATAGGACTGGATACGGTCAGGAGAAAAATCAAAAAAATAATGGATAAATATTATACAATTTTTGAAAACTTTTTATAATAAAATTATAAGAATCCAATCAAATTTTATTTATTTAGTACAAAACTATTTTAAGTTTAAATAGGCCCAAAACGTAGACTTTACCAATACAAATGAAACATCTATTTGACTAAATCGCAAAAATTCTTCATAGTAGCTATATACAAAATTTAGTGCAATAAATAAAATTAAGTTTGGAAATAATGTTTTCTAGTAAAACTATTTTTAGAATACCGTAAAAATATTTTAGTACATAATTTAGGCTAAGCAAAGTTTTATATTTATATCCTACCTCTTGCTTTAGAAATATCGATAATAAAATAATGATAATAACCAATAAAAATAATTATACAAATATTTATATATATACCATATATATGTATTTACTGCTTTATACTGTTAAAATAATAATAGCAATAGGGTAATATTAAGAACAAATTTTATTAACAACAGAAATATTAACATAATCATATATTTAGCTAACCTGAAATATAAATGCTTAATAATATAGTAATAATTAAATTTAATAATCATACTGATAATACAATAATAATAATTAGAATAATAATAATAATAAATATAATAATAATAATAATAATAATAATAATAATAATAATAATAATAATAATGACTCAGTTGTTAATACAGACAAAAAAATGCAGCTGTTTAAAGAAGGAAAAAAGTAAGGAAGAAAGGAAAAATGCAAAGAATAAAACAACAAAAAAAAACAGAAATAATAAAATACATTAGCACAGCTCACTGTGCTCTTGAAAAGAACGGGGAGGGATAGAGAGAGAAAATAGATCGAGAGGGGAGAGCGAGAGAGAGAGGCTGGAGTTCGCCGGTCTCGGCGGGGGTACTGCCTCACAGCGGCGGAAAGATGGAGGGGAAAGGATCGGGAGGCTGAGAGGAGAGGGTTTCACGGGGTTCGGTGGCGAGGGTTTCCGGTCGGGCGGATGCGGGGGTTTGTGAGCGGAGGGAAGCGGGAGACGGCGGGCGGAGGAGACGCGGCGCCGGCGACTGAGGGCGACGCGGCCGGGGGACAGGGGTTTCAACGGCGGCTGGCGCCGCACGGAAGTCGAGGCGGTGCGGTGGAGAGCTCGTACGGCTCCGGCGCGCGGAGAGCTCGTGGAGTCGGCGACTGCACCGGTGTCGACGGCGGTCGGGAGGGGCGCGGAGGTCTGCCCGTCGCCATTGGTGACGGTGGTCGGATGGAAGGAGACTGGAAGGGGGCGGAGTCGGCGGTCGTCGCCGGTGTGGTGAAGCGCGGTGACGACACTGGGGATTGGCGGCCACCGGTTTGGGTCGACTCCGACTGTTCCGGCGACGTGCGGGAAAATCGCGGCGGCTAATCGCGAGGACGTGGGGTCAGGAGGTCCGCTCGCGGCGAGGTCGGAATGGGTGGCTGCGGAGGCGCTGGTCTGGAAGAGCTTCACTGGAGAAAGGGTCGTCGCTCTAGACGCTGTCGTACCGGATCCGGTGGCACGGTCCTGAAGGTGGAAGGTTAGGTGGTTCGCTGTGGCTCGACGCAGTGGAGGTGAGTTTGGTTGTTGTTGTGTTGTGTTTTTCTCCTTTTCGTAGTGACTGGTATTTGGGTCGGTGCCGTGTCGGTGGGGTACTGCGATGGTTTGGGTGCCCCGGGGAGAATAGGCAGAGGTGGTGGTGATGTTACTAATGGTGGTGGCAGCGGGTGGTGTCGGGGGAACGGGGCTGCCGGTGGCAGTGGCCGCGGGGGTGGTATTGTCGTGGCCAGGAGGCAGGAGTCGGTTAAAATAGGTTTAGGGATTAGGTGGTTGTCGTGTCCGGAGTGTCGGATACGGCAGAGGAATACTGGATTTGTGTCCAGGGTGGTTGGACGAGAATTAATACTGTATATGTAAAAAGAATACTCTATTAGATAGACACCCGGGGTCGGACCCGAGGCCGTCACGGCTGACACGAGGTGGTTGGAACACCGACACGAGGCACGTACACTTTGTGGAAATATTTGTGGAAGAATAATTGAAAAGTTGGAGGAGTACCTGCCTATTTATAGGATGTGGGAATTCCCAATTGGATAGGATTAGAATAGTTTTAAAATCCAAATTAGATCAATCAAATCCAATTCCAAATCCAATTAAATCTAATTAAAAATCTTGGTTTAAAATCAATGGAATAAATCAAATTTCAAATATTAACTATTTAAATAAATCCATAGATTCAAATCATGATTTAAATCTCTACAATAATTTCGAAATATATTTTCCAAAAATGCTAATAATAATAATTTCAAAAATTATATTAATATTTAAAATAAACCAATAAATAAAATATATATGTATGCACAAATAATGTTTTTCTAGTGTACAAAAAATATTAATTATTCTTAATAATTGTATAAATGAAGGCTTTTAGTAAGTAAAATAACAACTTGGTAATGATAGTAAAATAATTATTGCATATATTATTTTGAAACTATAAAATAATAAATAAAATATTTTTCTAAAATATGTACGCTCGCACATATTCGCACTCGTCGAGCAAAAATAAAATTTCGTGCGCGACGTAAAATACGAGTACGCGACGTACAATATAAAATTTTAAATCCGTACAAATATTAATAAAAAAAAATATATCGTAGAAATTTAGGGGTTTTACAGACAAGGTTCATGTACTGATTAACCTAGTAAGCTACAGTCCATAACATGAATTCTACTGTTTCCTACTCTGTGTTTGGTAATCAGATTTAAGCCATTGAGGTAGCCATGTCCAAACTGAAATCAGAATAAGAATTTCATATGGAGGTATCATTAGGTACATGAGGGTTGGTTCACCTGTTAATGTTAAGCCGGGTACCAGTGAAGTTTCACTGTTTGGTATCTGTTGATACTGATGTAAGTTCACATGAAGGTGCTTTATGGGTTAGAGGCAACTGACATAATCGATTGGGTCCTGCCACCATGTAGTTTGAATATTGCAGATTAGGCTGCCCTGAAGTTATACTATGTCAGACTCTCGAGCCTCGAGAGGACCCTTTAATGTATCAATAACCCTTTTGTCAAGAGAAGACCCATACTTTAGCATTTAGCGGATACTAGGAACCTATCTTGTTCGAATCTTATGTTACCAGGGAATGACAGTTGGTATCCTATCCTTCATGATATAATTTCATATTCCCCACATCATTTCCATCTAACTGCCTACACTTGGGTGTCCCTAGTTGATTACCTAGGTTGATCTCATTAATTTGCTCCTCTGTCTCCTAATGGCCTTTTATACATCGGCTACAGTACCCCTGTATCCTGAGGCTTCCTTTGCCTATACTGTATCTAGAGTAGCGATTAATATTAGGGGAAATCCTCCTAACAGTGCTTAGTGGATACAGGTAGGTTCTTTACATATCAGGTATTAGTATTAAGAACACTAACATGGACATATCAATCTATACGAAGTAAGAGGCCACTGGTATGGAAGGGGTTTGGCTGTACTTAAGGTCTGATAGGGATTATAGAGTGTCTTAAGGTCCGATACTGGTACATGGGTGTCAATCCGATACTCACAGCTTGATCTGGTATTTAGGAATTGACTGTGATGCCATTAGTTACAGATGGTTCCAATATCAAACATGATACCAAGTGCACAATGTGCAACCAAGTGACCTCGCCTACTGTCCTGATTTTCCTAGGTTGTGATTTGGGTTTGGCATATCATTGGAAACCGATACTTCTTGGTTCAGTCGGTCAGACATATCAAGGAAAGGTCTGATACTAAGGTTTTAGTGGATTCCCGAGTATCCATAAGGAGTTACCTTTGTTATTCGAGAGTTGGGTTTTGGTGTCAGCATCCATCTGATACTCCAACATACACGTTGACATCTAGGTTCAACATGAAACCAGGTATCCACCAATACCAGTCCTATTGTGGTTTCGGTGTCAGATGCGCTGATCTGAAAGTGTATCTAAGGATCCTGTGGAAGGACATACTCTGTTATTAATTTGGTATGTGATTGCCCTAATGGACCCTGTCTTTTTACTGGTTACAACCTATTCGTATTCCTCTAGGTATTGCGACAATCACTAACTGATCCAAGATTGAAGACAGAGTTTTTTAAATAAAGAAGGAAAGGCTTACCTCTGGGTTGCTCGACTCCTTCCTATGCCTCCTTGCTTTATGTTTTTCCTTCTTCCAGTGACAGGGGTGCGGCTCTTAGGGTTTTGCAGGTGGAGAAGGAATCGGTTATCCTTCTTATGAATGCATATATATATACTCTGGGTTTTGACGGGAAAGGATTGGGAGATGGGGTTTTAAACTTTGATTTGAATCTGATCTCTTTAAGGATATGAAGTTATTTGTATTCTCACAGATTTGGAGTACTAGGCTCGAATTTAAAGAAGGATGAAGGTTGGGTACTTCTTCAAATTCGAATGGCAGTTGATTGAATTTTAGTATTTCCTTTGGGTCCCTGCCAAATCCTATATTTCCACTTTGATCCTTTATTGCTAAATTAAGTGAAAATAAAATATTTACAAATGGGGCAAATAGGAAATCAGTTATAATTGAAAAAAATATTTGGTCAGGAGGTTAACAATAAATTTATCTTCATTTTTATATATCATATTCCACTCAAGCATGTTTCTTTTTACTCTATTTTCGCAGCATTACTTTCGGGTCAAATTAGGTCAACTTACTATCTACCGTAAAACTTGACATACTTTCCAATTTAATTTCGAGATTCGACATCGATCCAACCCATTCGACCCAATATATGAAGTTTGAGCCTATTACAGACATGCTAATGGTGTCCCACTCAATCGAGTTCCCATATGCTATTTATTTTCAAATGGCACACAAGATCCATATATTTTATTTTCGGAGTTAATTTCGATTCGGTAAATTGGTTGGACCCAACTCTAGCTCAACCAACTCAGTGGGGCCTATCCTAGGTTTCTAAAAATCTATTAGACCTATATTTTATTGATTTTTATCAGTTAAATGGCAGCCATACATGCATAGATTCAATGCATATTGACTCAATCTTTTCTATTTCCAAATTAGGAAACCCATGGATACACCTATTTCAAACTATTGATTGGTTGACCAAATTTCAACCAAATCAGCCCAAACAAATCCTAAAAAACCCTAACATATAAAACTCCTAAGTTTTATATTTTAACTCCTATACTTGGTCGCCCCCTCTTTCCCATGCCTCCAAACTCGACGCCTACACAACATTTGCCGAGAGCTGTAGTACCTAAGGCCGACCCCCCTTTCACACCCTTTGTACAATTTTTGTGCACTTGACCATTACCCTTGAGATCCTGAGGACTTCCTCTACCACCCTAGAAACTCTAGGAGTCATCTCATGGCCTTCGGTACGGTATATAACTCATCTAATTGGTCAAAACTTTGCTGAAACAGCTCTTAATTCAGCAACAAGTTGTTCTTCTCCGATGTGTTTCATCTACTTCTTTTCATATGTTGGTCATAAAAGAAAACTAACCTTTATCAGTATGTGTCTACTTTGATGTCCATAAAATAACGTGTAGGCAACTCTAGAGGGGGATGAATAGAGTTTGTGTCGATAATCACCAAATAAAAAATAACTCTATATCACCTCCATAAAACAACTATCAAGATAGTAAATAAATCAGAGAGAAATGCAGAAGTAAATAAAGATCAGAAGAGCATTCGCAGACACATCAGTTTTAACCTGGTTTCCCTCGTGGAGGACTAGTCCAGGCCTGAGAACTCTAGCTTAGGATTGAAATCTACTATTTGTGAAATAGTGTACAACCACGTGCCTTTACTCAGAAGAGCACGCCAACTTCTTACAGATTCGCAGGTGGCAAAATTTGGAATTATCCAAATGACTTTTCTTTCACTCTTGCACACAACTTCTAGCTGATATCGCACTGAGCACCTTGGGCTAAGGAGAGTTGTGGCTTAGGAGATATAGAAGATTAAGGCTTAGAGTAGTAGAGCTTAGAAGGCTTGAATATTTGAAGGTGAGAGATAGAAAGATGATATGAAATGAAAGAAATCAAGCCTTATTTATACTACTCTGGGGAGGCAGAGTTCAGCCCGAATTCTGCCCCAAGAATTCAAATTTTTGAACGTTGGACAAGTTGTACCAAGCAGGCCCTAAAAATTAGTTCCTGGAAATCAGGGGACAGAGTTCGGCCCGAACTCTGTGTGGGGGCAGAGTTCGGCCCGAACTCTGCCTCCTAGGTGACAGAATAGCTTTTGGGCCTTTGGGCTTTGGTGGAGCTTGGGCTTGGTTCAGGAATTGGTCTGTTTGTATGGTAGAGCTTGGAGAAATATGTCTAGGGGTTGAGATGACACAGTGCGACTCAACGTACACATTCTCCTAGACTCAATAAATGGATGATTACAGACTTGGAATAAATAAGAAAACCAAGAGCCCTTTGATGATGCCTTTCTTCTGATATTACGTCTTTTTTTCTTAACATCAGTCGTCCAAAGATAAGCAGATCTGGAAATCTGAATACCTTTCGGGAGCTTAGCCCCCGAACCTCCGACGGGAGGCGCTGTCCCCTCGACCCCTGTCCGCTGATCGGGCAGCGGAACCCCCGATGCGAGGCCCCGGATAGGTCGCTAGGCGGTTCAGAGAAATCTTTTTGTATGACGCCATCTTTGGTCCATCATTAGTTCTTCATTGCCTATGTCCTGGTTTGATCATGTTTGATCATGCTTACTGCATGTCTACAAATACATGTTAGACAAGCAAAATATGTTGCAGTACGATATAAGCATGACAATATGATATAGGACAATTAGGATAATGCTAAGTTTAAGTAGCAACATGATAGTGAGTATATGAATATTAGTGACCTCATTATGTTAAACTTAATTGATTAGCCATATTCAAAACACGATGTAATCATTGGGCTAACAGTCCAATCACTGACTCACGTGGTTTCGCATGATTTGTCTGTGACGTCCGCTGTACGAAAATTGGTCCAGAGTAAACCAATTTCGGAGTACGGAAGATTCTGACAACTTTCGAGGCTTTTCGATCTCGAACGGCCTATTGGTAATGACTCTAATATCCTTATTTATCATCTAAAAATGTCCTTTATTGATATTTGTAAGTTATTCATGCGTTTGTACGTTTGTTTTCATGTTACTAGTTATTGGACACCGAAAATCCTATCAGAACACGAATTCTTGATCTCCAAACTTTTATATGATTAATGTCTAATAATTTTGGATGTAAAATCATATATTTCTCAATTATTTCTAATTATTTCCAAAATATTAAATTTCTATATTTTTCCATATTGTTTGATCCTAATTGATTCAACATGTGGCATAATTGTGTTGCTAGTAAACTATATTAACTATATGCCTATTTTTCTTGAAATAATATATATAAAATATGTCCCGAACTACTTTAGTTATTTCTAAAGATAATAAAATAATATATTTTATAGTACATAAATATTATTCTGGTAATACAATACTATGCCTAGTAGGTTGCATATATGGTTATGTGATAGTCAGTAGTTTATGGCTTATATGAGGCTATGTAAAGTATGCATGTATATGGTATGTGTGATGTCAATAATTTGGTATTAATTTTAGTTTATTTATATTTCTAGGTGTTCATGATCAGTTGACTACGGTAGTGGAAGACAGACCGTTGCTTTATAATGTTTCCAATTTTTCAGGCAAGATACCTTGCCATTCTTGTACTGTTTAAATTTATAATTTTGTGCTTGTGTTTGTTATTGTTATTCTTAGTGGGTGTATCCAAGTATGACTTGGGTGCCATCGACGGTGTCATTGATGCATGTGTACGAGTGTATGACTTAGCACGTAGGAGACGTTCCTGATAGCTGCAAAGTTATTCATAATAACTTTTACGCCTTGTCACGTATCATACGTGGCACTGTGAGTGAGATTCATTGTGTGGGCACGAGCTTACACATAATAATGATCATTAATACGGGTTGTTCGTGTGTCGATACATATAGAGTTAGCTTGTGTCTAGCTTAGTGACTCGTATTGAGATATATATTATACGAGTCATGGATGTCACTAGTGTAATTCATGGGCGGGGAAGCTATTAGTAGACATATGAGACAACCATTCATTATCCTTATGGTTGCCTGGTTATGGTTTTATGGTTTCCCGGTTATGGGTATATTGCTAAAGGATATATTCGACAACGGTCATGGCTTCTCGTTAGATATGGTCGGAAGGTATGCTAATATATACATAAGCCTCTAGCGGATGCTATGCTTTATTTCTTTACCTACTCATACGTACCAGTCATCTTCGATGTGCATATATATATATAGTTAGTGAGCTGTAACACCCATTTTTCCAAATGAGGATAATTTTAAAATTTTGTATTTTTAATCATTTAATAATATTATTTAAATCATGATATGATTTTTGGTGATTTTAATTATTTTAAAACTAATTTTATTGGTGATTTGTGATTTTGGTGTTTTGCTAGTAAAATCTTAGAGACTGCTTGACCTAGAGCCTAACCATGTGATTAGGATGTGTTAATTATCATTTTTGGCATAGGGGTATTTGGTCATTTTGGTTTCTGGAATTATTTGTTAATTATTGATTAATGGTTGTTATTTTTGACTTTTGCTAGTTGTGACTTTAGAGACTAGCCTAGAGTTTGACTTTGACTTTGGTGACTTAGTTAGCATGGTGTGGGACCCTAATCTAACATAAGTTGGTCTTAGTTGACTTGGGTGTGACTAGGGTTCATGAGAGGATTGAGAGAGTTTAGTGCATTAGACTTTTGGTTAAGGAGTTGAACTAACTAGTTAGCAATCTTGGCCCAAATCCCACCATGAGAGACCCTAACCCTAGCTCTTAACTTGGACAGCCACAACAGCCCAAATTAAACCTAATTTCAGCCTATATAATCTCTCTTCATAGCCACTTGCCTATTTTAGAACACCCCCTTGTAGGAAACCCTAATTTCTTCCCCATTTTATCAAATCTTCCCATTCCTCAACCAAATTGATCCTAATCTTTTGTACTTGATCCCAAATCTGGAGTAGAAGAGGCTAGCTTGCAAGGAGGGGAGCTCATTAGGACATAGCTTGAGGAAGGAGACTTCACTATTTGGAGCTTTTTCTTGGAGATTTGCTTCCTATAGGTAATCCCTACAAATCATCCTAAAATCCTGATTTTATTCCATAGATGCATCCATCTAGGTGTCCCCTAGCTATAGGTGTAGTTTGGTAGAAATTAGAATTAGTTTGGTGTCCGTATCGGATATGTATCCGTGTGTGTGTGTGTATAAGTGTTCGATGAAATATTTGAATAAAATTTATTTTGTTATTTTCGAATTCTGTTTGAAGTGATTTGTAGCCCTATAGGTGTGCTTTGGATCCCCCTAGGACTGAGCACGTTTCGTGTCCCGTTCGTGTCTAAAATCGGACACGAACCTGTGCATGAGAACTGTCAAAGTGCCCTACTACCCGACCCTAAGTTCTCCCTCATTTGGACACGTAGACACGTGCCACTTGGCACAGATGTAGGGGCAACCTCTGTCAGCACACCCTTAGAGTTTGATACGATCACGTGTCGTATCGAGGGAGCACGGACACGCACACTGGTTTTACACTGGCAGCCTACGCGCGGACAGGGCCCTCTGATACGGCCTTCGTATCTAGACATGGCGACAATTGGACACCATTCAGGGTGTCAGACACCTAGAACAATACCCCACCTACATGTGGACGTGAGCACGTGACACGAAGTTACGTGTGTCGTGTCCTAGGCTACCCGACACATCCCCACGAGCCCTTCCTTCACAACATTTTTGATACATGTTCACTTTGGTTCTGACACTGTGTCCTGCTCGTGGATACGAGCTGTGTGGACACGAGCACGACCTTGGGTTGACACCTACACAGTTCACTTGTATTCTTAATTTCATTTCAAGTTGTTTGATAATTTTGAACTTCGAAATGGCTTCACATAAACTGTATGATATTCCAGTTTTGTTATTTTTCAGTGAATAGTTTGGATTTCGAGTTGATTTCCTGAGATTTTGTTTCCAAATCATTCTGATGTATTGTGATTGGGATTTGATGAGTGGGTTGATGTTTCACATTGTTGGGGTTTTGAATTCATTGAAAATTTGGGTACAATTTTGTGTGGACTGATACATAATGTTTTATGTATTGTCTTGGAATTTTTGAAATATGGTTTCAAAGTGATACATGTTATTTGACTTTCAAATGAGTTAGGTTTAATAGATTTTTGATGTGCTTACTGAGTTATATCCAACCTGTGAACTGATTTGTATATGTACATACGTGTTTGTATATGCAATTTAAAAACCTGAGATTGTATGTTAACTGAGAAGAAGTATTAAAACTGAGTTGGACTTTTATATGTAATGAAAAAAATCTGAGAATGATAATTGAATCCATATATGTATGTATGCATTACCTGAGAATATATGTGATAACCTGAACTGAAAGGGACTGTACATTGTTGAAAGTGAGATTTCATTCTCAGGTTTGATTGATGTGTATCCCAGTTTCAATTTGGGTTTCTTCGATTTTAGTTTAGGTTTTATGTTTTGGATTTTGTTGACTGGGTTTTGGTATGATTAGAAAACTGAATTTACATGTTAATGTATCAAAACTGATTTTTGGGTAGTTGATATATTGGTTGAGTTTGATTTTGAGTTATAACAGAGATATATAAATTCACTGAAATGAACTTGACACCATTCACCATTCACCTACTGCCTTGATGTTCACCTTGACTGTTCACAAGCACACACATACACTCAGTTTACTATGCTCACACAAACTATTCTCCCCCTCTCCTATGCTAACACACACACATGTTAACCCCCTCACATTTTTCCCTCTCTATATCTATATATACATATATGTTTACATATATACAATAATTGAATGTATGAATGATTAAATGAATGCATGAATGAAAATATATATGTATACAAGTATGTATGCAATGTAAGGAGGTAATGTATGACCTTAAACATGAATGTTTATATGCCTATATATATAGTGTATGAAGATATATGTGTATATGTTGCTGTTGACCTTGTGATTGTGTGTGAGTACAAGGCTAGACTTGGTTAGGCTTAGTGAGACTTGATTGAGCTAGGACTTGACCTAGTTGACCTAGTTTGACTAGTGTAGTTGACTAGAGTTGACCAAGGGTTAACTTTAGTCTAGAATGACTTGTTAGACTAGGTTCAGACCTAGAATAGCTTGGTTGACCTAGTTTGACTTTATAAGTTGACCAGAGTTGACCAAAAGTTAACTTTGGCCTAGATGACCTAGAAATCATATAGAATGTATTGTAATCTTCAATATTACCATTCTAGACATGTTGTGACCTGTGTTGCTCTAAATAGGACTCATCTACTCTGTCTGGACATCTACACTTACCAGATACTCAGGATATCAGGCGAGTATATTCTCTGATCATTTCATACTTGCTAGGATTTATATTCTTGCTCTAGATTACTTTAATTGATGCTGTCACATTGTTAACACTAATTAGTACTATATGGATCTTTATATTGAGATGTTATCCCCCTCGGGAGCATCAGATACATCATGTCATGTGCGTTTCACTTTCATCATGTACTCTTGTGCTTTCATTATTCATGTGCACTCTTGTGATTCATGTACTCTCATGCTCACAGAGCCCTCATGTATACCTTTATGTGCACCCATTTATGGGCCCCTATGTGAAATATTATATAATAACATAACTTGTCTAGATCCTTGTGTATTGATTAGGGTACGGGGGAGTAGAAGCAGTCATGTGAACAATCCCAATGGTCATTGTATAAACTTTTATTGTAATCATGTGCAAATTCAAGCCGTTCACATGTCTATCTTGTACTCTATATCACTAGTCACTAACAGTTCTCTACTTATAGTAGCTATTTATATTACAGTTTTCTCTCTTTTACTATATGTACTTTATTTCAGCGTTTCATGTATTTTACTCTATTGCAAGCTTTATATTCCTGTCTTGATATGAACTGTTGAGATTATGTGCTCGTTCCTGTCCTGACTGGACCTGTTGAAAATATTATAGATGATGACGAGGACCTTTGCCCTACCTATTATGGAGCTGCCGTAGATGACACCTGCGACTTGGACCTTCAGCAGGATCCATCAGCAGTAGAAGATGTCACCCCTATAGTTTATGCTAGTTAGCTTAGACTTCTATCTTACTTTATTGTCTTGTCATATTTTGGATACTTTATGTACTTATTTGGGAATTTGTTATTCTGGATGTTGTGGAGATGTTATCTTAGACACTTAGACTTCTTCTCCTGTTTGTATTTCATTTGATGATTTTTATTATCTATCTATCTTATCGTACTTCTATCTTAGTTGTGATTGAGTTGTACATTTCTGTATTGTCCTCCGTTTGGAGTGTATATACTGAACATGTACATTATATTAGTTAGATGTTTGTGACCTAGGACAGCGTTCTACCACCGACACTACGGCATAGGCTGGACGTACCCACTTCTCGTACCCCTACACTGGGTACGGGTCGTGACACGTTTTTAGTGGTAGCCCATGCAGGTCAAGAGTTATGCAATGGTATTCGAACTAGAGTATCACTACAACCTGCAGTAGGATATAGAATATAGTTTTGAAGGTACTCAATCACACCTAGGAAAAACTCTTATCTGATTCCATCATCAAAATTCTTGCTGCTTTATTGTCTTCCTTTGAAATAAACTGTCCTTCTTTGACGTTATCGATTCATTCTCAGTAATTGCCTTCTTGTTTGATCTGTCTCCAGGATGGTACAGACACGATTCCATCACTCCGGCCAGAGGGATACTACTGAGAGGTCTGCCACCTCTCGTCCGACTCAGCCCGGTTAGGCAGCTCCCGTGGTACCTTCTTATGTCAGAGTTTTTATCGCATTCGGGGGTGTACCTCCGCCTATTTCGAGATCTTCCCCCGTCATTCCTGATTTCTTCCAGTAGTAGCAGCAGCCGCCTTCGGGATCGGTTGACGCAGCGCAGTTGTTCGACTTTTTTCAGAGGATGGTGGAGGCCCAGCGACAGCAGTCCGCTCATTTTTAGCAGCGCATAGAGAATGCCCATCAGCTTACCCTGATGACGGTGGAGAGAGTTATTGTGCAGCCCCAAGCAGCCCAGATACAGTCGTATCAGTCGAAGACACCAGAGATCTAGGAGTTCTAGAAGATGCATCCGCGGGACTTCCGCAGCACAGAAGGGATTTTGTATGCGGATGACTGGATAGAGCACATCAAGGAGATCTTTCAGCTGGCGGAGATACTAGCTCGACTGCAGATTGAGGCGGCAGGTAGTCAGATGCAGGACCTGGCTCGTACTTGGTACCAGACGGACCCGAAGGTCGGTACAGAGGGACATACTTGGGCAGCCTTCAAGAAGCTGTTCAAGGAGAATTTTTTCCCCTGACACAGCTCTTGGTGCCCTGGAGACGCAGTTTGAGAGCTTAGTTTAGGACAGTCAGACTGTCGAGGAGTATGCAGGAAAGTTCTGTCGTCTGGGCATATTTGTTGAAGGACTCAGTGAGACAGTGAAGGCTCGAAGGTTCCGGAAGGGATTAGTCAAGAAAGTCAAGTCTTTGACCAAGAGTGACCAGAGCGCCACTTTTGAGAAGATTCTGGTGGGTGCCCTAGCAGCAGAGGATGATCTTAAACTGAAGCTCAAGAGGGGATGAGACACTCATGGATCCAGCAGTAGCGGAGGCCAGGCCAAGAGGCCTCATGTACAGATTCAACAGCAACAGCAGCAGAGGCCTGTTCAATAGCAGTTTCAGGGCCAGGGACATACACTTTACCAACAGACACCCAAGCAACAGCACATTAGTTGTACCTTCTGCAAGAAGCTGGGTCATGGATGGAATGACTGCAGGAAGAGACTAGGCAGGTGTTTACTTTGTAGTTCAGCGGAGCATCAGTGTAGGGAGTGTCCCAAGAACCAGACACCATTGACTCATGTAGCAGCAGGAGCTAGGGCTCCGACAGGGTAGCAAAGGTTTGTCCAGCATCTGCAGCAGGCCAGAGGAGGAGGCCAGCAGGGCGAGCTTTCGCCATGACAGTTGAGGATGCACAGGCAGTAGGATGGATACTTGCAGGTTCTGTTCTTCTCGATTCCATTCCCACTTTTGCCTTATAATAACTATCTTGAAATTCAATTTCGACAGTTTTGTCTACCTCCTTGTTCGTCGATAAATTTGATCCTTAGTATTCTGTGTTGATTTGATTTTGATTTTTCCAATATAAGTCGTATGGGCTAGGTCGTCTCAGTTATAGAATTTAGGATTTTCTACAGTCATAGTAGCCAGCATAGTGAGGACATATAGTCAGATTTTAGACGTATTTCTCGGGCGTAGAAATTTAAGGTTTTTGCGGCCAAGCATACGGCAATACGAAAATTTTAAATACCATGATTCTAGAGGTATGTACCATAGTTGGGAACTCTATGATTATCGTAGCCTTACTTACTAGTATGACGAAGATTCTGAATCTCATAATTTTGGACAGACACATATGATTATAGGATTGTATGATTAGAGACTTTGATTGATTGGGGCTTGACCTAGTACGACTATCTTAATTTCGAGGACGAAATTCTTTTAAGAAGGGTAGACTTGTAACACCCATTTTCCAAATGAGAGTAATTTTGAAGTTTTATATTTTTAATCATTTAATAATGTTATTTAAATCATGATAAAATTTTTGGTAATTTTTTATTATTTTAAAACTATTTTATTGGTGATTTGTGATTTTGGTGTTTTGCTAGTAAAACCTTAGAGACTGCTTGACCTAGAGCCTAACCATGTGATTAGGATGTGTTAATTATCATTTTTGGCCTAGGGATATTTTGGTCATTTTGTTTCTAGAATTATTTGTTAATTATTGATTAATGGTTGTTATTTTTGACTTTTGCTAGTTGTGACTTTAGAGACTAACCTAGATTTTGACTTTGACTTTGGTGACTTAGTTAGCATGGTGTGGGACCCTAATCTAACTTAAGTTGGTCTTAGTTGACTTGAGTGTGACTAGGGTTCATGAGAGGATTGAGAGAGTTTAGTGCATTGGACTTTTGGTTAAGGAGTTGAACTAACTAGTTAACAATCTTGGCCCAAAGCCCACCATGAGAGACCCTAACCCTAGCTATTAATTTGGACAGCCATAACAGCCCAAATTAAACCTAATTTTAGCCTATATAATCTCTTTTCATAGCCACTTGTCTATTTTAGAACACCCCCTTGTAGGAAACCCTAATTTCTTCCCCCTTTTATCAAATCTCCCTATTTTTCCACCAAATTGATCCCAATCTTTTGCACTTGATCCCAAATCTGGAGTAGAAGAGGCTAGTTTACAAGGAGGGGAGCTCATTAGGACAGCTTGAGGAAGGAGACTTCACTATTTGGGGCTTTTTCTTGGAGATTTGCTCCCTATAGGTAATCCCTACAAATCAACCTAAAATCCTGATTTTATTCCATAGATGCACCCATCTAGGTGTTCCCTAGCTGTAGATGTAGTTTGGTAGGAATTAGAATTAGTTTGGTGTCCGTATCGGACATGTATCCTTGTGTGTGTATAAGTGTTCGATGAAATATTTGAATGAAATTTATTTTATTATTTTTGAATTCTGTTTGAAGTGATTTGTAGCCCTATAGGTGTGCTTTAGATCCCCCTAGGACTGAGCATGTTTTGTGTCCCATTTGTGTCTAAAATCGGACACGAACCTGTGCATAAGGACTGTCACAGTGCCCTGCTACCCGACCCTAAGTTCTCCCTCATTTGGAAACATAGACACGTGCCACTTGGCACAGAGGTAGGGGCAACCTCTGTCAGCACACCCCTCGAGTTTGACACGATCATGTGTCGTGTCGAGGGAGCACGGACACGCGCACTGGTTTTACACTGGCAGCCTACGCGCAGATAGGGCCCTCTGATACGGCCTTCGTATCTAGACACGGTGACACTTGGACACCATTCAGGGTGTCAGACACCTAGATCAATACCCCACCTACCTGTGGACATGAGCACGTGACACGAAGTTACGTGTGTCGTGTCCTAGGCTACCCGACACATCCCCACGAGCCCTTCCTTCACATCATTTTTGATACATGTTCGTTTAGGTTCTGACACTGTATCCTGCTCGTGGACATGAGCTGTGTGGACACGAGCACGACCTTGGGTTGACACCTACACAGTTCACTTGTATTCTTAATTTTATTTCAAGTTGGTTGATAATTTTGAACTTCGA
The DNA here is from genome assembly GCA_029216955.1 of Iris pallida. Taxonomy (NCBI): domain Eukaryota; kingdom Viridiplantae; phylum Streptophyta; class Magnoliopsida; order Asparagales; family Iridaceae; genus Iris; species Iris pallida. The sequence continues at coordinate 13,865,582 of JANAVB010003600.1, forward strand.
AATGGCTTCACATAAACTTTATGATATTCCAGTTTTGTTATTTTTCAGTGAATAGTTTGGATTTCGAGTTGATTTCCTGAGATTTTGTTTCCAAATCATTCTGATGTATTGTGATTGGGATTTGATGAGTGGGATGATGTGTCACATTGTTGCGGTTTCGAATTCATTGAAAATTTGGGTTCAATTTTGTGTGGACTGATACATAATGTTTTATGTATTATCTAGGAATTTTTGAAATATGGTTTCAAAGTGATACATGTTATTTGACTTTCAAATGAGTTGGGTTTAATTGATTTTTGATGTGCTTACTGAGTTATATCCAACCTGTGAACTGATTTGTATATGTACATACGTGTTTGTATATGCAATTTAAAAACCTGAGATTGTATGTTAACTGAGAAGAAGTATGAAAACTGAGTTGGACTTTTATATGTAATGAAAAAAAATCTGAGAATGATAATTGAATCCATATATGTATGTATGCATTACCTAAGAATATATAGGATAACCTGAACTGAAAGGGACTGTACATTGTTAAAACTGAGATTTCATTCTCAGGTTTGATTGATGTGTATCCCAGTTTCAATTTGGGTTTCTTCGATTTTAGTTTAGGTTTTATGTTATGGATTTTGTTGACTGGGTTTTGGTATGATTAGAAAACTGAATTTACATGTTAATGTATCAAAACTGGTTTTTGGGTAGTTGATATATTGGTTGAGTTTGATTTTGAGTTATAACAGAGATATATAAATTCACTGAAATGAACTTGACACCATTCACCATTCACCATTCACCTACTGCCTTGATGTTCACCTTGACTGTTCACAAGCACACACATACACTCTATTTACCATGCTCACACATACTATTCTCCCCCTCTCCTATGCTAACACACACACATGTTAACCCCCTCACATTTTTTCCTCTCTATATCTATATATACATATATGTTTACATATATATACAATAATTGAATGTATGAATGATTAAATGAATGCATGAATGAAAATATATATGTATACAAGTATGTATGCAATGTAAGGAGGTAATGTATGACCTTAAACATGAATGTTTATATGCCTATATATATAGTGTATGAAGATATATGTGTATATGTTGCTGTTGACCTTGTGATTGTGTGTGAGTACTAGGCTAGACTTGGTTAGGCTTAGTGAGACTTGATTGAGCTAGGACTTGACCTAGTTGACCTAGTTTGACTAGTGTAGTTGACTAGAGTTGACCAAGGGTTGACTTTAGTCTAGAATGACTTGTTAGACTAGGTTTAGACCTAGAATAGCTTGGTTGACCTAGTTTGACTTTATAAGTTGACCAGAGTTGACCAAAAGTTGACTTTGGCCTAGATGACCTAAAAATCATATAGAATGTATTGTAATCTTCAATATTACCATTCTGAACATGTTGTGACCTGTGTTGCTCTAAATAGGACTCATCTACTCTGTCTGGACATCTACACTTACCAGATACTCAGGATATCAGGCGAGTACATTCTCTGATCATTTCATACTTGCTAGGATTTATATTCTTGCTCTAGATTATTTTACTTGATGCTGTCACGTTGTTAACATGGATTAGTACTATATGGATCATTACATTGAGATGTTATCCCCTTCGGGAGCATCAGATACATCATGTCATGTGCGTTTCACTTTCACTATGTACTCTTGTGCTTTCATTATTCATGTACACTCTTGTGATTCATGCACTCTCATGCTCACAGAGCCCTCATGTATACCTTCATGTGCACCCATTTATGGGCCCCTATGTGAAATATTATACAATAACATAACTTGTCTGGATCCTTGTATATTGATTGGGGTACGGAGGAGTAGAAGCAGTCATGTGAACAATCCCAATGGTCATTGTATAAACTTTTATTGTAATCATGTGCAAATTCAAGCCGTTCATATGTCTATCTTGTACTCTACATCACTAGTCACTGATAGTTCTCTACTTATAGTTGCTATTTATATTACATTTTTCTCTTTTTTACTACATGTACTTTATTTCAGCGTTTCATGTATTTTACTCTATTGCAAGCTTTATATTCCTGTCTTGATATGAACTGTTGAGGTTATGTACTCGTTCCTATCCTGACTGGACCTGTTGAAAATATTACAGAGGATGACGAGGACCTTTGCCCTACCTATTATGGAGCTGCCATAGATGACACCTGCGACTTGGAGCTTCAGCAGGATTCATCAGCAGTAGAGGATGTCACCCCTATAGTTTAGGCTAGTTAGCTTAGACTTCTATCTTACTTTTTTGTCTTGTCTTATTTTGGATACTTTATGTATTTATTTGGGATTTTGTTATTCTGGATGTTGTGGAGATGTTATCTTAGACACTTAGACTTTTTCTCATGTTTGTATTTCATTTGATGATTTTTATTATCTATCTATCTTATCATACTTCTACCTTAGTTGTGATTGAGTTGTGTATTTCTGTATTGTCCTCCGTTTGGAGTGTATATATTATACAGGTACCTTATATTAGTTAGATGTTTGTGACCTAGGACAGCGTTCTACCGTCGACACTGTGGCGTAGGCTAGACGTACCCACTTCTCGTGCCCCTACACTGGTTGCGGCTCGTGACATGAGCCCTATTATTTGCTTATTTATTCAGTTCATATATGGCATATTTTTTTGTATCTTGTTCAATCCCTTTGAGGACCTGGTTTTTTTAAGATCCAGACGAGCACTTTTATCCTACTGTCTATGGACTGGGGATTGAGACAGGTTACCTTGTTGAGGACTTAGAGGTTGTACCAAAGGAGTTTTCCTGATATAGGGTATGGAGATAGCTTAGAGTCACTGACATTTTATCTAGTTAGCCTAGTCATGGCTAGTATTTTATTTCAGTACTTTATTATTTCCAAAATTGTAGTTCCTTTACGTGGATATATTTCCACTAGACTCTATGCCTCTTTCATACAAATCTTTTGTATTGAATATTCAGACTTATTTCTATCTTATTCAGACATCTTTATATATTTCTGTCTCTGTGTTGATGATGTTATTTTGTGGATGAGATTATAGTGATTATGTTGTTGTATATTTTAAATTATTTTAAATTATTTAATTTATAAAAAAGTAGTTTTTAAATGTGTAAATATTTATTGGGATTGGATTTTATTGAACTAGTTTTAAATTAGTTTAAATTAATGTGAAGTTATCTAGTGGGTTTAAACGTCCTAATCTTTATATATTAGGATTCCTCCAGCCTATATATAAGGGAGCCTTCCCATTATTTTCTCCACAATATTTCTCCGCGACAATTCTCACTATTGTGTGTGTATCATGTCTATGTCCACAATTATTTCCCCGTGTCAGCCGTGACGACCTCGGATCCGCCCCCGGGTGCCTTTCCACTATATGATTTTATTTATATACAATTTTCTTCCCCCTCCATGTCCGACACACCGGACACGACTTCGACACCATCCGTGTCACACAAAAAATGACACATCGACACGACACAAAACCCTAAACCTAACCTAATCCTAGATTTTGCTTCGGCCAACGTTGCCGCTGCCAGTACGATGTCGCCGTACCGACACCCGACCCCTACCTTCGCTGTACAGCCCTCCAGCAAACCAACACCTTTTCCTCAATACCGCCTCCTCATGTCCGGCACCACCAAGACAATCCTCGTCCACAAGCCCTCTGCCACCGATAACCCTCGTGTCGCCCCTCCTGCTGCTCGACCCACCCCCCGTACCCGTCTACATCACTATCGTTCACTTTCTTCCGGCTATCACCGTCTACACAGCCATCCCTAACCCCCATTGAACAACCACGACATCAACCCCGACTCCTTCCGACCAAACCCCTCACATGACCTCCATCGCCACCGACACAATGGCCACCACCTCACCAAGAGAACAAAAAAGGAAAAACCCTAACGCACCTTCTCCAACCAAGCAACCCCGGTGCTCTTCGCTGCCAGGCACCGCTGCCTCTACCTCGACCACTCCCTTCGCGTCCCCTGGATCCACCGTAGTGCCGCCGCTTACATCCCTGTGTCGGCGACTGCTACTACCCCTCCGCCCGAGCTAGGACCGCCTTCCTCGTACAGCCGCACTGCCGCGTCGAGCGCTCGACTGCCGAAAGCCCTACGCCGCAGTCCATCGAACTGAGCCAACCCCGACCAAGCACCTAGCCGCTGGTCTCCGTCGAACCCGACCCAGCATCGCCGGCACGGCCTCCCAACCAACGAGAACGGAGGTCAATTCCTCCCATCGCACCTCCCTTTCTCTCCTCCTCTCCGCTCTCCCTCTTTCCACTTCTTCTCTCTTCTCTTGTACTCTCCCTCCCTCTCACAGCGCTCTCTCTCCCCATCTTCCCTCACTCTTCTGTTGTTTTTTTTATATTAAAAGACTCTTCTTCCTGGGAAGAAGAGAACAGAAATAGTACGTAGGATATTTTGAATTAGATTTTTGCACTTGGGTTTAAGCCCAGCTATTGGATGAGGGGGAGGCATGGGCCAGATTTTAATGTGATTAATTAGTTTTTAGTATATTGGTTAATGGGTATTGGGCTTATATAGTAAATAGTGTTCAAATAATGTATTAAGTTATAGTTTGTGCTAACAAGGTTATACTTGGTTTTACATAATACAAAATATTTTGGGCTTCTATATATAGTATAATATTGGAAAAAGTATATTAGTAGTTTGAAATTCTAACATGGTATTATAATATCGGTATTCTAAATAAGATTGTTGACTTGGAGGAAATATATATACATTACGTTGAGCTCGGGTCTATATTGATTTCAAACTTTTGTTTCAGACAAAAAATGATTTTTGATTTTCAAGTATGTATTTTTCTAAAATATTTTGGAGTAATAAAATTTAGTTTTCAAATATTGTAAAATATTTTCTAAAATAGTATAAGTATATATTTTTCTCTTCGATTATGATCATTAATCGCGACTAAACGTAATCCCTATCTCTTGCAAAAACTGGACTTCCATATATCGATCCTAGCTAATAGGACTGTTATGGACTTGATGGAACAGTCGGTGTCATCATCGGAGACTATCTTGTAATATTTTAACACCAAAGTCAAATTTCGTGCCATCATGATCATCGCACCAAACCGGCGACACTACCAGGTAAGATACCTTGCCACATAACTATCTATATACTTCTGCTCACATATTGCATGCATTTATTTATTATTTATCTCTTGCAAAATAAATTATATTACATAGTCATATTGAGATGCAAGTCTACTGTTCAGTTTTATTTCCTGTTACTTAACTATTTCTATACACACTAAACCTAGATTTAGGAGACCACCCTTGTTTGTGTCGCATTCAATGGTCTTGACACATTTGTGCCTTGAAGTCGTAAGTCGCATATAGAACTCGAACTTGCGTAGCTGGATGTCCACCGGTACGTATAAGCCGTGCGATATGATTAATCGCTAATAGTATTTTGCATGATTAGTTTGACTTATAGGTTAATATAGGTTATGTGTTGTGGATACAACATAGCTAGGCATGGGGTAGAGGAGACATATTCTTAGTGTATGGGCTACCATGCACATTACCTTTGTGACCGTACGCTCCACCGAAGATGCAAATTGACGAACCCTTTACTGCTACTGACAGCCACTGACGTTCTGTGAAGCGTTATGCTCTTAGTGTAACTGACGGCCACTGTCGCTTTGCTGAACATTATGCTCTTAGGCCTCTGGTGCCCGAGTGGGGACTATGCCAATCCCATTATTATCCAGAGAGGTTGTGCATTGGAGGTTTGTTCTTAAACTGCATTCACATAGAATGGTTAGGTTACCATATCTGTTTAGGTATAGGTACTTATATCTGATTGTCGCTTGAAATAATATTTTGTTGTGAACCAATGTGCCAAACCTTGTCCTTGTTTGGTTGTAGGTGTAGTTCACTACTTCAATGATAAAAATACTGAACCTCGTTGTGGACCGGATACTATATCGGATTACGGCATGGAAAGATACTTCTTCATGAATTAGGGTGTCATCTCCTATCCTTGTTTGGTTAGGGATGGTACACTAATTCAATGTGGAGTATTGGACCATGTTATGATCCGATTTACTTATTGTTGAGCAGTTTATATTCAGTTATATGACATATTTTTCTGTATCTTGTCACGTCCCTCTGAGGACCTGGTGATCTCTTTAGGTGTGTGTATTTTCTTAACTATATGTAGGAGTTCCCGCCAAGTTCGTGGTCTTCTACTTCCTATCGAAGACAACGTGCTTTTGGATCATCCCTTGATGCTCATATTCTTATTTTGCTATTTTCATCTTTTTAAGTTTCATGTTGGTAGTAGATTTGTCTCCATCCAGCAACATGTAAGATGACATTTCATATTTTCTATAAAAAGCTTTATTCTTTATTTTGTGGATGAGATTAGTTAGCCAGGATTATACTACATTCACGACTTACGTATATTTATTATACGGCTGGCATGTTTACGTACGTAGTCCTACGTAGTTTTGAACTGGGGCGTTACATGTTTTTGTGGTGGCCTATGTAGGTCAACGAATAAATTGTTTAGTTATATAACTGTACCAAGCAAGACAATGTGTAGGATTAGAGTCTAGGATCTCATCCACATCTTCTTCCTTGATTCCATTTTCAAACTCTCGCTTGACTGCCTTGATTTGCATCTTCTTTGATCCCTTTCTTCCGTAAATCTTATCTTTTTCTTTCGTGGTTAGGAAGATGACTCGTACTAGGCACATATGTTCCATTGTTCAATCACACTACTATCTGAACTCTTGTAAGTTGGGTAGAAGGCCTCACAACCTAGAAGTCACTTTGTCCTTATAACCGGTCAAAGAAGCCACTAATAGGTTTACCTAGATTTAGAGGTCCCTAACCCGTATTATCGACCAAAGCCTTAGACGAGAAGATAATAGGACAATTGTAGAGGCACAAACACCAGACGAGACTTATATTCTTAAGATACTTAAACTATTTATACTTTCTTTCATCACAATATCACGTACTTATATTTTTTGACTATCTTGGCTAAACGCCACTATTATAGCCTAGTTTTGCAAGCTTATTTTTTTTATTTGTCGAGATTGTTCAGGACATATGTTTTATTGGGTGCACCCACTAACATATTGCCTAATTAGAATCAGTGTGCTATGGTATGATCAACCTTAATGCACTTGGTTCGCTCATCTTATGGTTATTCTAAGTGGATTGAGATATAGTTAACAAATATACTTTTCCTTTAGGATCTCATCCACAACTGCCTTGACAACTCTCTTTGAACTATTCAATCCCCTTTGAACCCCGTATTTGTATTCTATCACATCTTCCTTGAACTCTTTATTGTTTTTCATACCACCTATGGCCATGATGTATATATACTAGTGTAGCTAGCCATCGACCCAAAACATGTGACTACATCCTACTTTTGAGTTACTTGTCCTCCCTCGACCCTAGATCTATTATCATGACCTTCTAATCATTGAAACTTAAGAATGATTAGAATCACTCCCTTGAATCATACCATAATCTAGGAGACTAATTTTCTCGCAAGGAACCACGTCTTACGAGTCTCTACTTATTCTCATCTTGATTTACTTGACCGTTATTCTTTTATTTTCATGCGTTAACTAGCAACTCTCATTCACTGCCCAACCCTTACCCCAAGTTTTGAACCTAACCATATTTTTTCTTCCTTCCTTAAGGATTTTTACCCCTCCATAATTCATGCAAACCTTGTTCTTATATCCCTGGTGAGAAGATGGAAATCGAGTCATGACACCCTTCAGTTACAATAGGGCTAGATTAGAACACCCCATTGACGATATTATGATATAATTGGATAAGATGATTATGTGATTATGAAGCATATAAGATTGAGTTATATATTGGATTTTAGAAAGACACTAGAAAATAAAATATTTAGGAAAATCCTTGTCATGATTAAAAAAATTGTGTTTTGATTTCAAGGTTACTTAAATATCGAAGAAGAAATTTTTTAAATTTTCATGTTGGTTGACGAATATGGATTTCCTACTAAAGTGAGCTTGATTTTGTGCACGACTAACTGATTGAGGATGTATTGAGTTTCAATTTTTTTTTGAGAGTTTTAACATTTCGAGGAATTTTAAAACTGTATAAAATATAAATTTTGAGGAGAAATAACAAATTAGGTGAACAATTGAGTATTGAAAAATATGACGATTTTGTAAATCAAATAATATCGAGGATTTTGATGAGACTAAGCAGGAATTTAGATTTTGAGTTATTGATCCAATTTGAGATTTAGAAGGACACTTCCTATTTTTAGGTTACACTTATTGATATGAGGGTTGATCGAATTTAAATGATTGAGGGGTTGTCATGCACGTCATCATTTTCTAAACTATACATTTTTGTTATCTAAAACATTTGTTTATCATTGAATTTCGTTTTCGACTTCCTGTTTAACTACAAATCGTGTTCCATATCGAAAAACTCGTGTACCTTCTCAACCCTACCTACCCTAGTTATTTCTTAATTTCGATGACAAAATTCTGGTAAGTTGGGTAGGATGTAAACCACCTAAAATTTTACTATAATTTTTATTTTTGTTTTTGGCATTTATTTGAAAATATATATTTGTACGTCGAGTGTGAATATGTAAATGCAGAGTATTTATTTATTTTCTTTATTTACAAAAGTTTTATTATAGATTTTAATACAGAAAATAAGTATATTTTTTGAAATAATATAAGGTAAATATTTTATCTTATTAGAAAATGTGTCACACCAAATTTCAAACTTTATTTTCTTATTATATAAATGCTATTTTATTATTATACAAGTATCAGTATTAATTTCAAAAATAATATTTATGTAAATAATTTGCACTAATTAAGTGCGAGGTATATGAAAATAAATTCATGTATATTTTGTAAATTTTAATTTTTTGAAAAAGTTAATTGGATTATTTTTATTTATGAAAAAGTATTTTAAATTATTTGAAATTGTTTTATTTATAGAAAGGTAATTTTTAAATGCGTAAATATTTATTGGAATTTAAACTGGGATTGGATTTTTTTTGAACTAGTTTTAAATTAGTTTAAATTAATTTGGATTTATCTAGTGGGTTTTAAACGTCCTAATCTTTATCTAATTTGGATTCTTCCACCCTATATATAGTGAAGCCTTCACATTATGTTCACCATAATTTTTCTCTATGATAATTCTCACCATTGTGTGTGCATTCGTGTATGTGTCCACAATTATTTTTCCGTGTCAGCCGTGATGGTCTCGGGTCCAACCCCGGGTGTCTTTCCACTATATGATATTATTTACAAAAACAACTTTCTTTCCCCTCCATGTCCGACACACCGGACACGACTTTGACTCCATCCGGGTCACACAGGACACGACACATCGATACGACACAAAACCCTAACCCTAGATTTTGCTCAGGCCAATGCTGCCATTGCCAGCACGCTGCCGACACCTGACCCTTGCCTTCGTCACACAACCCTCCAGCACACTAACACCTTTTTCTCGCTGCCGCCTCCTCATGTCCACCACCACTAAGACAATCCACGTCCACAAGCCCTCTGCCAGTAGTGACTCTCCTGCCGCCCCTCCTGCTGCTCGACCCCTACCGCACCCGTCTACAACACCACCATTCCCTTCCTCCAGCCATTGCCATCACCACATCTATCCCTAGCCTCCACCGAACCACCATGACATCAACCTCGACTCCTTTCGACCAAACCCCCCAAACTACCTCCGCCGCTGCGACATAATGGCCCCACCACACCCAGAGAAAAACCCTAACTCATTTTCTCTGGCCAAGCAAACCCGATAAGCTCTCTGCCGCCAAGTCGCCACCGCCTCTACCTCAACCACTCCCTCTACCTCCCATGGATCCACCATAGCGCTGCAGCTCGCATCCCTGTGCTGGCGACAACACGAACGACGGTTGATACCACCGCACCGTCGGAGCCGGGACCGCCTTCCTCGCACAATTACACCGCCGTGTCGAGCACTCGACTGTCGAACGCGCCCCACGCCGCATTCCCGCGAACCTAGCCAACCCCGACCCAGCACCTAGCCGTTGGTCTTCATCGAACCCGACCAGCACCGCTGGCGCGGCCTCCCAACCATCAAGAACGGAGGTGCGTTCCTCTCATTGCACCTCCCTTTCTCTCCCACTCCGCTCTCCCTCTTCCCACTTCTTCTCTCCTCTCTCATACTTTCCCTCCCTCTCACAACGCTCTCTCTCCCCTTCTTCCCTCACTTTTCTGTTGTTTTTCTTTTTTGATTAAAAGTCTCTTCTTCCTGGAAAGAAGAGAACAAAAGTTGTAGGATATTTTGAATTAGATTTTTGCACTTGGGCTTAAATCCAGCTATTAGAGGAGGGGGGAGGCATAGGCCGAATTTTATTGTGATTAATTAGTTTTTGGTATATTGGTTAATGGGTATTGGGCTTATATAGTAAATAGTTTTTAAATAATATATTAAGTTAAATTTTGGGCTAATAGGGTTATACTTGGGTTTACATAATACACAATATTTTGGGCTTGTATATATAGTATAATATTAGAAAAAGAACGTTAGTAGTTTTAAATTATAACATGGTATTATTTTATTGGTATTCTAAATAAGATTGGTGACTTAGAGGAAATATATATACAATATGTTGAGCTTGGGCCTATATTGATTTCAAATTTTAGTTTCAGCCTAAAAATGGTTTTTGATTTTCAAGTATGTATTTTTCTAAAAACTTTTGGAGAAATAAAATTTAGTTTTCAAATATAATAAAATATTTTCTAAAATAGTATATGTATCTATTTTTTCTTTTTGATTACCATTATTGATTGTGACTAATCGTAATCCCCATCTCTTATGAAAACTGGACTTCTATATATTGATCCTAGCTAATTGGACTGTTTTGGACTCGATGGAACAATTTGTGCCATCATCGGAGACCATCTTATGAAGTTTTAACACCAAAGTCAAATTTTATGCCATCATGATCATCGTACCACACCAGGCGACACTACATGCAAAATACCTTGCCACATAGCTGTCAATTTACTTTTGCTCATATATTGTATGTATTTATTTATTATCTATTTCCTGCAAAATAGATTATGTTACATAGTCATATTGAGATGCAATTCTACTATTCAGTTTTATTTTTTGTTACTTAATTATTTCTATAGATATTAAACCTAGATTTAAGAGACAACCCTTGTTTGTGTCATATTCATTGGCCTTGACACGTTTGTGCCACAAAATCACGAGTCGCATATAGAACTCACACTTGCGTAGCTGGCTGGCCAACGGTACGTATAAGCCATGCGATAGGATTAACCGCTAATAGTATTTTGCATGATTAGTTTGACTTAGCGGTTAATAAAGGTTACATGTATTGTGGATACAACATAGCTAGGCATGGGGTGGGGAGGACATATCCTTAGCGTATGGGCTACCATGTACATTACCTTTGTGATTGTACGGTCTACCGGAGATGCGGGTTGACGACCCCTTTACTGCTACTGACGACCACTAACGTTCTGCGAAGTATTGTGCTCTTACTGTTACTAACAGCCACTGTCGCTTCGCTGAAGTTATGCTCTTAGGCCCCTGGTGCCCAAGTGGGGACTATGACGATCCAATTATTAGGCAGAGAGCCCATACGTTGAAGGTTTATTCTTAAACGGTATTCACATAGAATTGTTAGATTAATTACCCTATCCGTTTAGGTATAGGTACTTTTGGTTTGTGTACTTATACCAAATCGCGGCTTGGAACAGTATTTTGTTGCGAACTGGTGTGCCACACCTTGTCCTTGTTTGGTTGTAGGTATGGTTTTCTGCTTCGGTGATAAAATAATGAACTTGCTGTGGTCCGGATACAATATCGGATTACAGCATGAAAAGATACAACATCATGAATTCGGGTGCCATCTCATGTCCTTGTTTGGTTGGGGGGGGGTACGCTAAGTCAAGGACGGAGTATTGGACCATGCTATGATCCGATTGACTTACTATTGAGCAGTTTATATTTGGTTATATGGCATGTTCTTCTTATCTTGTTGTGTCCCTCTGAGGACCTGGTGATCTCTCCAGGTGTATGTGTTTTCTTGACTATCTGCTGGAGTTCCCGCCAAATTCGTGATCTTCTTTTTCCTATCAAAGACAACATGCCCTTAGATCATCCCTTGCCGTTCGCATTCTTATTTTGTTATTTCCATCTTTTTTAAGTTTCATGTTTGTAGTGGATTTGTCTCCATCCAACAACATGTAAGATGTCATTTCATATTTTCTATAAAAAGTTTTATTCTTTATTTTGTGGATGAGATTAGTTAGCCATGATTATACTACATTCATAGCTTATGTATATTTATTATACGGCTGGCATGTTTACGTACCTAATCCTATGTATTTTGGGATTGGGCGTTATAGCCGTGACCATACCATAGGGTACTTGCGTACTCTGATATATCTAGCTGGCTTTGTTTCATCTTTGCTCTCCAGTATTCTCGTTCTGGGGTGTAACATTCTTCCTCTCTTCATTGTCCTGTAATTTATTATTCAATACTTTCAACCGTCTTGTTTTGTTTTTAAATTTTTTTTTGACCGTTTTAATATTTATTTTCTATTCGTTGGTATTTTATGGGCTGGTGGTTAATGACCAAATGAATAAATAATTAGCCATAAAATCCTATTAAAATCTATTGAATATGTTGGAAGAGGGGGCCGCTTATATATGTATCCATATTTTTTGTATTGAGAAGAAACTAGATAAAAGTAACCATATGATTCCTCCTCCTCCAAAAATTATAATAATATGATTCTTCTTTTTTTATTTCCATTCCAATCTCTTATACTCTAGACAAGAGCTAAGTTCGGGTCATTCTTCCGGGGTTATGTGCAATAATAAAAAGCCAGTAGTAAGTGGATTTTACCTCTAGGACGATTCGAGAGAAAGTCTGCACAAAGACTTAGAATAATCTCTTAGGACAATGGTTCGTGCATGACTTTTCCGTAGACCGATAACATTTTATTATTATGCTATTCTATTTTTCAGGATACTAAAAACATATTTTTCAGCAATATAAGAGATTATTCTTTACAGGAAAAAATGGTTTATGTTTTGTTTAGTTACATATAGCATACCATTAATTCGCACCTGCTCCAACTCTGTACTTGCTAAAGGTTCATACGTCCCTTTAATAAAGTAGGTTGTGCTATTTGTAACTAGATGGACATCTGCTTGCTTCCAAATTAGATGTCTTCCATCTCTAGAACTCGAGTTTTGTGTTAATTTGGTGTGTCCATTGTAGTCTTTGTGCTTGCTAAAGTCTTTGTATCATTATTATCCATGTATTGTCATATCACTTTAGATTATAGCATTGTTGGTGTTTGATTGGTTTATACTATCTGACTTTATGGTTCAATTAATTTTGGTTGGTTTTAAAATTTATCTATTTCAAAATGATTTTAAGATGATTTCTATAATTTGGTCTAAGAAAGCATGTTAAGAATGATTAAATTTCCTTTCTTAATGATGTATATAGTCGATTTGTACTCTCTGATTCTCTAAATTTTTGAGCAAGTGCACAACATATTGTCTTTAATAAGTAAGACATTCAATATAAATTCTTGATCTAAGTTTGTCATAGAGATACCGATTTGATTAGGAGCTACTGTTGTTCAACGATATAGTGCTTAAATAGTTTCACCATCAAGGTGCGAGTTCTTTAACGATAAATTCAATTGTTAAATTGCACCTATTAATTTCCTTAATGTTTTGAATAATTTGACAGTGATATTGGCATATATTTTGCAGTGGTAGTGGTCTATAATGACTGTACGAGATGTATGAGTTACTGGAATCATATTTCTTCTCAACAGTTAGCATTTGGTGTTGTGAGTAGATGTCTAATAGTATGAAAGAATAATCTGGAGTGTTATTTTCAGTACAATAATTTATTTGTGTTCTTCTGGGTTTTGATTTCCAAGTTTGTCACATTTTTTTGTGCCAAGTTGATTGTTATAATCTATATAAGGATTGATTATATGGCTCATAATACACAGGCCTTTATACACGTCCTTGTTTAGTTACTTGTTCAATTAGTTAAATTTTGTCTCATATTTAATACTAATAATGGCTATCATATAGATACTTCCCATTCTCACTTTTGTAAGGAAAACAATCCTGCATGATTGAAGTCGTGAAAAAGAAATTGTTAAAAAAATTGTGCATTGGTTCAATTATATATTTTTAATATGCAAACTCACATTTATTTTCTTGAAGGCATAATCATTAGAAATATTTTAATTTATATGAAAGGAGCAACATGTTAAGTGATGGTAATACAAATTAATTTGTGTACTTTGTGTTGGAGTGGGTGGGATTTCCACCTATGTGGAGAATACCCCGGAGAGCGACGAGCGCCATCCGTGTGTCGGAGAAGCTTGCGGAGAAGCTTGGGGAGTGCATGGATTTTATTTTGGTACATATATGGTAAGAAAATATATGATTGGATTTCCATATTTACTTTGATTATATATTTATGATTGGACCCTTCATATAGTAGCTTTCCATATTATTGGGTTTTCAATTATGGTAAGCTAATTATGATTGGATTTTCATTAAATACATGATTGATTTATATTGGAAGTTTCCATATATATTGGCCTTCCATGTATGGGTTACCAAGGGCTTATAAAAGGGTGATGCATGCTAGTTGTAAAATTATCTCAAAACAAAAGAGTGCTTTACAATCTTTGAGAGAAAGAGAGGATTAAGGACTATTGTGAAGGAGAGATTGCTTCGAATAATTTTTCGGCATCTCTTGTTCTTCGGAGTCCGTAATCAAAAAATTTCTTCTTTCAAGTGAGTTGTGGTGATCCGTGTTGGATCGGGAGGAGCTTGCAGAGGGTGTATTCTCTTTATTCAATTAGTGGAGGTTCTTCAGGGTTGGACTCCGATCGTCCCGTGGTTTTTTCCGCAAGGGTTTTCCACGTCAAAAATCTTTGTGTCTGCGATTGTGTTTGACATTTTTGGTTTGTGTGCTTTTGCTCGGTTCTCTCGCAGGACTTTCTGGTTTGGGAGAACGGTTTTCGCGCTTCGTTCCCAACAGAGTGGTATCAGAGCTTTGGGTTCAAAGAAGTGTCAGGAGTTGACAGTCAAACCAGGAAGCAGAGATGGACGCGAAGCCGGTGCGCATGGTGAACCTAAACGGTACCAACTACCATTATTGGCGGAGCAAGATGAAGGATTTGCTGTTCGTCAAGAAGCTGCATCTTCCAGTATTTGCATCCGAGAAGCCCAGTGACAAATCCGATGAGGACTGGAATTTTGAGCATATACAGGTGTGTGGGTACATGCGGCAGTTCGTTGACGAGAACATGTACAACCACGTTGCCAATATTGAGCATGCGAAGACGTTGTGGAAGAAGCTGGAATCTTTGTACGCGAAAAAGATCGGGGTAAACAAATTGTTCCTGATCCAGACGATGATGGGTCTGCTATACAAAGATGGTGCATCCATTACGGATCACTTGAGTGAGTTCCAGGGCGTGGTGGACCAGCTATCCTCGATGAGAGTCAAGTTCGACGACGAGGTTCAAGGACTTTGGTTGCTATGTACATTGCCAGACTCGTGGGAGACCGTACGAGTATCTATGATCGCTTCTGCTCCGGAAGGCGTGGTCAGTCTGGAGTTTGCCAAGAGCGGGGTACTGAATGAAGAGATGCGGAGACGTTCTCAGGATACTTCATCCACATCCCATCACTCAGAGACACTAGTTTCGGAGAGCCGCAGAAGGGGCAAAAGTAGGGGTCCAGGTGGTGGCAGAGACAAGAGCAGGGGGAAGTCCAAGGGTCGGTACGAGGACTCAGAGTGTTACCATTGTGGCAAGAAGGGCCACATCAAGCGGAACTGTTTCGCTTGGAAGAGAGAGAAGAAGGGCGACAAGGGGAACTAAGATGAGAACACTACAGCGGTGGCTTCGATACATGGAGGCGATGTGATCGTCGTAGGTGATGAGGTTATCACAAACCTCGCCTGCGATGACAATTCTTGGCTGGTGGACTCAGGGGCTTCAGCACATGAATCTCACAACAGGACACTATTTGTCACTTGTACGACAGGCGACTGTGGACTATTGAAGATGGGCAATAGAGATGTGTCAAAGGCGGTTGCCGTTGGAGATGTGCATTTGAGGACGAAGATGGGTGCAGTTCTTGTTTTCAAAGATGTTCGTCATGTCCCTGATATCTGTTTTAACCTGGTGTCGGTTGGAAGGTTGGATGATGAGGGATTCTTCAGTCTCTTCGAAAATAGTCAGTGGAAGCTTTCCAGAGGTTCGATGGTGATTGCCAGAGGAAGCAAGAAGTTCGATCTCTACTATATGGAGGAGAGCGCACAGGGGGCACAGGAGGTGAACGCAGTCAGTGATGCGTCTACCGAGTTGTGGCACAGGCGGCTCGGCCATATCAGCGAGAAGGGGATGAGCTACTTGGTGAACAGGAAGGTAATTCCAGGGCTCAAGTCTACAAAGTTGGAGAAGTGCACGCACTGCTTAGCTGGGAAGCAAAATAGGGTGTCTTTCCAAAGTCACCCAAGTTCAAGGAAGCCGGCGTTGCTCGAGTTGATTCACTCGGATGTCTGCGGTCCTATGAAGATAAAATCTATTGGTGGTGCTTCTTACTTTGTAACTTTTATTGATGACTGTTCCAGGAAGGTTTGGATCTATGCCTTAAAGACCAAGGATCAGGTGCTGCCTACTTTCAAAGAGTTTCAGGCCTCTGTTGAAAGAGAGACGGGCAAGAAGTTATTGTGTGTTCGGTCCGACAATGGTGGCGAATACATCGGTCCCTTTGATGCTTATTGCAGAGAGCAGGGGATACGACACCAGAAGACTCCGCCAAAGACACCTCAGCTCAATGGTGTAGCGGAGCGCATGAACATGACACTGATAGAGAGGGTGCGGTATTTGCTGTCAGAAGCAAACTTGTCGGGCAGTTATTGGGGTGAGGCTCTTCTCACAGCCGCTTATGTTATTAATTTGTCTTCTAGTGCTCCTTTGCAGGGTGATGTGCCTGACAAAGTATGGTACGGCAAAGAGCCGTCATACAATCACCTGCGAGTGTTTGGCTGTAAGGCCTTCGTGCATATACCGAAGGACGAGAGGACCAAACTTGAGCCGAAGACGAGGCGATGCGTCTTTGTCGGCTACGGTCGGGATGAGTTTGGCTATAGACTCTACGACCCGGTGGAAAGAAAGCTCTACAGAAGCAGGGACGTGGTGTTCGTCGAGGATCAGACCATGACCAACACTTAGGATTCCGAGATGCCTTCTGAGACTGAGGAATTGCCTGAGTTAGAGTCATTTCGCTTCGAGCAATTTCCAGAGGACATCGCAGAGGATCCCATTATGGGGGAGCCAGTACATGGAGTTGCTTCCAACCTTGATCATCAGCCTACTGATGGTGGTCAGGGTGTCCCACAGGAGGATGAGCATGCCGGAGAGGCAGTTCCTGAAGGGGAGGAGGCTGTTGGTATACAGCTAGCACCAGTGGCTCCACTGAGAAGGAGCGACAGAGATCGTCGACCATCTACGAGATACTCACCGGATGAGTATGTGCTATTGACTGACGGGGGAGAGCCCGAAAGCTTTACAGAGGCTATAGAAGACGAACACAGGCAGGAGTGGATGGAGGTCATACATGAGGAGATGAGTTTCTTGCACACTAATTCCACTTATGAGCTGGTGCGGTTGCCAAAGGGCAAGAAGGCTTTAAAGAATCGATGGGTGTTTAGAGTGAAGCAAACGGATGATGCTACTCGCCCTCGATACAAAGCGAGGCTGGTAGTCAAAGGCTACGGTCAGCGAAAAGGCGTGGATTATGATGAGATCTTTTCGCATGTCGTCAAGCATTCGTCTATTCGGGTGGTACTAGCATTAGCAGCCAGTCTCGACTTGGAGGTCGAACAGATGGACGTGAAGACGACATTCCTCCACGGTGATCTTGAGGAGGAGTTGTACATGGAGCAGCCTGAGGGATTCTGTAAGAAGGGCAAGTCACATTTGGTCTGCCGGTTGAGAAAGAGCTTGTATGGTATGAAGCAGGCTCCGAGGCAGTGGTACAGGAAGTTCGAGTCGTTTATGGGGGAGCATGGTTATGCACGGACGACGTCGGACCATTGTACATTTGTGAGGTATTTTGTCGAGGATGATTTCATTATTTTATTGCTCTATGTAGATGATATGCTATTAGTGGGTTGGAATGCCACTAGGATAGCGGAGTTGAAGCGCCAACTGGACACGGCCTTCTCTATGAAGGATTTGGGCACAGCGAAGACTATTCTTGGGATGGAGATCAGCCGAGAGAGAGAGTCCAAGCTGCTACATTTGTCCCAAAAAAAGTACATTCACCGGGTACTTCAGCGTTTCGGTATGGACGGGTCGAAGAAAGTGAGTTGCCCCCTTACGGCTCACTTTAAGCTCACTGAGGAGCAGTGTCCATCTACCGAGGACGAAAAGGAAGATATGGAGCGGGTTCCATATGCCTCAGCTGTGGAAAGTCTTATGTATGCTATGGTGTGTACGAGGCCAGACATCGCTCATGCAGTTAGCACAGTTAGCAGGTACCTTTCAAATCCTGGAAGGGTACATTGGAGTGCGGTCAAGTAGATTCTACGATACCTTCAGGGCACTGCCGATTGGAGACTTTCTTTTGGTGGTGACGAGCCGAAGCTGGTTGGGTATACTGACGCTGATATGGCTGGAGATGTAGACACGAGGCGATCGACTTCGGCTATGTGATGATGTTTGCTAGAGGAGCGGTATCGTGGCAGTCGCGGTTGCAGAAGTGTGTTGCCTTGTCGACGACAGAGGCAGAGTACATTGCGGCGACGGAGGCTTGCAAGGAGTTACTGTAGATGAAGAAGCTGCTACAGGAAATAGGACTGAAGCAAGAGCAGTATACTTTGCTTTGTGACAGTCAAAGTGCTATTCACCTTGTGAAGAACCAGACATTTCATAGTCGGTCCAAGCACATTGAGACTCGGCATCATTGGATACGGGATGTGGTTGAGAAGAAGGATGTGGCGCTTGAGAAGGTTCATACTGATGACAATGGAGCGGACATGCTCACGAAGGTTCTTCCGAGGGGGAAATTTGAGTACTGCAGGCAGATCGTCGGGATGACGACCTCCTCCACATAGTTGTGAAGGGGGAGATTTGTTGGAGTGGGTGGTGTCACGCCCCGACCCGGAATCACCCGAATCATCGTCCTCGCAGGGGGCGTGATGCCGCACGAGCCTGGAGTTGCGCTCGTGCAAGGCAAGATGACAAGTTCTCAAATGGTTATCTTTTGATTTGATATTAACAACGATAGGAAAATAGAGTATACGAAAAAATTCTCTTTATTGATATCTGAAACTGAGATTACAATGGCTTTCGATAGCCTAACAATATATGCCAGATTGGCTACAACACTCAGGTTCTCTCTTGCCCACAAAGGATTTTACCGTTCCATACATCATGCCTTCTATATCTCGGCCGCATCAATCCAGCTGCGTAGTCCGAGCGTCAATGCGATAGCACGCTTCAATGCGCTTCGGCATTCCAAGCCTTAACACGTTCAAGCAACGCTTCGCCGCGAGCAATCCATTCCCTGCACCCTGCATGAAGCTGGTAGGGGATCAGTACGTTCGTCCTCGCATGTACTGAAACAAAGATCATCTTTCCAAACCGACATTTTAATCTTTATGTTGAATCATGCAACTTAGCTTATGATCTTGCTATGTTCTCCTTAGGGTCAATTTCATGGCATCTTCGAAAGCGTAAAGCATGTTATCATATCATCATGCTATCGAATTGAATAGACAAGCAAACAAGCAATCTCGTGTTTGATTCGTGGCGTGACTTACCAAGTCGACGCACTCGCCCTTGCGTCCCTTGCACTGACGCAAGGTGAATACGCCTCGATCCATCCCTGTCATGTTATAGTGCATCTCTAAATAGGATCTATATGCGGGACGCACACGCGTCTACACTTTCAACACATCGTTCCTTAGCTATATGCGGGTCGTTGGCGTATCCGCGCCGGAATGGACTAAAGGAGTTCCTTTCTTTTCTCTCCTTCTTTTCTCACTATTTGGTTGGGCTGCCCGGCGTTTCACGGGTTGGGTCTCCTCCCAAACAACCGAAACGTTCCCGCTACATGCCATCATTTGCGGCTTCTCCCATCTTGTTTAAGGATGTGCGCCTACAAAGATTATCATCCCTCCGCGGCCAAATCGGTTCCGGGGACCTCCGGCATTTATCCGTTTGGGGGGATACTCGTGCACGAGTTAATATCACATTAATCTCGAGCCCATTCCAATCGACCATGCAACGCCCTATCATTCAACAGTTAAATTCAAACAACCAAACATAGTCTTGAGTCCGAGACTCAGACTTATCGTCTCGCATTTCTTCCATTTAGCTTTCTATGTTCTTTCGTTTCGTACTTCGTTTCGATGATTCAATGGCATCGTGCCTCAACTCAATGCTCGTCAACCGAACGACCCGAAGGTCTCGAACACCTTTCGAGGCAACATGTCATATCCGACAGTTCTGCCACATTCATACCGCAACTGTATTCTCTCGCAACGAAGCCATCTTTTATTATCTCGTGCACGTAGGCACGTTCCGACCATATTCCCGTGTTCTATAACTTAGCATTCAATGTTCGGGGCTTGCGCGCTAGGGCGCTCGCATATTGTCTTTCAATGTTCTAGCCGTCTAACTCGTGCATCAAAGGCACGGTATGGTTCGTGCACTAAGGCACTCGCCGATTTCAGTTATCCCAAGTTCTTGCGGCTTGCGTACCAAGGCGCTCGCCTTAGCGATATCCAATGTTCCATAGCGACTCGTGCATATTGATGCACGTTTCAATTCAATTGTTCTAACTTAGTGTTCGACTCACACTATGATTTATCCCGATCGGACCACGCCCGTGGCGTCGATAGGCTAACTTAGCATACAATGATATATTTGAATTATCGAATGAAGGAGTAAAAAGAAGTCAATCCTCCCACCTTGAGTCGATACGCCTTCGTCGTTTCGCCGAGCCGATGCGGCTCGATTCCCTAACTTTATTGCACGGCCACTCTCCTGACTTAGCCATTTGAGCACTTCGTGCTTCGTTGAGTTATACGCCCAATTCGCCTTAGCATGCCCAAGTCTTAGCCCGTCGCAAGGCGACAATTTGATTTCACGGACCCCTTACTAAATATTGCAAAAGATCGACCTCTAATATTTTCCCGTCAAAGTATGATCTGCACACGAAACCAACTAAAATCAATACTTGCTTCGATTTGGACTTGCGCCTTGGTCGATTCAATTTCTTAGAATCTTCGAGCCGATTCAATGCACTCATCCTTCGGGGCAACGCGGCGCTTCGCATCGATTCACTCGATGCATTCTTAGGGACAAGGCAACTCTTCGCATCGACTTAGTTCGATGCGTTGCTCGGAACAACTTAGCTCTCGTATCGTTTTACATCGATACATTCTTTCGGTCCACGTGACTCGTTGAGTCAACGCTTCAGCGTAATGCGCCGTGCGGAGCGGGGCATTACAGAATATACAACTCAAAACAAGGTTCGTCCTCGAACCAAAACCAACACTCCGACTAAGTGTTTTATAGATCGTTTCACGATCTCGCCCCACAAATGATGTTCGATTTCATAATATCTCGTAAGCTTTTCACTAGCATTTCAAGTCATCCCTGCAGCTCGATCTGAATTTGGATACAACTCGATTTGGATTCGTACCTATATTCAAGGCGTCCCGAAGATATGTGTATTTCGACCAAGTCCAGTCGTAGCAAATTGGAACAAAGCTGACAGGTAAATTTCAATCCTATGCTTGCCATCTCGTACTCTCGATCGGACTTATCCTTAGCAATCGTTCTCGAAATTTCATCGCATACGTATATTCGATACATACGTGATTCAATCAATAAGGTCATTGCACGTGGCGCGATTCATAATCGCCTTTCTCGTTTCGTATGTTTCATATGGACTACCAACTCTATGCGTCGCGTCAAGCCGTCGCGCATCCAATCACAACGAGTCTCCGCAACGCCTTGCGTTTCGACGTCGCTACCCAACTTATTTTCGAAGTCTCGCTTGCAACTTGTCTCGATACGATTTTCTTTGTTGACTTGCAATTGCATCAACATTCAGGGCCACGCCCGCTAGGTTACTCACATAGTCCCCGTGCTTAGATTCTCCCGACGTAAGTTTAAATTGACATTGCACAAAGGCCACAATCTATCCGACACGAAAGTTTACATCAAGGCGACGGTGCTAAAGGCAACGATCGCCTTGACACGAATGTCTTAACGACGCGTCTTACATTCAATTTCCTAACGAGTAGGAATTCACTAGCCAAATTCCCAACTTATCCGTCTCGCAACATCGAACATAATTTCGATTCACGCAAGCTCAATTGCAAGGTGAATCCGAATCTAACGACATGACTCGTAAGCCATTCTCTTATCATTCCCTCTCGTGCATAGCACGTTCCTCGCAATCGCCTAGACTTATCATCAACATGTACCGTGTTATATTTGTTATCGGTGCAATCCTATATGCGATATCGCATGGGTCATCTTACGGTCTGCAGCATTCAATTTGATTTGGCGGTCAAGTCTTCTAGGGTCAGCTGCCACGAAGCTACGCTCGATAATTGTGGATCATCACCGAAGGACAGTTTAATACGAACCATGCTATATCTTATTTCGGAGCTAAATCACGTTCCGACGATTCTATGCGACTACCCAAATTTCGGACAAAACCATTTCTATCGGCGCAACTGATGCGCAACTATCCTCCGAGTCAAGTCATGCACTGCCGTCGATGATTCCGCAATTTACGAAACATCTACTCGCATCAAGTTCGAGTCTATCTTATTCGCGGGTCGACACACGAGATGCTATACGCATCGAGCAATCGTCGATGACTTATAGTCTCGTCTTGATTAATCACAAAATTTACGATCAACCAAGTTTGTTCATTCTCGTATCGTTACTTACAAAACTTTGATAGTGCAAGGCGCACTCCATTTTGTATTCTCACATCGCGCTTACGTTTCCTTGCATATCGATCTTGATAGTTCATATCAATTTCGATAGCAAGAGGGTCGACTTCGAATCTGTTTCAACGTCAACTTAACTCGTCTCGCATACATCCAAGTTTGCAACAAACTTTTCCATACGCATCTACTCATTCTCCAATTTGCCGCATCCCGCTATACTTTGATCGCGTAACCGAGTTACCGATTATCCAACATCGTGCCCTCGAGTTATACGATCTCGCCCTCTAAGTTTCGCGTGTTTTCAATCGTACTCAAATGATTGTCGTCGTAACTTAACCAACTATTTCATAGGCACGGTTTCTCGCGTCAACCAACTTTCTTACCGAAGTCGCACATCGTGCGATTTACTTTCATTGTTTGCATCGCCTAACATTTCTATCGAGAACGCAAGTCATACGATTCGATTCGTCTCGCCCAACGTTTCTACTGAGATCGCAAGTCGTGCGACTCATTTGTAAGCTCGAGTATTCCTTTCCCGTCGATCCAATTATTGCATCAAGGCATAATCGTTTCGCTAGTCTCGGTCGTCCGACCAACTTATAACTTTCGTCCGACGTATCGTTCATCGATACGAGTCTCGCCTTATCGTCCCAACCGATTTTCGAAGAACACTTGCATCAACATGCCGTCGCACAAATTTTCAATCGAGTCTCGGTACTCACCCGTCTGTTGCGGACAAACCTTCCGCAATTCTCACAATACGCCGATGCAATTCATCGCACAAGTGGTATCCCATATACCACTCGGAATCGAGTCATTCATCGCCTACGTGGTATGGCATATACCACTCGAAATTCAAGCCATTTCCCTCGCGTTATACTTAGTATAGGCCAACGTTCTCTTCCGACTCACGATTTTCGTAGTGATCGTGCTTGATCACAACCGTAACTTTGATTCTATCAAATCCGACGCAACTCGGTCAATGTTCTCGTTTGCCAACATAAGTTTGGTGTGCAACCGAACGATTCGTTCTATCGATTTACAATTTCAATTCTTTCCTTACGTTGCATCTCGTGCAACAATTTATTTAGACACACGTTGCACCCCGTGCAACAAATTTCACTTCCGATACGCATTGCACATCGTACTTACGATTTTATTTCCGACACTTTCATTTCACTTTGTACAACGATTTATTTCCAATTTCCTTTGCACTTCGTGCAACGATTAATTTGATATGCGTTGCACCACGTGCAATAATTTTTACTTTTCAATACGCGTTGCACATCGTGCAACGATCATTTTCCAATATTTACCGCATCTCGTGCAACGAATTACTCTCGACTTTCCAAGTCAATGCACAATCTGTTTAACACATTCGGTATTGGCTTATCACTTCTCACTTTCATTTTAACGCATATTCACCATTACTCGTTGCACTTCGTGCATCATTTTATTTCTCATTCAACATGTTACATTGCCACAGTATCTCAAATCGTATTCCACAATTTGTTGCGCTTGCAGCAACTAACATTTTTACGGCTCGTTTGTATTCAATGCAATATACCCTTCGCGAATTTTTTAGCAAACATCGTGTAATTTCCAAAACACATGCGGCAAAATTACACGATTTGTATTAGACTTATTGTATGGAACATCCAGTGCGGCATCGAGTAGAGTCAAGAGTGATATCAAGTGGTGGTGGGCAACTTTTCGAATTGTAATGAAGCAAGCGTCCAGAGGAAATTGAGCCTAGAGCTCTGATACCAATTTGTCACGCCCCGACCCGAAATCACCCGAATCATCGTCCTCGCAGGGGGCGTGATGCCGCACGAGCCTGGAGTTGCGCTCGTGCAAGGCAAGATGACAAGTTCTCAAATGGTTATCTTTTGATTTGATATTAACAACGATAGAAAAACAGAGTATACGAAACAATTCTCTTTATTGATATCTGAAACTGAGATTACAATGGCTTTCGATAGCCTAACAATATATGCCAGATTGGCTACAACACTCAGGTTCTCTCTTGCCCACAAAGGATTTCACCGTTCCATACATCATGCCTTCTATATCTCGGCCGCATCAATCCAGCTGCGTAGTCCGAGCGTCAATGCGATAGCACGCTTCAATGCGCTTCGGCATTCCAAGCCTTAACACGTTCAAGCAACGCTTTGCCGCGAGCAATCCATTCCCTGCACCCTGCATGAAGCTGGTGGGGGATCATTACGTTCGTCCTCGTATGTACTGAAACAAAGATCATCTTTCCAAACTGACATTTTAATCTTTATGTTGAATCATGCAACTTAGCTTATGATCTTGCTATGTTCTCCTTAGGGTCAATTTCATGGTATCTTCGAAAGCGTAAAGCATGTTATCATATCATCATGTTATCGAATTGAATAGACAAGCAAACAAGCAATCTCGTGTTTGATTCGTGGCGTGACTTACCAAGTCGACGCACTCGCCCTTGCGTCCCTTGCACTGACGCAAGGTGAATACGCCTCGATCCATCCCTGTCATGTTATAGTGCATCTTTAAATAGGATCTATATGCGGGACGCACACGCGCCTACACTTTCAACCCATCGTTCCTTAGCTATATGCGGGTCGTTGGCGTATCCGCGCCGGAATGGACTAAAGGAGTTCCTTTCTTTTCTCTCCTTCTTTTCTCACTATTTGGTTGGGCTGCCCGGCGTTTCACGGGTTGGGTCTCCTCCCAAACAACCGAAACGTTCCCGCTACATGCCATCATTTGCGGCTTCTCCCATCTTGTTTAAGGATGTGCGCCTACAAAGATTATCATCCCTCCGCGGCCAAATCGGTTCCGGGGACCTCCGGTATTTATCCGTTTGGGGGGATACTCGTGCACGAGTTAATATCACATTAATCTCGAGCCCATTCCAATCGACCATGCAATGCCCTATCATTCAACAGTTAAATTCAAACAACCAAACATAGTCTTGAGTCCGAGACTCAGACTTATCGTCTCGCATTTCTTCCATTTAGCTTTCTATGTTCTTTCGTTTCGTACTTCGTTTCGATGATTCAATGGCATCGTGCCTCAACTCAATGCTCGTCAACCGAACGACCCGAAGGTCTCGAACACCTTTCGAGGCAACATGTCATATCCGACAGTTCTGCCACATTCATACCGCAACTGTATTCTCTCGCAACGAAGCCATCTTTTATTATCCCGTGCACGTAGGCACGTTCCGACCATATTCCCGTGTTCTATAACTTAGCATTCAATGTTCGGGACTTGCGCGCTAGGGCGCTCGCCTATTGTCTTTCAATGTTCTAGCCGTCTAACTCGTGCATCAAAGGCACGGTATGGTTCGTGCACTAAGGCACTCGCCGATTTCAGTTATCCCAAGTTCTTGCGGCTTGCGTACCAAGGCGCTCGCCTTAGCGATATCCAATGTTCCATAGCGACTCGTGCATATTGATGCACGTTTCAATTCAATTGTTCTAACTTAGTGTTCGACTCACACTATGATTTATCCCGATCGGACCACGCCCGTGGCGTCGATAGGCTAACTTAGCATACAATGATATATTTGACTTATCGAATGAAGGAGTAAAAAGAAGTCAATCCTCCCACCTTGAGTCGATACGCCTTCGTCGTTTCGCCGAGCCGATGCGGCTCGATTCCCTAACTTTGTTGCACGGCCACTCTCCTGACTTAGCCATTTGAGCACTTCGTGCTTCGTTGAGTTATACGCCCAATTCGCCTTAGCATGCCCAAGTCTTAGCCCGTCGTAAGGCGACGATTTGATTTCGCGGACCCCTTACTAAATATTGCAAAAGATCGACCTCTAATATTTTCCCGTCAAAGTATGATCTGCACACGAAACCAACTAAAATCAATACTTGCTTCGATTTGGACTTGCGCCTTGGTCGATTCGATTTCTTAGAATCTTCGAGCCGATTCAATGCACTCATCCTTCGGGACAACGCGGCGCTTCGCATCGATTCACTCGATGCATTCTTAGGGACAAGGCAACTCTTCGCATCGACTTAGTTCGATGCGTTGCTCGGAGCAACTTAGCTCTCGTATCGTTTTGTATCGATACATTCTTTCGGTCCACGTGACTCGTTGAGTCAACGCTTCAGCGTAATACGCCGTGCGGAGCGGGGCATTACAGGTGGGGTTCCCACCTATGTGGAGAATACCCCGGAGAGCGACGAGCGCCATCCGTGTGTCAGAGAAGCTTGGGGAGTGCATGGATTTTATTTTGGTACATATATGGTAAGGAAATATATGATTGGATTTCCATATTTACTTTGATTATATATTTATGATTGGACCCTTCATATAGTAGCTTTCCATATTATTAGGTTTCCAATTATGGTAAGCTAATTATGATTGGATTTCTATTAAATATATGATTAATTTATATTAGAAGTTTCCATATATATTGGCCTTCCATGTATGGGTTACCAAGGGCTTATAAAAGGGTGATGCATGCTAGTTGTAAAATTATCTCAAAACAAAAGAGTGCTTTACAATCTTTGAGAGAGAGAGAAAGAGAGGATTAAGGACTATTGTGAAGGAGAGATTGCTTCGAATAATTTTTCGGCATCTCTTGTTCTTCGGAGTCCGCAATCAAAAATTTTCTTCTTTCAAGTGAGTTGTGGTGATCCGTGTTGGATCGGGAGGAGCTTGTAGAGGGTGTATTCTCTTTATTCTATTAGTGGAGGTTCTTCAGGGTTGGACTCCGATCGTCCCGTGGTTTTTCCCGCAAGGGTTTTCCATGTCAAAAATCTTTGTGTCTGCGATTGTGTTTCGCATTTTTGGTTTGTGTGCTTTTGCTCTGTTCTCTCGCAGGACTTTCTGGTTTGGGGGAACGGTTTTCGCGCTTCGTTCCCAACACTTTGTTGTTCTTAACATGATCTTTCTAATGTTATATCTCCAAGTCAAAAAAATTAGAGATTGTGACTTGTTAGGAAAGGCTCAAACATGCTAAGGATGAAGGTAAGTAATACAAAAATTCTTCGCTCTATCATTCTAAGCTAGATGATTACAAATCTCATCTTCCAAATTCTTGGATATTAATGGATATTTAGTGAGAATAATAGAATTATCTAAAAATGATGTACAAAATTGTATTTCATCTGAAGTGTTTTTACTAAGACGAAATCAAGAAGTACAAAATTGCTCCGATCATGTGTAAAGGTAATTTTTATATTTATATTCACAGATTCTATTTATTTGTTTATTCCTAAGTTTAGTTTAACATCTATATTGTTGAAATATGTGAACCAACTTTCTTTGTTTCTATATTTAGATTATAGTAATGTTGAACGATCTTATTTCATGATAAATTGAACTTTGAATGAATATAGTGTCAAAAAATTATAATTCTCAGTCAGACAAAAAAATCACAATAATGTTCTATCACAATATTTAGACAAACTTTGTTTTTGCTTATAATTTGTGATGGTGTAATTCTTTTGATTTATTCAAACTATTTAGTCAAAAGAAAATAGTTTAGTGATATTGCAAATACCTTCGAATCTAAGTTATAAAGTAGACATTAGTTTTGAATACAAGCTGAAAGGGTCCTTCTATCAATCGGGTGTAAATAGCTCTATGCGATAAGGTACTTAAGTATCTTCGAACCACCGCTAGCTGGAAACCGGGCCATACAGCTAACCAAGTTGATCAACACATGATAGACTAAAGATTTGTTAAGATTGATTAGCAAAAATCATTCAAATTATAACTCTAATACTCTAGACTGTCACTTTGTACATATTACTAGTAAAGATGAGTTTACTAGTGTCAAGCCTAAAATGTAAAGTTCAATGGTTAATTCTTCAAGAGGTGGCAGAACTGTTGACCCAAAATCACAGTCAACCAAACATTGATAAAATTAACAATATGATACTTGTCATAATTCAATATGATACATCAAGATAGAACTCAGTACAAGATGGACGTCGGCTCTCTCCTGCAGCATACTTAGTTTTTAAGTCTGTATTTTTACATTTATTGAGTCTATCTAAATGTAACGCCCCAGTCCCAAAATACGTAGGACTAGGTACATCGACATGCCAGCTGTATTCATACGAAGTATACTCCAATATATGGAAACCTCGTATGGATACATAAGCTGTAAAATGCAGTAGAACCATAACTAATCTCATCCACCCAAAAATAAAAGATATCATATAATGATAAAGAATTGTCTTGATACAATATGTTGGGCGGAGACAAATCCACTACCAACAAGTAAGAAAAATACATGGGAAATGAAATAATTTTGGCGAGCGAAGCGAAGACGATCCAAGTGCAATCATCCTCGAAGAAATAGCGATGAACAAGGCTAGAGCTAGAACACCTACGAAAGACAATAGCACACACCTGGCGAGATAACCAGGTCCTCAGAGGGACGTAACAAGACACATAATATCATGCCATATAAACTAAATAATTATTGCTCAAATAAATAAGGGATGCATGCAATAGGGTATCTAACCATACTATAGTGAATGCAATAAGAACAAACCTTTGACGCATGGGCCGAATCAGGAATATCAGGAATCAGGACCGTATCTCCCACTGGAGATAACCGGCAATCAGGACCGTACCTCCCACTGGAGATAATCGGCTATCAGGACCGTACCTCCCATTGGAGATAACCGGCAATCAGGGCAGTTCATATATGACCCATACATTAAGAAACTGTTCTTCCCACCCAATGCCTATTATGTTGTATCCACAACATAAATCCTCTATTAACCGCTAAGTCAAACTAAGCATGCAACCTCTATTAGCGGTTATTTCTATCGTACGGCTTGTACGTACTGGTGGCCAGCCAATCACGCACGTCCGTGCTCTACATGCGACACACAACCTCGTGGTACAACGTGTCAAGGCCATGGATGCAACACACAAAGGTGGTCCCTTAAATCTAGGTTTAATGTGTAAGAAAAATAATACATAGCAGAAAATATAAATGAACAGTAAGTTCTATCAGGTTATGCCATGTATCACAGTTTATTTTGCATAAAAAAAATAAATAATGCATAAAATATGATCTAAAATAAATAAACAGCAAATGGCAAGGTGTCTTGCCTGAGGGTGGTGCGAGAAGCAGCAAAAATCCAACAATCAGAATTGTCAACACGAAAGTCAAAATCCACAAGAAGCTCCGGATGCTGAAACAAACATCACGAACGAGTTTAGAATAAAATATATGCCTAGGAAACGCCTATCTAAAAGTCAAATTCTGGAACAGGAACAAATTCGTAATTTCGGGTCAAAACGATGTCCACCGTTGGACCCGCTTTGTACCGAAATGCGTGCCAGAATCTACTATCTCTAAAGTCGTCAAACTATATGTCTAAAAATTTGTTTTTCCGAGACGAACTCAACGGTATGTCCAATTTTGGATTTCGATGAGCCGTGCACAAAATCGCACGTTGAGTGGGATTGTGGGCCCGCCAAAATAGCGTCCCGATCAACGGTCTCAGAATCGGACCAAACTTGGCCCACAGGACCAGAAAAACATTTTGAGTCCAATGGCACAAGTTTCATCGCGATATGATGAGTGTGCACAAAGTTGTGACTTAATTTGCAAAGGGTCGATACGGGGTATCTCGACGGATACGCACTGATTTCGTCGCGCATATGCAACAAAATCGGGTTCCGTCAGTTCCCACACGTCGACAACATCTATACGCGCCTTTCGATGCATATAGTGTGCGACCACGTCGCCCGGTTTGTCGGGGCGCACGCCGTATCGGGATATTTTTCCACTTTTCGAAAACAGAATTTACAATTTTTCGTGAAACTTTAATAACGTGTAACTTTTTACATACTAGATAAAAAGTGAATCCAGAAGGTGCGTTACAATCTCGGTTATGTTGTTATTCTCTGCCTTCAATTAGTTTTTACAAAATCCTATTGTACAGAAAGAAAAGTGGCCGACAAGTTGGTGTTTTAAAACAGTTTTTAATATTCCAGAAAAGTAGTTTTTCTCCAAATTCGCCTCGATTTTACGAGCAAGTTGGATGGCCATGTCGAAATCCACCTGGAGGATCTCGAAGAGGGTCAAGTCTACTTTCCAGAAAATCTTACGGATCGAAAATCGGTGCTACGAGTAAAAAGTTACGTCGTAGGGAACTAGAGTACCTTGAGTGGGAAAACTGCTCCGTGGATGACGAGGGGCTGACTTTCGACGCTCCGTTCGTCGCGCACAAAACTCTGTCGCTGGTGAAACGAGCTCCTAGGCGAAGAGGGTATGTTCTGCTACAATTTTCATTTTGGAAGTTTAGGGTTTTGAGGCTTGTGGAAAAAGTTACATATATAACAAGTGGGGCGAAAATCCTAATACTTATACTACTACTAATACTAATAGTTAATGGGCCACGTTCGCGGAAATCGTTGGGTTGCTGCTGCAGAACCATGAAATGGTGGGGTGGGCCCGCCCACTCACGTGGGCGGGTTGATTTTTTTTTTCTTTTTTTTTCTTATTCTTTTTCATTTCTTTTTCTTTTCTTTTCTTATTCATTTTATTTATTAAAAAAATCTTTTTTTAAACTATTTTTTTATTTTCTATTATTACTCTATTTAATAACTAAATTCTATTTTATTTATTATTTCTAATTAAAAACTCTTTTCAATAATACAATAATTAGATATATTTATATGCACATATATGTATATATAAATATGTACACCTTAATAAATCAACACATACACACATACATATATACATATATACACATATATAAGTATATCATATAAACTTACACCCATACTATGCATTACACTCCTAATATTATGCATACATGTATTTTAGCAAAAAAAAAAATTACACAAAATTAATATTAAATAAATTAGTAAATTAGAGGGTTTTACATCCTACCCAACTTAAAAAAATTTCGTTCTCGAAATTAAAACTACGGTAAGGGGGTCGAATTACAAATGCAAAATTTTAAGGGCTAACGTATGAAAGTCGTCCCTTGGTTTTCGAACAAATGAGGGTAGTTGTACAAGGAACCTTATTGGCTTAATTTCTATAGGGTAAGTGTTCTTGGTTCAAGGCTCTACCCCACTTATAGAAGTTGGCTATCCGTGATAAACGTCGTTATGAGCCTTCTGAGAGGGGCTAAAAAGTGCAGGATTTCATATTGAATGAATCCATCTCGAATTTAAACTATATTGGTGGGGCAATATCTCGTAAGATCTACTTATACCATCTCTGCTAGGCTATGGTAGTCTAGAACATGTCCTAACTCAAGAGGTTGGACTAGTTCCGAATCGGATTGGTTAGGTAGGTGCCGTCAGTCAAAAATATGCCTCCCATGGCTTTGTGTACAAGTGGCAGATAGGGTCTCAATTGAGTATCACACTAGGGCAGGTGCATATTGGGCTTTGAGTAGATCACAACCATATATCGGGTCGAAAGTTTTGAGTTGAGTTTGGTTCTCAAATTGAAGCCGAAAGGTTCGTCGGTATTACGGTAAGGTTTATAATTAGCCCTTTTGCTCAAGAATCGTATCATAAAAATAGAGTACAAAGGGACATATTTTAGTGGGACATGATATGTCTACATGAAGGTGGATTAGTATAGGTCTTGCAGATGGAATTTGTTGGAAGGTAGCAGTTGGTCTTGTGCTCCGAATCTAAATGGCACGGTCGGGGACCCAAAAAGTTCTAAATAGAAAGTGGGAGTTCATGAGGCACTAATTAGCGTTCTTACAGAAACCACTTATTCTAATCAATAGGCAATCCTAGTACATTCTAAATTCTACTGGGGCTCTACGATCTATATCCTACAGTAATTCATTCCTAGAAGTTAACAAAGACACCGTTCTATGGTTTAGTGGAGTTAGAAAGGTTCAAGTCGGAAGGTCATACCTCAATTTGTGGAAGAATATTACACGATGTACTAGGATACGAGATGTGATAGATATGAGTCAAGTTCTGAAGACCGTACTTTGAGTCCAACAGATGTCAATGATTGTATGAATATATCTTTCCTGTCTATAGATGGTATGATGAACTGAGGAGGATTTTACGGGTCTATCTTCCCTCAGTACGAGTATCTAACTTTCCGAAATCCGTAAAGGCGAAAACAATAAGTGTTCCAGGGAAAGAGGATCGAATACGAATATGGGATTCCAAAGGCATTTCAAATAGAGTTGTCAAGGCAGTTGCGGATGAGATCCTAGAGCCATCTATATCTCAATCCACGTAAGATAAGCAAATAAAAGTGAACCAACTGTACGAAGGTTGATCAGACCATCATACACTGATTCTGATTAGACAATATGTTAGTGGGCGTCCCTAATATACACATGTCGTGAACAAGCTCGATAAGGATAAGCTTGCAAAAACTAGACTACATTAGCATCATTAGTCAAGATGGTAAAAACATAGGCACGAGAGATTAAGATTGAAAGAAAGCAGAATAATTCTAAGTCATATCCTGTGTTGGTCTCTATACAGTCGTCCTATAGTCTTCTTGTCCAAGTCATTGGTTGACTAGATGGGTTAGGGTCTCTAAATTCTAGAATCTAAGTAGACTTGCTAATATAGGTCGCAAGGACAAATGGATTGCTAGGTCATAAGGCATTCTACCCAACTTAAAAGAATTAAACTAATGGTATTTTGGGACAAAAGAAACATATCTAACTAGTAGGGATCACCTGTCTAACCTCGAGGAAGCACAAAGGTGAGATAAGATTAATGATAGAAGGAATCAAGCAAGACGCAATCGATGAGTCGAACGGTAGATAAAATCTTAGGAAAGAGGCTAAGTATGTGGATGAGATCCTAGACTTCTAATCCTATTCGCAGGCTTGCTTGGTACGGTAAAGTAACCAAACAATTTATCATGACCTGCATGTGCCACCACAAAAACATGTAACGCCCCAGTCCCAAAATACGTAGGACTAGGTACATCGACATGCCAGCTGTATTCATACGAAGTATACTCCAATATATGGAAACCTCATATGGATACATAAGCTGTAAAATGCAGTAGAACCATAACTAATCTCATCCACCCAAAAATAAAAGATATCATATAATGATAAAGAATTGTCTTGATACAATATATTGGGCGGAGACAAATCTACTACCAACAAGTAAGAAAAATACATGGGAAATGAAATAATTTTGGCGAGCGAAGCGAAGACGATCCAAGTGCAATCATCCTCGAAGAAATAGCGATGAACACGACTAGAGCTAGAACACCTGCGAAAGACAATAGCACACACCTGACGAGATAACCAGGTCCTCAGAGGGACGTAACAAGACACATAATATCATGCCATATAAACTGAATAAATATTGCTCAAATAAATAAGGGATGCATGCAATAGGGTATCTAACCATACTATAGTGAATGTAATAAGAACAAACCTTTGACGCATGGGTCGGATCAGGAATATCAGGAATCAGGACCGTATCTCCCACTGGAGATAACCGGCAATCAGGACCGTACCTCCCACTGGAGATAACCGGCTATCAGGACCGTACCTTCCATTGGAGATAACCGGCAATCAGGGCAGTGCATATATGACCCATACATTAAGGAACTGTTCTTCCCACCCAATGCCTATTATGTTGTATCCACAACATAAATCCTCTATTAACCGCTAAGTCAAACTAAGCATGCAACCTCTATTAGCGGTTATTCCTATCGCACGGCTTGTACGTACTGGTGGCCAGCCAATCACGCACGTCCGTGTTCTACATGCGACACACAACCTTGTGGTACAATGTGTCAAGGCCATGAATGCAACACACAAAGGTGGTCCCTTAAATCTAGGTTTAATGTGTAAGAAAAATAATACATAGTAGGAAATATAAATGAACAGTAAGTTCTATCAGGTTATGCCATGTATCACAGTTTATTTTGCATAAAGAAAATAAATAATGCATAAAATATGAGCTAAAATAAATAAACAGCAAATGGCAAGGTGTCTTGCCTGAGGGTGGTACGAGAAGCAGCAAAAATCTAACAATCAGAATTGTCAACACGAAAGTCAAAATCCACAAGAAGCTCCGGATGCTGAAACAAACATCACGAACGAGTTTGGAATAAAAGATATGCCTAAAAAATGCCTGTCCAAAAGTCAAATTCTGGAACAGGGGCAAATTCATAATTTTGGGTCAAAACGATGTCCACAGTTGGACCCGCTTTGCACCGAAATATGTGCCAGAACCTAGTGTCTCGAAAGTCATCAAACTATATGTCTACAGATTTGTTTTTCCGAGACGAACTCAACGGTATGTCCAATTTTGGATTCCGATGAGCCGTGCACAAAATCGCCCGTTGAGTGGGATTGTAGGTCCGCCAAAATAGCGTTCCGATCAACGGTCTCAGAATCGGACCAAACTTGGCCCACAGGACCAAAAAAATATTTCGAGTCCAATGGCAAAAGTTTCATCGCGATATGATGAGTGTGCACAAAGTTGTGACTTAGTTTGCAAAGGGTCGATACGGGGTATCTCGACGGATACGCACTGATTTCGTCGCGCATATGCAACGAAATCGGGTTCCGTCAGTTCCCACACGTCGACAACATCTATACGCGCCTTTCGATGCGTATAGTGCGCGACCATGTCGCCCGGTTTGTCGGGGCGCACGCCGTATCGGGGTATTTTTCCACTTTTCGAAAACAGAATTTACAATTTGTCGTGAAACTTTAACAACGTGTAACTTTCTACATACTAGATAAAAAGTGAATCCAGAAGGTGCGTTACAATCTCGGTTATGTTGTTATTCTCTGCCTTCAATTAGTTTTTACAAAATCCTATTGTACAGAAAGAAAAGTGGCCGACAAGTTGGTGTTTTAAAACTGTTTTAAATATTCCAGAAAAGTGGTTTTTCTTCAAATTTGCCTCGATTTACGAGCAAGTTGGATGGCCGTGTCAAAATCCACCTAGAGGATCTCGAAGAGGGTCAAGTCTACTTTCCAGAAAATCTTACGGATCGAAAATCGGTGCTACGAGTAAAAAGTTACGTCGTAGGGAACTAGGGTACCTTGAGTGGGAAAACTGCTCCGTGGATGACGAGGGGCTGACGTTCGACGCTCCGTTCGTCGCGCACAAAACTCCGTCGCTGGTGAAACGAGCTCCTAGGTGAAGAGGGTATGTTCTGCTATAATTTTCGTTTTGGAAGTTTAGGGTTTTGAGGCTTGTGAAAAAAGTTACATATATAACAAGTGGGACGAAAATCCTAATACTTATACTACTACTAATACTAATAGTTAATGGGCCACGTTCGCGGAAATCGTTGGGTTACTGCTGCAGCAACCATGAAATGGTGGGGTGGGCCCGCCCACTCACGTGGGTTGGTTGATTTTTATTTTTATTTTTATTTCTTTTTCTTTTCTTTTCTTTTCTTTTTCTTATTCTTTTTCATTTCTTTTTCTTTTCTTTTCTTTTCTTATTCATTTTATTTATTAAAAAAAATCTTTTTTTAACTATTTTTTTATTTTCTATTATTACTCTATTTAATAACTAAATTCTATTTTATTTATTATTTCTAATTAAAAACTCTTTTCAATAATACAATAATTAGATATATTTATATGCACATATATTCCCACATATATGTATATATAAATATATACACCTTAATAAATCAACACATACACACATACATATATACATATATACACATATATAAGTATATCATATAAACTTACACCCATACTATGCATTACACTCCTAATATTATGCATACATGTATTTTAGCAAAAAAAATTACACAAAATTAATATTAAATAAATTAGCAAATTAGGGGGTTTTACACTAAATGTAAACTGAGTAGCACTGAGTGGTTTGGGCCTATACCTTATCTCCAAACACAAACCAAAAGCTACACTAAACCAAACTAGCCCACCAAATCCCATTTGAGCAATTCTGTCCTCTGGAGACAGAGTTCGGGCTGAACTCTGCCTCCACATAGAGTTATGGCCGAACTCTGTCCCCTAAATTACAGGACCCTAATTTTTAGGGTTTGTTATATGCTAGTTGTCCAACGGCCAAAAATTTAAATTCTTGACATAGTATTCTGGCCGAATTCTGCCTATCCTAACTAGTATAAATAGGCCTTGAATTATCTCATTTTCAATCATTCAATCTTCTCTTCTCTTCTCTATAAGCCTCATATAAGCCTTAACCTTCTCATCTGCTAGCCACAAGCTTCCTAAGCCTCAAAGTGCTCAGTGCTATTCAGTTAGGAGTTTGTATAAGAGTCAAGAAAGTCGCTTGGAAAATTCTAAGCATCGCCACAGCGATCTTTGTAAGAAGTTGACGTGTTCTTCTGAAGAAAAGGCACGGGATGTAAGTACTATTTCACAAATAGTAGATTTAACCTGAGCTAGAGTTCTCAGGCCTGGACTAGTCCTCCACGAGGAAAACCAGGTTAAAAACGACTGTGTTCGCGTATGCTCTCTTGATCTTTATATTTCCGCATTTACTATGATTATTTACTGTTGGTGAAAAGAGTTTAATTTTTATTTGGCTATTATTGTCATAAACTCTATTCACCCCCCTCTAGAGTTGCCTACCTATTCTTTAATTGATATCAGAGATCTGTTCTCTTTACAAGGACTAACATCCTAGAGCTGATCCATGGCAACCACACAACCTATGTTTTCCAATCATGGTGAAGGACAGTCCACTCATAGGCCACCCCTATTTGATGGAACCAACTACACCTATTGGAAAACTAGGATGAGTTTCTATCTCAAGTCTTTAGACTTTGACCTGTGGACCATTGTCACCGATGGTAACAAAAAGTCCGCCAGAATAGTTGTCGAGGGAGATCTCATCAAGAAATCCAACGACAAATATTCTGACGAGGAAAAGAAACAGGCGAGCCTAGATGCTAAAGCTATTAATACTCTTTTCTGTGCAATAGACATTAATGAATTTAACAGGGTCTCGACATGCACCACCTCACACGAAGTATGGAAGTTTCTAGAAGTGACGCATGAAGGAACCACTCAAGTCAAGGAATCTAAAATTAGTCGTCTTACTCAAGAATATGAGGCGTTCAAGATAAAGCCTAATAAGACGATCACCCAAATATTTACAAGGTTCCTTGACGTCATCAACCCTCTGTCATCTCTTGGAAAACAATATATAAATCATGAGAAGATCTGCAAGTTACTTAGGGGCTACCAAAGATTTGGAAGCCTAAGGTAACTGCTATCATAGAAGGCAATGATCTCACCACAATATCTGTGGAAACTTTATTGGGAAAGCTGATGACCCACAAGCTCGACCTCAAAGATTTCGACGAACCTGCTCCAAAGGTAAAAGAGATAGCCCTAAAAGGTCATCGTCGAAGGGCTGATCCTGAAGAGACTGACGACGACAATTTTGAAGGTGATAATCAAGCTCTTCTAGTCCGCAACTTCAAGAAGTTCCTTCATTTCAATCGAAGAAAGAAGGAACAACAAGAAGACGACGAGGAAGAACCAATGTGCTATGGCTACAAGAAGACTGGACACGTTCGAAAAGACTGTCCCTTCGTAAAAAAAGGCAACAGATATGAGAAGCCCTACAAGAAGCCTTCTTCAAGAAAGTATGCCAACACTAGTATTTGGCACGAAAGCGAAGCAAGTGATTCCGAGGAAGAAAATGACTCTCCTCAAGACACCGCTAATGTCTGCCTAATGGCAACATCCGAGAAGGTAACTAGCGAAACTCTCGATGAATTTACTTTTGATGAACTTGGCGATGCGTTTAATGATTTATTAAATGATCACAAGAAAGTCATTAGTAAATATAAGTATGCCAAGGAAAAAATCAAAGGCTATGAAACAGAGATTCAAAATCTTTCCTCTTTACTTAATAATGTTAGAAACACTCCACCCACGGAAGTCACTGATGAGGAGTCCAAACTTAAGTTAAGCCTACATGATGTCGAAGCACTTATTGAAAAGCAAACACGTGAGATCTCAGCACTCAACAAAGAGCTTGCTGAAGAAAAGAACAAACACAAGGTCTCTATTGCTAAGATTAATGGTTTAAATGCTAAGTGTAATGAACTACATGCTGCCTCTAAGAAATTAGATATTAGATTGGGGAAACAGGTTGCTCAACCTCAAACCCAATCATATAGTCACAACACACACACACAAAACACAAGACCACTCATAATAGCAAAATACGTCACCCACTTGCAGCACGTAACCATGCTTACATATATATGTACTCCCATGCAACATGTAAACCACATGCACATGGACATCATTCTCAATCCTCACATAGTCATTATCCTGCTAACTATCACCATGCTGCACATAGACATAACCATCATCTAGCTGCTACATATAGTCACTATCCTGCTGTTCCACACAACTATCACCATGTTGCATATAGACATCACTATCAACCTGCTCCCAACACAAATAAACATGCTACTTGCACATACTGTGGATTACATGGTCATATCTCACCGCAGTGTAGAATTAGGAAATTAGTTGATATCAATCTATATGTATGGGTACCGAAGACTAACATTTGAGGACCCACAAGAACTTGGGTACCAAAGGTCACATCTACTCGTGATGTAGGTGGACCTTCCTTCCTCAACTAAAAGCAAGTTGATTCTCGATAGTGGATGCTCGCGACACATGACGGGAAACGCAAATCTTTTTGCATCACTATCGATGAAGAGGGAAGGGTATGTATCCTTCGGTAACAATTTAAAGGGCTACATCATAGGTAATAGTACTATTGGTTATCCTCCTTCTCCTGTAATAATGGATGTCTGCCTAGTGACCGAGTTAAAGCATAACCTGCTCAGCATAAGTCATCTTGCTGATCATGGATATGATATTAACTTTGGACAAAATAAATGCTAAATTTATGATAGGTCAACGGGAGACATTGCTTTTGAAGGGATAAGAGAAGATAACATTTATATTTTCTATCTATCTAAAAATACTAACAGTGCAGGAAGATGCCTCTACACCTACAAGGATGAGAGACTGTTGTGGCACCAGCGTCTTGGTCATGCCAATATGGATACTATATTCAGGCTATCAACAAAGAAGCTAGTAAGAGGTCTGCCCGACATCACATTTAAGAAGGACACGGTATGTGCCGAATGTGAACTGAATAAGGCAACTAAATCTTTATTTCATTCCATAAACACTGTAAGTACTACTAGAACCTTGTAATTACTGTACATGGACTTATTTGGTCCTAGTAGAGTAGCCAGTCTTGGTGGAAAACTCTATGCTTTTGTTATAGTAGATGATTTTTCTAGATTTACTTGGATTTTTTTCCTTTCAAACAAAAGCGATGCGATTTCAGTTTTTAAAATCTTTGCCAAAAAGGTCCAAAACAAAAAAGGCTACATGATTACTTAAATCCGAAGTGATTATGGAGGCGAATTCGAAAATTCCTATTTTGAAAAGTTTTACGAAACAAATAGTTTTGATCATGAGTTTTCTTGTCCTTGAACTCTGCAACAAAATGGTGTTGTGGAGCGGAAGAATAGGACTCTTGGCGATATGGCTAGAGTTATGTTGAATAAATTTTTACTTCCGAAATATTTTTGGGCAGAAGCTGTCAGTACAGCATGCCATATTTTAAATAGGGTGCTTATTCGACCTATTTCGAAGAAAACACCCTATGAGCTTTGGTTCGGTAGGACTCCTAATGTCTCATATTTTAGAGTGTTTGGTTGTCGCTGTTTTATCCTAAACACTAAAGACAACTTAAGCAAATTTGATGCCAAAGCTGAGGATGGTATTTTTCTTGGTTATGCTGCCAAGAGTAAAGGATATAGAGTATTCAACAAACGCTTAATGATTGTAGAAGAATCTACTAATGTGACATTTGATGAGGAAAATAGTACAACAGCTATCCCCGACGATGATGTTGAACCACCAACTTCCACGTCGATGACTACCACCCCTGAAACTAATTCTCTGGAGGGCTTACCGAAGAAGTTCGCATTTAAGCCATCACATCCAGAAAACTTGGTAATAGGTGAGGTATCACGTGGAGTAAGTACCCGATCATCGTTAAGAGATTCCATTGCAAGCACTGCTTTTATTTCACAAATTGAGCCTAAAACTGTTTTAGAAGCTTTTAATGATGAGTTTTGGATTTCAGCTATGCAAGAAGAACTCAACCAATTCGAAAGAAGCCAGGTTTGGGAACTTGTTCCTAAACCAGCTAACCATTCGATCATTGGTACTAAATGAATTTTTCATAACAAAGTAAATGAAGATGGTTCAGTCACTCACAATAAAGCTCGTCTAGTAGCTCAAGGGTACAACCAAGAGGAAGGTATCGACTACGATGAGACGTATGCTCATGTTGCAAGACTTGAATCCATTCGGATGCTTTGTGCCTTTGCAAACTTTCAAAATTTTAAACTTTTCCAAATGGATGTCAAAAATGCTTTTCTAAATGGTTTTATTAAGGAGAAAGTTTTTGTAAAATAACCCCCTGGTTTTGAAAATTATAAATTTCTCGACCATGTTTTGAAACTCAAGAAAGCGCTATATGGCCTCAAACAAGCCCCCAGAGCTTGGTATGAACGCATAAGCAATTTCTTGCTAGATAAAGGTTTTTCAAAAGAAAAGATTGACACTACACTTTTTTTCAAAAGTTTTCAAGACACCATTCTTTTAGTGCAAATCTATGTTGATGATATAATATTTGGGTCAACTAATGAAAATCTATGCCAAGATTTCTCTAAGTATATGTAGAACGAATTTGAGATAAGCATGATGGGAGAGCTCACCTACTTCCTTGGATCGCAAGCCAAGCAAACTTCGCAAGAAACTTTCATCAGCCAGTCCAAATACACAAAGGATATGGTAAAAAAGTTTGATCTTGACAACGTCAAACCAATCAGCACCCCTATGGCTACTACAACCAAGTTGGAACCTGATGAAAGCGGTAAACCTGTTGGCCAACGTAAGTATCGAGGTATGATTGGTAGTCTACTTTATCTAAATGCTAGTCGTCCCGATATCATGTTTAGTGTTTGTCTGTATGCTCGCTATCAAGCTAGTCCTCAGGAATCACACATGTCCGCCGTTAAGCGTATCTTTCGATACCTTAAGGGTATTGTTACAGTGGGCTTGTGGTATCCCAAATCCACATCCTTTGTCCTTATTGGTTATTCGGATGCTGATTTTGCGGGATGCAAAGTCGACCGTAAAAGTACAAGCGGCACGTGTCATTTATTAGGTAAGGCTCTAGTCTCATAGTTTAGCAAGAAGCAGAATTCTGTTGCACTATCCACAACAGAAGCTGAATATATCGCAGCTGGTCGTTGTTGTGCACAAATTCTGTGGATGAAGCAAACCCTTGCTGACTACAACTATCCTTTATGCACATTCCTATATTATGTGATAACACTAGTGATATCAACCTTACTAAGAACCCTATATGTCACTCACGCACGAAACATATTGAAATTCGTCACCACTTTTTGTGTGATCATCAACAGAATGGCACTATAAATTTAGAATTTATTGACACTACTCATCAGCTGGCAGATTTCTTTACAAAACCACTATCCGAAGAGCGATTCAACTTTCTTTATCACGAATTAGGAATTTTGGATGAAGCGGGTATTCATTAAATTGGCCTGCATAAATATCGATTATGTCACGGTTCTTTATGATGACTTTGCTATGGGTACAAGCCGAAAGGGTCCTTCTAACAATAAGGTGTAAAAGCCTAAGCGACAAGGTGCACTAGTCTTCGGACTACCGCTAGCTGGGATCCGGCCCCTGCAGCTACCCCATGGCAGTTTCACCATACTGATTTATGTCATAAATCCTTGTTTATTATATGGTTCAATTTTATTGATAACTTGCTAAATTCAAATTTTCGAACTTCATTTCGGTTACTCTATTCAGCTTTTATTTGAAAATTTTCTACTTGGGCATTTACTTTTGTATTTCTAAAAATTTCTTTTCCCTCTTTTCACTCTTTTCAACTTAGCATTGGTTTCAAACTAATTTCAAACTGGCTTTAGTTCGGGTCCCAGAACACAGAACTCAGGCCGAAATCTGCCTAAAACAGAGTTCGGGCCGAATTCGGTCTGTATATTCCAGAACTCCCAGTTGCTCACAGCCGTTCATCCATTTTGATCCTAGGGTCCAGGATTCACCCGTCCATTCGAACCCTCTTTCTTAAAATCGGGTTCTCCCTCTATCTCCTCTCCATTGCCTCCTCTAAAACTTCTCCACCTCCTTCCTCTTCAAACCCTAACCCTAGATTTCCCTTCCTAGTGTAAATTTCTTCTCCAAACTCAAGGA
Organism: Iris pallida; assembly: GCA_029216955.1. Lineage (NCBI taxonomy): Eukaryota > Viridiplantae > Streptophyta > Magnoliopsida > Asparagales > Iridaceae > Iris > Iris pallida. The sequence goes on from JANAVB010003600.1 coordinate 13,908,947, forward strand.
GAAGATCTCTTGCATCATTCTCTTCCATCCTCAACTATTCTCTTGAGGTATAATTTCTCCTTTTTCTTCATCTCAATTTTATATTTTTCTTCATTGTTCATGGCACCTAGGTTGTTTAATAGAGGAAAGAGGGTTAGAACTGAGGTGCTTCCTCATCGAACCCTCCTCCTCGTGATGATCAACCTATTCATCCTCTTTTTAATCCACCACAACCCCATGACCCCGACACATTCGATGATCAAATTTTTGTGTCATTGGACGCCTCCAACGAATGGTTCAATGATTTTCGATCACGGCCCGTGTGCGCGGGTCATCCCATCAACTTCACTATATTTTCTCGTTATGACCCATTATTCCATGATCTTTGTCTTGATGAATTAGTTTCTACAAATTCACTTATCTACTTGAATGCAATTCAAATGTTTTATTGCAATCTCACCTTTGATGATACACGTTTATATTCTCGTGTTGCTGGCATTGATATCTCATTCGATGACTTTGAACTTGCGGAATATCTCGAGATTCCGGAACCCAACTCATGGGAGAAGCTTGTCGATGCACACAAGTTTTAATTCTCCGATGGGTCTTTCCTTGAGAGTTTTAATGACGATTTGTGTACCCCGAACACACGTCCACGCAAGTTACTTACAAAATTCCTTAACCCCTATTTCTACGAGCTTCATCATATTGTCTTCTCCACAATCCTGTCCAAAGCGGGATCGACTGATGAAGTTTCGTATTTTGAGATTTCTACTTTGTATCACCTTCACTTCCTTGTCCCGTTCAACCTTCCACGTACTATGATGGACTGGATGATCAATACAAGGAAGAGACCACGATCTTTGGTCTATGCTCTCTATCTGCCTATGGTTTTTCGTGCCTTTCATGTCCCTCTAGATGAGTGCCAATTCCTTCTAGCCCCTGCCTTCCTATCTAAGGCAAGGTGGCTTCAGGCAGCTGTCGGATCTCCTGTTGAGTCCGAGCATTTTGATGCTCAGGCTGATGCACCTGCTCTTGGACAGCCTGCGCCCGCACCTCCTGCTACTCTTGAGTCTATTCAGATCATGTTTCGTGATCGTTTCATGTTGGAGGACGACTGCTGGACCTAGCTCGACTATCGTACCACCTTGCAGATGAGTGCCATCAGCAACTCATTGCATGACATCCGGTATACTATGTCTCAGCATCCTTCTATGCCACTTCCTATGGAGCAGGATCCATCTCGCGATGGATACCGTATCGATGACCCTTGGGTTATGCACTATCTGGATCCGGATGCGGCCTTCGTGGATCCTCTTCGTTCGGATACTGATCCATCTGACGGCGCTGGACCATCTCGCGCTTTATGATGGATGTGGTCCCTTACCTGCTGCTGCTGCTGAGGATCTTATTTTAGTTTTTATGCATTATGGACTTCTATTTTATGTAGTTTCTTTTATTGTATAAGTACACTTTATGTTCTGCGGATCTTCAGACTTTATATGCAGTTTATCATTACTATGGTGTGCTTGCCAGTTACTTTCATTTACAAATTTCTGTTTGTTTAAGATTGCTAAATGACAAAAGAGGGAGATTTATTTGATATTCGATATTCATATCATATTATCAATTAACTATGTTTTGGTAGAGATTGTGTTTATCAGGAAAAAGGAACATTGGCTTACAGAGAAGCAATGTTTACGGGGGAGCTATCGCGTCTATGCATGTCTACTTCTTGTTTCCAGGTATGAACATTGAATATACAAATATTATTTTGTCAATTATCAATATGGGAGAGATTGTTGACCCAAAATTACAGTCAACCAAATATTGATAAAATTAACAATATGATACTTGTCATAATTCAATATGACACATCAAGACAGAACTCAGTACAAGACGGACGTCGGCTCTCTCCTGCAGCGTACTCAGTTTTTAAGTCTGTATTTTTACATTTATTGAGTCTAGCTAAATGTAAACTGAGTAGCACTGAGTGGTTTGGGCCTATACCTTATCTCCAAACACAAACCAAAAGCTCCACTAAACCAAACTAGCCCACCAAAGCCCATTTGAGTAATTATGTCCTCTGGAGACAGAGTTCGGGCCGAACTCTGTCTCCACACAGAGTTCGGGACGAACCTTGTCCCCTAAATTACAGGACCCTAATTTTTAGGGTTTGCTGTATGTTAGTTGTCCAACGGCTAAAAATTTGAATTCTTGACACAGAATTCTGGCCGAATTTTGCCTATCCCAACTAGTATAAATAGGCCTTGAATTCTCTTATTTTCAATCATCCAATCTTCTCTTCTCTTCTCTATAAGCCTCATATAAGCCTTAACCTTCTCATCTACTAGCCACAAGCTTCCTAAGCCTCAAAGTGCTCAGTGCTATTCAGTTAGGAGTTTGTGCAAGAGTCAAAAAAGTTGCTTGAAAAATTCCAAGCATCGCCATAGCGATCTTTGTAAGAAGTTGACGTTCTCTTCTGAAGAAAAGGCACGAGATGTAACTACTATTTCACAAATAGTGGATTTAATCCTGACCTAGAGTTCTCAGGCCTGGACTAGTCCTCCAAGAGGGAAACAAGGTTAAAAACGATTGTGTTTGCGTATGCTCTCTTGATCTTTATATTTTCGCATTTACTCTGATTATTTACTGTTGGTGAAAAGAGTTTAATTTTTATTTGGCTATTATTGTCATAAACTCTATTCCCCCCTCTAGAGTTGCCTACCTATTCTTCAAGAACCATATGTGATTTTGGATCACTACATTGGAGCTGACATCAGCAATTGATAAAATCATTATATGATATATTCTTCGGATATATAAAGCACCAAAGATCACTAAGATCTAGTGTAAGAATACACATGTAGAATAACTTAGATACTCATAAGCTGATAGGTCCATGTGGCAGACTATCATAGGAGTACCATAGACTCTATCATTTTGTGATAATAATTCTATCATATAACTGCTAAAGCAGGATCTTGTGAATTCTAAGATGAACAGGTACCTGCAACTGCGCTTCAAGACATTAAAAATAGCCTAAAAAGTATAAAAAAAAATATGGTTCGTGACTATAAAAGTCATAGAAGAACTTACAGATCTCTTGACGAAGAGTATGTTTACTTTTGATGAAGAGTTTACCTAGGAATTTAATCCTAGAATCATCGAGGGGGATAGGGTTAAGCCCATAAGTAAGTTACCGACAGTGACAACCGAACCGAGTTTGACTAGAGATCCCAAGAAGCCGGTTCAATGGGTAGAAACAAGCTAGACTTAGGTGACTATTATGGAATACTGACCTTTGAGTTTAAAATTTTCTTAAGCTAATGCCCAGGTGGTTGTACGATGATGTAGGTGATAGTGTTCTGGTGTGATTGGGTTATAATGAGTTTTAAAAACTTTTAATATGTCAAAGCATAATTATGCAGGGTTGACTCCAGCCACTAACCCTTTGAGGACTTACCTACGTGAGAGGTCGTGAAGGTCGCGAGTATGGGATAGGGCGATCCCAGAAAACTCCCATGAATAAAAAAAAGTGTGCATGGCCAATAAAAAATAGACCCAAGAACCTCTAGCATACTATATGTGTTATTTTTTTGAATCTAGTTCAGAAGTCTGATTCAAGGCATAGTCTATCAAGCATTTCTTCAGATAAAAACAATAGTCACTAAGTGAGATTCAATTCTATAGTCCATCTTATCTAAGCATAGTATATAATTGGCCCAAACTCTCAACTCTTATTCTTTTATTATCTTCTTCGAAGCTTCGAAATTTTTTTTAGGGGGTATTGTTGTATAATTTGGGAAAAATCCAACTCCTTTCTTCCTCTCTTCAATGTCCTTTAATTTGTTATCCAATATTTTCAACCGTTTTGTTTTGTTTAAATATTGATCTTTTCAATATTTATTTCATATTCATTGGTATTTTATGGGCTAGTGCTTCATGACCAAATGACTAAATAACTAGTCATAAATTTCTATTAAAATATATTGAATATGTAGGAAGAGGGGCTGCCTATATATGTATCCATATTTTTAGTATTTAGAAGACACTTGAGAAAAGTAACCATATGATTCCTTCTCCTCCAAAAATTACAATCATATGATTCTTCTTTCTCATTTTTGAGCTAAGTTCGGATCATTCTTCTAGAGTTGTGTGCAACAATGGGAAGCCGGTAGCAAGAGATTTTACCTCTAGGAGAATTCGAGAGAAAATCTGCACATAGACCTCGAATAATCTATTAGGGCAATGTTTCGCGCATGACTTCCTGTAGACCGGTAACTCTAATATTATATTATTTTGCTATTCTACTTTTCAGGATAACAAAGAAATATTTTCCAACAACAGCCTACTTGTAGGGCAGGGGTTCCCACGGGTATTGGCCGGATTCGAGCCCCCCTCTATCCAGAATGGCTGCATGGCGTAGCTACGATTTTGGGCTGACAACACACACAGACACACACACACATATATATATATATATATATATATATATATTTTTTTTTTTTTTTTTTTTTTTTTTTTATATATATATATATATATATATATATATATATATATATATATATATATATGGGAGCGGATCAAAAGCCCCTCTTAGAAAACCCCCACTCTTAGCCGTCCATTAAATGTTAATATTAATGTTAATATTAATGTTAATATTAATTTTTATTTTTATTTTTATATTAATGTTAATGTTAATATTAATGTTAATATTAATGTTAATGTTAATATTAATTTTAATGTTAAGTTTAATGTTAATTTTAGTATTTAACATTAATATTAACATTAACATTAATATTAACATTAAATGGACGGCTGAGAGTGAGAAAATTTTTAGAAAATTTTCTAAGAAAAACTTTTGATCCGCTTCATATATATATATATATATATATATATATATATATATATATATATATATATATATATATATATATATATATATATATATGGCAAATGACCTCTAGCCTAGTAGTTAGGAGATCGATTCCCGGTGGGAGCGTTCGCCACAATTACCTACTTTCAATATATATATATATATATATATATATATATATATATATATATATATATATATGGAGAGAGAGAGTGCGTGTGTGTTGGATTAGTCTAGAATAGTATTGGTGTTGATTGCTAATGGTGGAGAGAGAGAGAGAGAGAGAGATAGTTGGATTCTTCTAGAATAGTATTGGTGTTGATTGCTAATGGTGGCGACACTATGCATACATTTCCATAATAGTGTTTTGAAAAATTTGAGTTTGACTTTGTATCCAACTTGTTACTAAAAGACAGAGAGATGGAAAATAAGTGTTCTATTACCATACAAACACAACACTTTCGTAACCTAGGGCATAATGGTAGAATTTAAATATAAATGCTCTCTTACCGAGTCTTTGATTCAACATTGAAACATAAATATAACAATAGCAAATATAAAACAAATTTTATTTTAAAGTGACACTTTCCGAGATGCCCCCCATAAATAAGCTTATTACATGATAGTGCAAGAATCTTGTGGATCCTCTTCGCAGAATAACTTGTTGGTTTGGTAAGCAGCTGCACCGTACACGGGTTCACTATAGACCATCAACGGTTGGGTTTCGTAAGCGGATCTGTTATAAGCCATTACCGGCTGGCTATCGTAAACCGGTCTACTGTAAACTACCGGCTGGCTTTCTGGGATCCACCCATACGATGCGCCATAACCAGTGTTGTTAGCACACCCACAGTTGCAATAACCCCCATAATAGCCATCATAACCCGGCCTGCCGTAGCAAACCGGACCGCATTGCCAAGCCGGCTGGTAGACCATCCCCGCTTGCGAAGCCTTGACGGATGCTACCGGGTCGGTTTTCACCGGTTCCGCCGCCTTGGGCTTGTCTTTCTTCGGACCTTCTCCCTCCGCAGGCTTCGCATTGGCTTTGGCAGCTTCGGCCGGCTTCGCATCTTTGGCCTTGCCATCCCCACTCGGCTTGTCCTTGGTTGGCTCGGCCGGTGCAGCTGGCTTTGGTGCGTCCTTGGGCTTGTCCTTCTTTGCTTCCGCTGGCGCGGCCGACTTCTCCTTTGGCTTCTCTTTCGCCTGTTCGACCGGCTTGTTGTCCTTTGGCTTCTCTTTGGCTGGTTCGACGTCTTTAGGCTTTTCCTTGTTGTCTTTGATTTGTATGTCTTTGATGACCTTGCAAGCCTTACAGCAGATCTTCTTGACTAGCCTCTTGGGATCGAACGGGCCTGATATCGTGACTGTCTGGTTCTTCTCATCATAGTAGATCGACTGGATGCGTTCTTTCTCTGCAAATTTTAAAGTGCAATACAAAATAAGTGAGAATTATGATAATAAGTGAGAACTATTATATACGTGCATATCGGCAAGGGCGGAGGTAGGATTCTGAAGTAGGGTGGGCTAGATTAGGTCGGAACGGGCTGGCCATGGATACACTTATATAAAAAAACCAAAAAAAAATTTTAACATACGAAAAAAAAGGCAAATGTTAAAGGCCATCCCCAAATTACTAAGGACAATCCTCCTACTAAGGACAACCATGAATTTTTTTTTTTACTAAGAGCAACCAAAGTTGCACAAGTTTACTAAGGGCCACCGAGAAAAAAAAAAAATTTGTGAAGCCCTGCAGTCCGCCATCCTCGACGAGGTCTTCCGCACCTACTCCGACTTCGTCCTCCCCGGCACCGGCGGGCTCTCCCTCCCGGGCCTCCTCCGCACCTACGACGACGGCGCCGGCGACGTCGACGCCCTCTCATTCTCCCCCGCGGGGGACCTGGACGCCGACGCTCCTTCCTCCTCCGCCGCGGATGGTCCCTCCGATTCCGCCTACGCTGCCGCCATTACCGCAAGGTAAATGGAAGAAGCCGCATGTAACAGGAAAAAAAAAATAATAAATAAAAGATAAAAGATAAAAAAATATATACAATAAAAAGAAGAAAAAAAAAAAAGGAGGAAGAAGAAGTGAGAACTCGTCTTTCTTCATTTTTAGGTGGTGGTGGTTCCGTAGCTTTCCCTTTTGTCATCCCCATCCATAATAGCAACAGGAAAAAAAAAAAAAAAAGCAAAGAGAAGAGAGCAGCCATGTCGTGCTCTTCGTCCTCCGGAGAAGAAGACGAAGGTCTGGACGAGTACAGAAAAGGAGGGTACCACGCCGTCCGGATCGACGACCAGTTCGGTGGCGGCCGATATATCGCCCAACGGAAGCTCGGCTGGGGACACTTCTCCACCGTCTGGTTCGCCTACGACACCCGATCCCAAGTAACAAACAATTTTTGAAGGACTGCAGGACGAGCCCTGCAGTCCCGTCTTCACTCTGGACTGCAGGCAAGTCCTGCAGTCCTATTTACGAAGGGTCATTGGAGGACTGCAGGCAAGTCCTGCAGTCATGACTTCACTTTGGACTGCAGGCAAATCCTGTAGTCACTGTTGGTGGCTCTTAGTGTTTTCAAAATGACAAACTTGTAATTTTTTTTAAAATTTGAAGCTGGTGGCCCTTAGTAATTTGGGGGTGCCTTTAACATTTGCCAAAAAAAAAAACATAAAAACTTTTTAGGAGGGGCTGGAGCCCACCCCAGCCCCCTGGTAGCTCCGCCACTGCATGTCGGGAGGCCACCTTTATATGTTCAAAACATTTTCTATTACTATCATAGGTGACATCACATTGAATGATTAAGATGTATACCATGGAATTGTTCCGTCTCACCAAGCATAACCACATCGATAAGAACTAAGGGGGCGTTTGGTACGCGGTATTTTTTTTATTTCCGAAAAAATTTAAGATGAGAATCTATTACCGCGTTTCTTTGGCTTATAAAAAATTTATTCCCGGGAATTATAAATACCCGGGTAAATAGTTTACCCACAAAACATGGGAATTCTATCCCTTGAGAATAGGTGGGTATTTTTTTTTTTGCTCGGGCAAAAAAAAAATTGCCTAAATTTTTTTCTTCTTTTTTAATCAATTTTGATTAGTTTTGAACATTTTTTTCTTTTTTTGTCGTTTTTATCGTTTTTTTTGTCATTTTTTGTCGTTTTTTACAATTTTTTTGTCGTTTTAAGCAATTTTTTGTCGTTTTTACCCTTTTTTTGTCTTTTTTGTCACTTTTTGATTATTTTTTGTCGTTTTTATCGTTTTTTTGTCATTTTTTGTCGTTTTTACCATTTTTTTTTGTCGTTTTAAGCGATTTTTTGTCGTTTTTACCCATTTTTTGTCTTTTTTGTCACTTTTTGATTATTTTTTGTCGTTTTTATCACTTTTTTGTCATTTTTTTTCGTTTTTACCATTTTTTTGTCGTATTAAGCAATTTTTTGTCGTTTTAAGCAATTTTTTGTCATTTTTACCCATTTTTTTGTCTTTTTTTGTCATTTTTTGATTATTTTTTGTCGTTTTTACCATTTTTTTGTCGTTTTAAGCGATTTTTTGTCGTTTTTACCCATTTTTTGTCTTTTTTGTCACTTTTTGATTATTTTTTGTCGTTTTTATCCAACTTTTGTCCTTTTTGTCGCTTTTTTGTCAATTTTTTGTCGTTTTAAGCGATTTTTTTTGTCGTTTTTGTAGTTTTTTTGCTGTTTTTATCGATTTTTAGTCGTTTTTGTCGTTTTTTTCGCTTTTGGTCATTTTTACTTATTTTATGTCGTTTTTTTATCATTTTTGTCGCTTTTACCGTTTTTTGTCGTTTTTGTCGCTTTTTGGTTATTTTTTGTCGTTTTAATCGATTTTTTGTCGTTTTAACCGATTTTGTGTTCTTTTTTGTCGTTTTTATCGATTATTTGTTTTAACCGATTTTTTGTCATTTTTTGTCGTTTTAACCGTTTTTTTTATTTTTTGTCGTTTTTGCCGCATTTTGGTATTTTTTTCGTTTTTACCGATTTTTTTGTTGTTTTTACCATTTTTTTCGTTTTTACCGGTTTTTTGTCCTTTTACCGGTTTTTCTATATTTGTTCATTTTTTTTCGTTATTATTATTTTTTATTTTTTTCCCGGGAATATTTATATTGTCACCAAACATGGGAATGTAATTTTTCCGGAAATCTAATTCCTTGGAATTTGATTTCCGGGAATATAGAATTCCCGGCTATATAGTATTCCGCATACCAAACGCCCCCTAAGGGTAGTAAATATCTTGCGTCATGGATGGGCTCAAACTAATAAATTGTAATTCAATTGCTAATCAGTATATCTAACCTAAAGGAGCCCAGGAACTAAGCGTCATAGAACAAGCGAATGCTTTAAAAAAAATAGAAATTGTGCGACATACTGATATAGCAATCAGAATTGGTGGATCGGCCCAAGATCCAGAGAGGAAGTCCAAAAATAAGCGGTTGGTTGAGAAGACAATAAGGAAGAAACCCATTAAGCTGACATCCGTCTAGAAAACCCATATGCCAAACCCATCCTTGACAAATTATTTAAGTGTAATCAGTTGATGACGGCTGATTTTCAATAGAGAAATGAGTTGATTTGCATAGAACATGAAGCATTCAATGACGATGCAGACAAAGACTAACTAAAACCCCAACCAATTTAAAGAGGAAGATGTGACACTTGACGTGGTAAGGAAAATCATTTTAATTAGTACATGATGACTACTTGTAAAGGAATATATAAGATATCGGAACCTGGTGCGCCACTAAGGCAGGAGGTTTTGGGGCATGTACGATAACTGGAACCATGAAAACATCATTAACATACATTTGGTTGAAGGTGCAAGATTAACTTTAAAGAAGCATCTAGAAATACTCACTACAAGAAATTTTGCTTATAGTGACGGAAGTCAGTGACGGAATGAATATTCAGTCACTAGTAAAAGATTAATTGTGTCGGATTAAGGAAAACGTTAGTAATACTATTTTTGACGGAATAAATATTTAATGGTGACGGACTATGCAGTCACTAAACTTTATTTAATTATTAAATAAGAAGATAGACATGAAAATTTTTAATATGTTTCATGAAAAATATTAGGGACTTTTAAATCAGTCACTAATAAAAAAGTAGTTTAATATTAAATAATAAATTTAATAAGAAAAAATAATCTAATAGTTTTAAATATTTGGGCCCGAATTAGCGGGATTGAAAAATTAGACGCCACTTTTTTTTTCACATGTGCCATCATTTTTTTCTTTACAGAATATTTGGTCACAAATGGTTTATGATTCTTTCCTCCTCTAAATATTTACTCCTCTAAAATTTTCTCGTCCTCTCCTCCTCCTCTCATACTTCTCTAGGTCATGAGGATTTTATTCTCCTTGTAATTCTCTCATCTCTTCCGTTATTTACTCATCTCCTCCTTCTCTAATAATTTTTTATTTTGTTTTAAAGGTGTTCATCTAGAGAGGTTAGCGGAGTTCAATTCTCTTCGACCACTCTAGGTCAGTGAAGTTCAACCCTTTTCCACCGCTTTTCGTCCAAAGAGGAAGTCCCATCGGCTCCATGGAGAAATTTCACCGGCTCAAGTAAATTTTAAAACCCTAACCATAATTTTCTTTCCCTATTTACGCTATTTTTATATTCTTTAATTGTTTGTTTCTACAATTTTCTAATTTTATTTGCGTAGGAATGCGACTATATCTTTTTAGTGACATGAGACGTTGGAATTGCGACAAAGAGCGTATGTCCAAGCAATGGGACCGGAGATGCAAAATCGAGTACGTGGTCAGGGACTTGGTGTGACGTGAAATCGAATGCTTTATCATGTTTCATTATTAAAATTTAACATCAATTTGTGTTGATGTACAATGTATTTTTTTTGTTAATAGCAGACTTAACTTTATTTTGGAGTACATTTTATTTTTGAGTTGTTTGTCTAATCTGATGAATATATTATTTTTGGCTTCAATTTTTTTAGTAAGAGTCCACTTATACAATCTTGGATGAAGAAATTGTGATTTCATCAGAATATGGTGGAAAAAATTAGCTTCTACTTATTAATCAAGTAATAATGACTGATTTACTATATTATTAATGACATCAAACAATTAGGAATGTGGTTCAAAAAATTTATAATTTTATTAATGGCCTAACATTAGTGACTAACCTATTAATTAGTGATAATTTTATTAATGACCAAACAATAATGGCTGATTTATTATTAGTAATAATTATTAATGACCAAATATTAGTGACTGACATATTAGTTAGTAATAATTTTATTAATGACCAAACAATAGTGACTGACTTATTAGTTAGTAATAATTATTAATGACCCAACAATAGTGACTGACTAATTAGTTAGTAATAAATATTAAATACTTTTTTATATTGAAAGATAAATACTTATCTAGGTGGCATGTTCAATTATAGTGACGGATTTAGGAATTCATCCGTCACTAGTAGTATTAGTGTCGCTCGTAGTAGTGACTGACATTAACTCCGTTACTCATGTGTTTAGTCCGTCACTAATATCATTTCTGACAAAATTCAGTCACTATTAATATATATTAGTGACTGATCTTCGTCGTAACTATAAGCAAATTTTTTTGTAGTGACTCTATCGAGTGGATTCAAAAGGACTTGAGCGTCAAAGTGACAGAGCAGTGCTGAGTTCCTTTCTCTTTTGGAACTTAAAGAGACAAGACTAATTGTGACATGATGTAAGACTCTGTATTTATTATATGTTTCTTGAAAGGACTTAGTTGTTCAAATTTTGAACGAAGCATGACATACGTGATAATACGTCGGTTGGTGAAGGACGAGGTGAAGTACACTCTTTTGCCCTTGCATGAAAGTACCCGAACTGCATCTTTAAAACAAGAGGGAAGACTTCTCCATTGTTGGGGTACAATTTTTTTGTATTGAAGGAAGCGTAGAGGCCAAAAAGTCGATTGAAGGAGCAACGATTCCAATTGTCGTATGATTGATAGAAGGTAAGTTTTGTGAAATTCATCCAATTATTCTTCACAGAGGGTTACTACCCATGTGTGACATCTACCACTGCCTTCATCTTGTTCCTACAACGAGTTCGCTGAACTTACCACATTACTGCATAAGTCCACGTAAGAACAATATTATTTGGGAGAAGGTGGAGGATTTGATGTAAAAGGGAACATTACTGAAAGCATGAGCTTGTTCACAGTCCTACTTATTGACATTGAAGAATGATGACAACTAGAGGATAGAGGATATGCGTAGACATTCGTGCGGTTAACAAAATCACAGTTTCCTATAAGTTTCAAATACAATGACTAATTAATGTTCAACCGACTAAGAAGAGAATAATTTTTTTCAAATAGAATTTTGAAATGACTACCACCAAATATGTATCTGGTTAGGGGATGAGTAGAAGATAGCATTTAAGATGTGGGATGGGTTGTTTGAATTTCTCATGTCATTGAGGTTATCCAACACATATACATCTAATGAATCAAGCGCTTTGACATCGTCAAGGTTTTCTACTTTGATGACATACTCATCTACAACAAGCACCGCGATGAAAACATGGAGCACATGACAAAGGTTTTTATGTGTTGAAGTGAAACAAACATTACGATAATTTGAAGAAGTGTCAAGTCGAAGTTGATTTTTCTTGATTTCAACTGGGGTGCGATTGTCATCCATGTCAATGAGGAGAAGATTAATGTATCTAATGAGTGACCTACATAAAAGACTGAAGAAGTGGAAGCTTCCACGGGGTGATGACATTTTACCATTGGTTCGTTATGGATTTCAACAAATCATAGCTCTATTACAGAATGTATGGAGAAGAAGAAGTTTAATTGGGGAGAAGAAGCCTCAAAGAGATTTTCGGTGATCAAGGAGAAGCTTTGCATGACATCGCTCTTGGGGCTTCAAAATTTTGAAAAGCTCTTTGAAGAACAGTGCGACGCTAGCGACTTATTGTTAGCCGTGGTATAGTCACAAGAGAAGCAACCTATGGAGTTCTTTATTGGGAATCTTAGCGACATTCTATGTAAGTAGTCAATCTAAAATGAGTTCTGTGTAGTAGTGCACACAGACAAGAATTTGGAGAAGTACATGGCGGATAAAGAATTTGTACTTTATTTTGATCATGAATTCCTTATGTATTTGAGGTGCTAGAAGTGCATCCACAGTGATATACATGCGAGGTGGTGCATATTTCTACAAAAGTTTTTGTACAAGCTCGTGCTCAAATTTGGGGCTTTTTATCGAGTAGTCGATGCACTTAATAGGAGGGCTTCTTTATTAGCCACACTCAATCAGGAGGTGGTTGGGCTATCTAAGAAAGACGAAGATTTTATGACGATATAGGAATCACTATGTCATAAATAAGTCATCAATGACTTGCACATCCATAAAGGCTTTTGATGAAAGGAGACCAACTTTAGATGCCTTTTACATTCCTGAGGGATAAGTTGATTATAGAGCACCATAGCAACTTGATTGCACACTTACGATGATACAAGATTATGGCTGTTGTATCCTCAAGATACATTGGCCACAGTTGAGAAGAGATGTAGGGAAGAACGTGCAGAAATATTATGCGTTCCGATTGGAGTCCAGTCTGGATTTGGTAGCAACATATTTGTGGAATCCAAATCTAGCTAAATATTTGATTTGATTATATTTTGATGTCCATAATTAGTGTTGTGCTATTTTAGATATAATAGGATTCCTATTTTAGGAAATCTTATTATGATCTAAAATAGGTTATTGATGGAATATTTTAGGTATAATAGGATTCCTATTTTATCCTATTTAGGAAATCCTATTATAACTAGAATATGATTTTCTCATCCTATATATATGGGGTGAGGGTGGAGGCACAAAGCACATCATAAGTGGAGATTTAGGGTGCTCGTCCACAAGGAAATCTAAGAGAAAGTCTGTACTTTGCTCTTAGGACTTCGCCATCCACGACATAAGGAAAAAGAAGATCTAATAGAGGAGTCGTCAACTTCGATTAGGAAGATTGCTACAGGTTGGTAGTGATCTCAATTGTAATCTTCTGTTTTCTTTCTTGAAAGTGGTGAGGGGATTGAACCTATTAGGGAAAAAGGTTCAACGTAAGTTTTGTCAATCTTATAATTTCATCTGAGTTATTAAATATTGGGATTTGTCCAGGTGACGTACGTCACCGCTATACACTTGTCTTCATCTTGTGCTTGGTGTCCGTTAGACGGGAGTTGGTTTTGATCATGTGGTTGGCAAACGCTTTCGTACATGCCCAACAATTGGTGTCAGAGCTTTGGGGGTTTTGACAACCATGTCTACAGACCATATGAACATTCGTATGATCACCCTCGAAGGTAAAAACTGGACTATTTGGAAGCCAAGGATGATCTACTTTGGTGCAAGGATTTGCATAGTCCGTAGGAGGGCGACAGCACAAAACCAATAGACAAAGCTGCTGAGGACTAGAAATGACTAGATCGGAAGCCCGTTGGATTCATCCGCCAATGGTTGGATGATTCAGTGTTTCACCACGTGTCCATAGAGAGTTCGGCAAAAGCATTATAGGAGAAGCTGCATTCGATTTATGAAAGGAAGATGAATGGCAACAAAGCATTTCTTATTCGTCAACTCGTCAACTCGAAGTACACGGAGGGTGCCTCGGTGGCACAACATCTGAACGAGGTTCAGGGTATCATCAATCAGCTGTCTGCGATGAAGATTGTGATTGATGATGAGCTTAAGGCTCTACTTCTTTTGAGCTCTCTACCAGAAAGCTGGAAGACATTGGTGGTGTCCGTGAGCAACTCCGCGCCTGATGGAGTTGTCATGATGGAGGTAGTCAAAAATAGCTTGTTGAATGAGGAGGTCCGACGCAAGCAAGTTGAATCGTCGCATAAGTCTGCTCTGGTGGCTTCCTACGGGAAGGAAAGATCCAAGTCACAGGCAAGAACATGGTGAGTTATCAGAATCTTACGATTGTGGTCCATAAGGAGGGCTGCTATTACTGTGGCAAAAGGGGTCATATCAAGAGGAACTGCATGAAGCTCAAAGCTGTGAAGGCCAAAGGCAAGGACGGTCAGGAGTATCTCACAGCAACGGGAGATATCATCATCGTAGCGACTGACGCAAAGGACCCTTGTGGCATGTGTCATGACGAAGATTGGGTCATGGACACAGGAGCGTCATATTACGCCACTCCGTAGAGGAGGATCTTCATGTCATACCGCGATGACAAGCTTGGACGTATGAATATGGGCAACAAAGAGACTGTTACAGTTGTACGCATTGGTGATGTGCACTTGACGATAAAGTTTGGTAAGAAGCTCGTCCTCAACGGTGTGCGACATGTATCGAGTTTGCGCTATAACTTGGTTTCGATAGAAAGGCTGGTAGATGATGGCTGTCGCAGCCTATTTGGGGACAAATATTGGTTGCTTACGAAGGGTTCCCGACAACTGGCTCGGTGAGATTTGTTGTTGTGACATGTACATGCTCAAGCCACTGAGCTGTGCAGACAGGCCATAAATACCGGATGGATGCTGGAGGGGTGTTCGACAGAAGGTGGATCGTCGAAAATTTGCTGAGGAGGGGCTTCTAGATGCTTTGAGGGATACGGAGCATTCAGTTCGTCGAGACAAAGTGACGGATGGTGATGAGTTAAAGATTGAGGATCAGTCTATCGGTCCCATGACAGCTGGTCGGTATCCAAGTGGGGTTGTTCTACTGATCCAGTTTTGGCGACATGTGGTTTGCCAAAGTTTAACGGAGCGACATCGATTTTAGCAGTTCGAAGCCACGAAGGAGATCAAGGTTGCAGCCAACTCAATCTGAGGCGAGAGCATCATCATTCACATAATTTAGGGGGTGTTATGGGTCATCAACGGCATGCACCATGCGTGGTGTTCTTCTCGAGGATGCATGTGTATGGGGGAGCTTCAAGTTCGGACACGAAGGTGGACAAGTTCAGGAGTTCGAATCTCGTAAAAACTGCACCGTTCACTTGGTTGGGCCAACCAAGGGTGAGGAAGCTTGTCAGGACATTAACACTTTCCGGTGAAAGACGAAATTCGGGGACAGGCAGCGGAGACTTACGGTGAGGCTGATCGTCATGGGCTTCGGTCTTGGTCGTATCATTGATATCGACAGGATCCCAGTGGTACAGGAGGTGCTACGCATGGCAGTCCAGTCGAGGAGCTGGAGACAAAAAAGATGGAAAACATCTCGGGGATCGAAGATCAGTGGCATGGGGGAGCAGAAATTCTGTCGCGGGACGACATGCATGGAGTCCAGTTGAGGACCTATGTGGTCAATACCTTCTCATCAGGCTGGAGGAAAAGATTGTTGGAGTCCAGTTTGGATTTGGTAATAACATATTTGTTTAATCCAAATCTAGATCAATATTTGATTAGATTAGATTTGGATGTCCATAATTAGTGTCGTGCTATTTTAGATATAATAGGATTTTTATTTTAGAAAATCCTATTATGATCTAAAATAGGATGTTGATGAAATATTTTATGCATAATAGGATTCCTATTTTATTCTTATTTAGGAAATCCTATTATGACTAGAATATGATTTTCTTATCCTATATATGGTGAGAGGGTGGAGGCACAAAGCACATCACAAAGTGGAGATTCGGGGTGTGCTCGTCCATAAGAAAATCTAAGAAAAAGTTCGTACTTTGCTCTTAGGTATTTGCCATCCAAGACATAAGGAAAAAGAAGATCTAGTCAATGAGTCGTCAACTTCGGTTAGCGAGATTGCTATGGGTTGGTGAGTGATCTCAATTGTGATCTTCTGTTTTTTTTAGAGTGGTGAGGGGGGTTAAACCTATTAGGGAAAGGGTTCAACGTGAGTTTTGTCAATCTTGTAATTTCATCTGAGTTATTAATGGTTGGGATTTGTCCAGGTGACGTACGTCACCGCCATATACTTGTCTTCATCTTGTGCTTGGTGTCCGTTAGACGGGAGTTGGTTTTGATCAGGTGGGTTGACAAATGCTTCCGTACGCACCCAACAGTTCCAACCCACTAATGGAAAGTCACAAAGTACAAGTCTTCACACTTCTCTACTGGTTACAAAAAGTATTTGCTAGGATTTTGACGTCCATAGATTTCAATTTGTGGTTGCCGATAACTCAACAGGGCTTCGAATCAATGTTCGTGGTAGTGGATCGGTTCTCGAAGATGGAACATTTTATACTTGCAAGAGAACAATGAATGTGGTGCATGTAAAAATGTTCTTTTCTGAGGTGGTGCATCTCCATGAGATGCTGAAGAGTATAACTTATGATAGACTAAAATGTACGATCGAGATATGAAATATTTTAGCACGTTATGGAGGAGTCTTTGGAGTATGTTTGAGTCATCATTACGGTTTAGGAATACTACTCTTCTGTGGATGGACACCCAAACCAAAGTGGTTAATAAGATGTTAGAAAACATGATAAGTAGCATATGTAGGGAGAAGCCAAAGTAGTAGGAATTCATCTTGTTGTAATAAGAATTCATGTACATAACATTATTTACTCATCTATAAAGAAATCATTGTTTGTCATAGTAAATTCCAAATCACTTAATCATTTTTCGCATTTGTATGTTCTACCAGTAGAATTGGAGAAGTGTGGCGAACCAAATCCATGGAGTTCACAAGAAGGTTCGAGAGCGAGTACAAAAATCTATTGCAAGGTACAAGGTAATGGCATATTGTAGGCAAAATTTTTAACGTCATGGTGTACCTTTTGTAGGAGAGGATATCAGAGGGCAATGCAACAAGCTTCAGATAAAAAAGTTTGGGTCATTCAAAGTGCTATAAAAGATTTGCGACACTTGAAAAATCTAATGCAAGGTAAAACGTAATGGCGTACAAGAATCGTAGGCAAATATTTCAACGTCATGGTGTACCTTTTGTAGGAGAGGATATCAGAGGGCAATGCAAAAAGCTTCAGCCAAAGAAGTTTGGGTCATTCAAGGAGCTCTAAAAGATTAGCGACATAACCTACATTATAGATTTAATAGGTCTGATGGGGATATCATCCACATTAAACATCTCGGACATCTAAACACATCATGCAGCGACGAGCCTCTTTATTCAGACTCCCGCACGAAGAACTCTCAGCCGAGTTCTCTATACTAGAGGTGACTGATGCAGGTGCAACTAGACTTGGAACAGACTGAATTAGCCACCCAAATTCCAGTCAACCAAAATGGAATTTCAGTTTCCTACAAGTCTAGGCTCAGGAAAATCAAGAATTTCGATATGGCCAGGCAAGTTTCGTACTTTAGGCGAGTTTTAATATAGTTATTTTTTTGCTTTGTTTATTTTCAAGTTTAATTAGGATTTATTTCCTAGGATTTAAGTATGTTATTCCTAAAAATATAGACTTGATAAGGAGGAAACATCATGTTGAAGATAATGTTTATTGATTGATCATTGAGTTTCTTTTTTTTTTCTAATTCTGTTGTGTGAGGATTAAGGTATTAGCCCCCGTGTTTTGGTTGTTAGCGACGGGTGTTTTTGTGTTTGTGTCATCCCTCTTTCACAATATTCTTCGACAATGTGGATATGGTAATATAGGACTACTAAATCTTATTCTAATTCGTACTGCACTGCGAAATTGTGGCATACCGACCAATTCAAAACTAGGTTTTGGATCATAACCCGAATTTGAAAAAATAACTTCATGAACTTCAACCTTCATGTTCTAAGACAACTTTGGTTTATGAAGTTAGATATTAAAATATGTAGTTAATGTCAGAATTTATAATCTAGACAATTTTAGAAAGTTAGAAATTAAGGGCTAATTTTATTTTTGCAGATTTATATGATATTGTTTTAGGATTCATATTATTATTTGATACCAATTTGTCATATATTTTACTAAGTCCTACATGATAATATTACTTTTATATTTATGATCAATATTAAGGTTTCAAGAGTTGTCTTGCCTTCTTTTTAAGTTAGGTAGACGTCTATAAGGTACTCAATGTACTTGGTTTATCATCAAAGTTTGACAATTATACCCTTATCTTCAGGCGACGTATCAAAGATGTCCGTTATCCCTTTTGGCTAAATTTGTGATACCACCCTCTTTTATTGCCTCATCTACTAGGACATAATTTCTATCATACGAGGTTCCTTTGGATTAGACACGAGAAAGAAGGGGACACAAGGAAGAAGAAGAAAGAGGGGGAGGGGGTGTATTGGTCTATTTAGTTTTTATTAATGCATGATAGTAAGTTAAAATTGGTTAAGTTGATGGTATTGACCGAACTCGAGTGACTCTTGTGGTTACCGAGGAGAGGTATAAGACCCTGGTTGGATGTCAGAAGATCAGTGGATCGAGCCACGTGGACGTATTATTTTTTCTATTTATTTGGTGGGAGTTGGGGCAATGGGCCACTAGACATGCAATACAAGATGCACTAAGTCCCGTGCGTATCGTCGGACATCTCAAATTTTTTTTTTGACCGTATTGAAGTGCCATACTTATTATTAATTTTTATATTTGTGGGTAATAAGTTTCATTAAGAAACTACTTCACAGTATAAAGTAGCCATTTTGTTATTCTCGAAACAGATCGTTAGATGGAAATCTTGATCTCTTAAAAATAGTGAGATAGATAAAAGCAACTTAGCAGGCAAAAAAAGATCACCGTAATTCTGCTGATTGTTCTCAACCGAAGTTGATGCAAAGAAGATGAATAATCGTTCTCAACTGGAGTTGATGCAACGAAGATGAATACTCGTTCTCAACCGGAGTTGATGCAACGACTTTGCTGGGGTGATAAGGACCACCGTTACTCAAAGCAAGATTCGCCCTATTGCGATCTGCTCCTAGGAACCAGCAAGTTCGAAAGAACTTCTGCAACGCTCGCTGTCACCTCCTTTCACGAACTCAAAGAACTCCAATGGCAGCATCGGCACAACTCTCTTCGTTTTTTTATTTTAGAGTAAGTCCTCAATAAAGGCACGAAGAGATATTTATAGAGAAGGGCTGAAACCCTAATCCTAATCCTGGCCATAACTGATTGCGAAAAGATATGAGCGAATAATGAAAAGATTTAAATGAAATAAATTCAAATCCTACAAAAATTGGATCTGAACAATTAACTCAATCTTTCCATAACCGCTCAAATCTTCCAATCAGCCACATCATACGCCACATGCACCCCAATGCCCACCCAATACGTCAACCCGTGCCCCTGTGCGCAGATGCACAGACGCATAGCACAAGATTGCAGTAGCTCTATGCGCAGCCGTACAACACAACCGCTCAGCAGTGCAGCATCGTAGGCGCACAGCTGCGCCGTAGCCCCGCAGCTCCTGCGCAGCTCCTGTGCGTACACCTGTGCGGCCCCTGCGTATGCATATACGACTCGTACAGAAGACGAGCGCATGAGCGCATCAACTGCACACAAGATGCCTTGTGCCGATGCTGACGTGCTAAGTACAAAGTACGCCAACAAAGCACCACTTTGCGCCATTGAGCCCAAGTCCAAGTCCGAGTCGCTAAGCCCCTTCGGGTTTAGCTTCATATGGAAATTATCCCATGACAATGACAAAAAGCATTAATGCTTCTTTGTTGGTTTATCCTTCTTTCTACTAGAAAAATGCCCCCACATGGCACCCATATACCTCTCCACACTTCATGTGATCTCTTAACACAAGCAAAGATTTATATAGAGATACCATCCATTTGGTTTTTCCAATGTAGGACTATCTATCTAGTTTCTAAAGCAAAACACCACCAACAACAAGCAAAAACACCAACAATCTCCCACATATCTCTATATATGGGTTGAACGTTCTCCACAGTGATTGCCCATTATGTATTCGGATAAATGCCGCTACGACTTAAATCTACCCGCATGGGTTAGATGACAACATGATACAAGAATGGACTAAGCCTTGAATTCTGTACCATAACTACAATTCTTTTCACTCACATAATGACATCAACTGCGCGTCTGGCTGCACATTAAATGCCTTGTGCCAGCCTTGTTTTTGTGTATGTATCATGGGTGTCTAAAAGATTTCTCTTAAGAGATGGCCTACATCTCTATCCATACACTTAAGGTGTGTTCTTTTAAAGAGTCTTTGGCATGAAGCATTTTGCTTCTTTGCGGTGCTACACCGCTATGATATGGCCCAAAGCCGAGACACTGTCTCATGTGGTGTCATATCACATATAGCATGAGGCCCAGCCTCTTTGTAGTGCCAAACTACCCAACATGAAGCCTTTTTCTTCTTTGCGGTGTTACGCCGTCGTGATAATACTTGCAAAGCCGAGGCACTACCTCATGTGGTGTCACCCACTGTAACATGAGGCCTAGCCTCTTTGTAGTGCTACCTACGACTCTTCATTATACATCATTAGGCCCTCTTGCCTATGTACGGTGCTACGTCGCTGTGACTTGGCCCGAAGCCGAGTCTTTACCCTCACTAGGCACCTCATGTGGTGTCACCCCATTATAGCATGGAGTACTATGCTCCTTTGTAGTGCTGTGCTACCCGTACTTCCTGTAAAGTATGCCAAACATCCCAGATGCCTGAGAATTCATTAAGGCTTCAAGACATCCTTCCACAGGACTTTGTTCTTTGTAAAGAACACTCATTAGACAATAGTGGTTCTGGGTTCATAACCCCGCAACATCCCAAAGGATTGCCCACTACTCCTAATATTCTTCCAGTCAATGGTCTTTCTTTGAACTAAAAGCTAGATACCTAGTATATTTTTCTTTGAACTAATAGCATAAAGCTTTGTAGTAGATTTACAAAGACATAATATCAGAGTATCTTCAAGTCCATCTTACCTGCTGTGTTCAACCAGCTGGCGCTTGAGACCTTTGGTGAACGGATCTGCCAGATTCTCCTGACTCTGAACATCTACTACGATAATGACTTCTCTTTTAATAAAATAATTTATCGTCCTGTGCCTTAGACGTATAGTCCTCTTCTTACCATTGAAGAGGTCATTCGATGCCACCACTGCAGTTGTCTGGTTATCGTAGTATATCGTTACCACCGGTATCTGCGTACCAATTATTGGAAGATCATACATGAGCTCTCGAAGCCATTTTGCTTCATCCGCTGCAGTCGTCAGTGCATAGAACTCAGATTTCATAGAAGAGTGAGACAACATAGTCTGCTTCTTCGACTTCAACGATATAGCAGCTCCACCCATGAAGAAGATATATCCTCATTTGGCCCTTCCACTCTCTACTTCTGAGCACCAGCTTGTATTACTGAAGCCTTCCACTATCTTTGGATCTCCGCAGTAGTGCAGTGTATACTTTTGAGTCCTTTTGAGATATCTCATAACCCTCTTCACAGCTTTCCAGTGCTCCATACCTGGATTGCTCGTGAACCAACTTAGCATCCCCATGGAAGAAACTATGTCAGGCCTTGTGGCAGCAGTTACATATATCAAACTCCTGATGACGCATGAGTACTCCAATTGCCTGACGCTTTCCTTTGGATTTGGCTTCAACATGTTATCACACCTATACGGTGTATTGATCCCTGGAAGATCCTGATACCCATAGCATGTGAGCATCTTCTCAATGTAATAAGACTGTGACAATGCCAATCCAGTTTTTGTCTGAATGATCTTTATCCCCAAGATAACGTCAACTTCCACTAAGTCTTTCATGCTGAACTTAAATGAGAGGAACTTTTTTTTATCTCAGTGACACTTGATAGATCTGAACCCAAGATCAGCATGTCGTCCACGTAGAGACAAACGACAACTCCTCTCTCGTCAACAAATTTTGTGTACACACATTTGTTCGTCTTGCTGAGACAATAGCCGTTTGATCTTATGACTTTATCAAACTTCTTATGCAACATCTTGGGAGCTTGTTTCAGACCATACAAAGATTTTACCAACTTACAGACTATCTTCAAGGCCCTTGATAACAAATCTTTCTGGCTATTGTATGTAAATCTCTTCGGTCAATCCACCATTCAGGAAGACGGTCTTAACATCCATCTGCTGAATTACCAGCTTGTGAATTGTGCTCAGAGCAATCAACATTCTGATGATCGTCATCCGAGCTACTGGAGCATATGTGTCAAAATAATTAATCTCCTACTTCTGAGAAAACTCCTTGGCAACTAACCTTGCCTTGAACTTGTCAACAGTTTCATCGGCCTTCATCTTCTTCTTGAAGATCCATTTACTTCCGATTGGTTTTTCTCCTTCAGGCAGATCGACCAACACCCACGTATTGTTAGAGGTTATCGAGTCGTACTCATCATTAATAGCCTCCTTCCAAAAGACAGCATCTCTGGTCTTCATCGTCTCATCATAGGTAAGCGGGTCTGCTTCCACATGATAGGTGACAAAATCCTCTCTGAAGTACTTCGGTCTTCTCACTCACTTAGATACAGGTTCTGCGAGTTCTGGTTCAATAGTTATTTCTGCAGCAACAACATCTTCTTGAACTGCCTCTTCGTAAGGAACTTGAGCCTCCTGTGTACTCACATTGTTCTCCGAAATGTCCACGAGAACAATGTTCTTATGATTGCAAATTTATCTTCAAAGAATTCTGTATCGCGAGATTCAATAATATAATTTGACTCAATATCAAGGAACCTTCGAGCATCACACTTATCAGCATAACCCAAGAATCTAGTCTTCGTAGTCCCTGTTCCCAGCTTCTGAATCTTCAAATCCGAAAGCTTCACATACTCCAGACACCCCCACACTCGAATGATATTTAAGTTGGGTCTGACCTTGAACTAGATTTCATGAGGAGTGACTTCCGAAGTTGCATGCGACACTCTGTTCAATATGAACGTAACCGTAAGCACAGCTTCTCCCCATAAGCAATTTGGAAGACCCGTAGTCAACAGCATTGAGTTTATCATTTCTGTTAACGTTTTGTTCTTCTTTTCTGCAACACCATTTGATTAAGGAGAGTACAGAGCAGTTGTCTTGTTGATAATTTCATGTTCTCTGCAGAACGATGCAAATTCATAAGATCTATACTTTCCACCTCGATCACTTCTGAGTCTCTTGAGTTGTTGTCCGGTTTGACGCTCGACTTCAGCCTTGAAGTCCTTAAACTTCTCAAACGCTTCATCTTCAGACTTGAGCAGATAAATGAACACGTATTTTTAGAAGTCGTCGATAAAAGTAATGAAATACTTCATCCCGACTTTTGTGGAGAACTGTTTGAAGTCACAGATATCTGAGTGCACCAACTCCATAAGATCTGTACTTCTGTTTACCCGCTTGAATAATTTTCTTGTGATCTTTGTCTGCGCATAGACCTCACACTTCTTCAACTCCTAACCCCCATATTTGGAGATAAGCCCTATACTAGACATCTTGTTTATTCTTTTACAATAAACATGTCCTAGTCTATTATGCCACAACTCAAGAGAATAACCAGAAGAAGAAACATCACTAACTTTCTCCATAGGAGTTAGAAATTAAAGTTTAAACATCCCTTCGGTACATAAAGATTTCCCGAAGTACGTTCTTTTATAGGACTTAACGACTTGACCAGCGTTGTCAATCCCGTTTTCCGTTATACGTATTTTCGTATGCGTATGCGAGATCTCTGACGTTTGTCAGGTGACCCGTAGTTGGACTTGACTTGCTAGCCTAGTCTTGGTTGGTCATGACTTGGCTTGGTTTATTTTGGTTTGGCTTGGTTTGATTGGGCTTGGTTCATTATGAGAAACCCTCCCCCTTTAAAGCCCAACCACCCCT
The DNA here is from genome assembly GCA_029216955.1 of Iris pallida. Classification (NCBI taxonomy): domain Eukaryota; kingdom Viridiplantae; phylum Streptophyta; class Magnoliopsida; order Asparagales; family Iridaceae; genus Iris; species Iris pallida. The sequence goes on from JANAVB010003600.1 coordinate 13,933,527, forward strand.
TATTTCTCTCTCTCTCCATTGATTACTTCTTCTTCTTCTTCCTCCATTACTCTCCCACCAACCTAGAGAGCTTAGGCAAGTGTAACTTGCTTCATGATGGATCTTCTATTTTATTGTTCTATCTTCTTCTCTACATGATTCTAAGCATCTTTAGAACTTGGAGTTTTCGGTTTGGACGGATGAATTTTTGTAGATCTAAGTTTGTAGCCTTTTCGATTTTCTTGAATTTTGATCTACCAAACTTCATTATTTTTAATTTTTGAGTGTTCCATGTGGTAGAAAATTTGATTCTACACAAAATGGACCTTTAAAAAGTAAGATTTGGACATCTTCTATGTTCATCTATCTTGGTTCTGGCAGAGATGATGAATAGTGCTGGCCGCATAGCTGTATAGTACTGGCCGTATAGCTACATACTGCTGGCCGCATAGCCGCATAGGGCTGGCCGCATAGTACTGGTGGCATAGCTGTATAGTGCCGACCGTATAGTGCTGGCCGCATAGCTGCATAGTGCTGGCCGTATAGTGCAGTCCGCATAGATGCATAGTACTGGTCGCATAGTTCCAGTCTGCATAGCTGCATAGTGTCTGGCCGCATAGTGCCAGTCTGCATAGCTGTATAGTGCCTGGCCGTATAGTGCCAGTCCGTATAGCCGCATAGTGCTGGTCGCATAGTGTCAGTCCACATGGATGCATAGTGCCTGGTCGTATAATGCCAGTCCGCATAGCTGCATAGTACTGGCCGTATAGTGCCAGTCCATATGGATGCATAGTGCCTGATCGCATAGTGCCAGTCTGCATAGCTGCATAGTGCTGGCAGCATAGTATCAGTTCGCATAGATGCATAGTGCTTGGCCGCATAGAGACAGTCCGCATAGATGTATAGTGCCTGGCCGTATAGTGCCTATTTTGGCTATTTTTGGCTGTTTTATGTCCTATTTGGCTGATTTGTGGCCAGAATTCCCCCAACTCCTTACATGAAAGTTATAGATCTTTTTCTTGGCTTCATGAATATGTTACTAGCTATTTTATATAAGTTTCTCTCATTCATGATAATGTAAGGATAGAACATGATAATGGTCCGTTGTGGCGTACTCTTAACAAGTAACCTTGACATGATAATACATGATTGTGGTCCGTCGTGGCGCACTCTTGACAAGTAAACCTAACATGATAATCTTGATATACTGTTGTGACGGCTATCTTGACTTACTAAGTAACTTTTGTCTTGACACCGTGGATGTTTGTGCTTGTATAAGCTACATGTCTCGTCTTGCATCATGTCTAGGACATGAATTCTTAGTTACCACGGTCAGGGATTCATACTGAATCTGACTATGATAATGACTAGATTGATCAAGTAGTTCATGAAGAAATTTTCCAACTACATGCAGTCTCGTTATCTGGGTGCTTTAATTGGACTTGTAGCCTGCCGTCAAGTAGGGCACATTTCCAGCACACTGTCATGTGTTGTACCCCAAAGTCACCTAATTCAACTCTCTCAACTTGCAACTGGATAACCGGGATATTAAGTCTCCAGGACTTGTGGCTATTGGAACATCTGATTGCATCTTTCTAGTAACTAGGATTGTGATAACCCTAGCTAGTTAAAGTATCAAGCCGTACTCTTTGCTTGGCCGTGAATGTTGGATGGAGTCCAATCCTATCTAGTCTTGTCTAGATCCAGTACATGGCTATCTCAGGACATGCTTGTTTACGCTTTACTCTTAGCATTAAATGGCTAGAGACCCGGTTCTGTTCAGGCGAAGGGTTAAAATTTCGGTCCTTGTTTGGTTTAAGGATTGTAACCTGGCTTCCGGAATAGTTTCTCGTCCTCTCGTCATTTGTTACCTTATTTACATTTCATGTCTTCTTGTTATCATTCTTGTTTATGTTCTGACATGCTGGTTTTAGTTCTTAAGTGAAGACTCCCTAGTGGCACTTGCTCTTTCTGGGGTCTGACCCGGCTGTTCTTGTATGGCAAGATTTTGGAGTAGCTTCCGAGGATCTACCAGCCTTCCAGCCAGATGGTGAACACTAGAAGAAATCCTGACAACGAATGGATTTATTTTGCTCTCCCACTCTAATTGTAAAATTATTCTTTTGAGGCATTTAACCGCCGAGCAAGTGTTAGCTCGTGTTGAAACTTTATTATTGTCGGCCTACGGGCTGTAACATGATTAAAAAATCTTAGGGTTGATCATGTATGACTGAAATTCTTGCTAGTCTTCACATTTTGTATGACTAGCTTCATGATCATCTGAATATGTAATATTTGGGACACCTTACTTTGTATGTCTGATGATTTATCATCATATAACATGTATTTACTTGCTTGAGATTGAGACACTAGGCTTGTTCTTGACCTTAAGAGACTGATGGCCTGTAGATAAACTCTCATGCATCTAGACAGTCGTGACCGTATTGCAAGGTAGATTGCACTTCAATATACGTAGCTGGCTGTGTCTGTCCCCCGCTCTCCAGTATTCTAGTTCTGGGGCATGACAAGCGTTAATGTCCATCCTCAAGCCTGCGTTGTAGAGTAGGCTTCCGCAGACCAGGTTCTTGGCTATAGCAGGTACGTGCTTCACATTCTGAAGCGTCAGCAACTTTTTCGAAGTCAGTTGCAATACCGCCGTCCCGATCCCGAGTACTTCAGCTTGTGTCTAGTTCGCTACCATAACCTTCTAAAAAATAGGTTGATACGTGGTGAACTACTCCTTCTTTGACCAAACATGACACGACGCCCCAGTGTCTATCGACTAGCCCGTGTCAATCCTAGCTGAGTCAACCCTCCTTGCACCATGTTCACCTTAGCCATCTTCTTGGACAAAGTGTCCACTTTGAGTTGAGCCCTCAACTCGTCTTCAACATGTATCCAGTGTAAGAGAGGTTCTATATTTACTTCCATCTTCTTGTGGTGCATGTCCGCGATGAATTTGCTCCGTCCAGGTGGGAGCTTGGCGACAATACCCCCGACGACAAAAGCATCAACCAAAGGCATGCGTCATCTGCCAACTTCTGACGTAACTTGAGAAACTCCTTGACTTGAGGCAACATAATTTTATCGTCCTCAAACCGCATCCTCCAGACCTTTTCTGTCACGTAGATCTTGTTTATGTTCTCATCTGCCTTGTAGAGATTCTCTACAGACTCCCAAACGTCCTTTGTATTGACCGTCTTGCTGTATGACTCCGCCAGAAACTGCCATCGAGTTCTGGATCAACAACTTGCAGAGGTTGTTATCCCGTCTCCACTACGACTACAAAGCCGTGACTTCAGCAATCCTTCGAGCATTTTCACCCTCTGGAATCAAAGGCTCAGGATCTGTCAACACATAGTCGATGCTCATGAATTGAAGATTGAGGCTGACTTTTCTCTTTCAGACGTTAAAGTGCTCTCCGTCAAACTTCTCAAGGTTAAAACTTGTATCGAGAAGTTGTGCACGGTTGTTCTCCATCATATCTGAATCTTGCTTTGAAATTGTTATTCCCAAAACAGATCGTTAGATGGAAATCTCGATCTTTTAAAAACAGTGAGATGGATAAAAGTAACTTAGCAGGCAAAAAAAGATCATCGCAATTCTGCTGATCGTTCTCAACCGAAGTTGATGCAACGAAGATGAATAATCGTTCTCAATCGGAGCTGATACAACGAAGATGAATGCTCGTTCTCAACCGGAGTTGATGAAACGACTTTGCTGGGGTGATAAGAATCACCGTTGCTCAAAGCAAGATTCGCCCTATTGCGATATGCTCCCAGGAACTAGCAAGTTCGAAAAAACTTTTGGAACGCTCGTTGTCACCTCATTTCACGAACTTAAAGAACTCCAATGGCAGTGTTGGCACAACTCTTTTCGTTTTCTTTATTTTAGAGTAAGTACTCAATGAAGGCACGAAGAGAGTATTTATAGAGAAGGGCCAAAATCCTAATCCTAATCCTGACCGTAACTGATTGCGAAAGGATAGGAGCGAATAATGGAAAGATTTAAATGAATTAAATTTAAATCCCACAAAAATCAGATCTGTTCAATTAACTAAATCTTTCCATAACCGCTCAAATATTCCAATCAGCCACATCATACGCCACCTGCGCCCCAATGCTCACCCAGCACGTCAACCCGTGCGCATGCGCGCTGCTGCACAACACAAGATCGCAGCAGATCTGCGCGCAGCCGCTCAGCAGCACAGCACCGCAGCTCCTGCGCAGAAGACGAGCGCATCACCTGGCGTATGCACCTGTGCATGCGACTCGTGCTGAAGACAAGCGCATAAGATGCCGATGCTAAGTGCAAAGTGCTCCAACAAAGAGTCACTTTGCGCCCGAGTCGCATAAGGGAATTATCCCATGAGCATGACAAAAAGCATTAATGCTTCTTTGTTGGTTTATCATTCTTCCACTAGAAAAATGCCCCCACATGGCACCCATGTGCCTCTCCACACTTCATGTGATCTCTCAACACAAGCAAAACTTTATATAGAGATACCATCCATTTGAATTTTCCAATGTGAGACTATCTTTCTATTTCTAAAGCAAAACGCCAACAACAACAAGCAAAAACACCAACACATTTTTTAGGCACAATCCTCCCATGCTTGACAAGCACTAAGAGATGATGAGTGCCGAACATAAAAAACTATAAAGGCTTTTCCATAGCTTTCTTATTTGTTCTTAGCTGACCCCCCTTACTCACGCGAGAAGATTTGGATGAAGACGTATAATGATGGCTGGTTGTTAAATAGCTAGAGCTATATGGTCCAGGTAAATTAATCCGAGTGAAATTCTCACCTTGAAGCTTAGAAAGAGTTTTCCTGATCTTCTTGTAACAAAGGTGGCAATCAAGATCAACCTTCAAGATCAATGTGGCAATCTGTCCCAATCACAATAGAAGCTTCATTAAAAGAGGGTGCATGCTTGAGATATACTATAAATTGTAGACTACTTTAAGATACCAAGGTTTGTATGTGACTTCATCGAAAAGAAACAAGAAATGTTTAGTTTACGTGTAATGATTAATGTAGCAATCATTTCCTTGTTCGGTCATGTTTCATGTGTAAGCACAGGTTCTTGTATGCAATCAATTTGTAGGAAATTAGAAATATTCTTTGATATAGCAAATTAAATCCTCTAGACTCGAAAAAACTAAACATTGTAAACCAAGCTTTAGATGCAATATAAAAAATATACAACAACATTTGAGTAAGTAATTCTTTGTTCTATAGAGATCCTAGAGACAAAAAAAACTGACGGAAACCTAAATTAAAACTATATCACAGAGGAAGGAAGAATAGTGTTGAAAACTGAGGGGAAGCTAAATTAAAACAATTAGAACCATAATTAATTTCAAGCTATACATATAGAGGAAGAAAGCATCTATTGACACATGATCAAGTTCTTATGGAAGAAAAAGGAAGAGGAACTAATATTTGGCAAAGGTGATTATAAAGAACAGTTGGTACCTTTTCTGCCATTTGTTCAATTGAAGAAGAAGAAGAAGAAGAAGAAAGAGCTATAGAGGGAGATGTAGTCAATGAAACTTATTTATGGTTGTTAAAGGTTAGTAGCTAGCTAGCATACAATATGATGTGATAATTATTGATAGCAAGGAGAAGGAAGGAGGCAATATGGGCACATGAAACTGTGTATACAGCGGTCATAGGTGAGACGTGTTCGGTGAAGGCTGCTGTGCAAGTTGGGTGCTGTCATTCACATGTAGTCACTATTGTGTTTTTTTTGTCTGCATAGGCAGCAAGAGGGAGAAAGAGTGGTTCATTCTACAGCTGGGAAGTCCTTTTCATTGCACTATCTGATGGTTACTTCTTTTTGAAATAGATGGCGTAACTAACTTTTTTTTCTACAATTAACAATTATTGTATGCATGTTTCTTGCAGCTTGAAGCTTTTATTATAATTTGAATAAGGACTAAGTTAGCACCGCCGGTGGTGGCCATGGATGGTAGTGGAGATGATGGTAAACATATCCACTATATTTATTGGAGTTCAGTTTGAATTTAGTAGCAGTATATTAATGGAGTCCAAATATAATTAAATATTTGATTTGATATCATTTGGATGTTCATAATTGGTGTTGGACTATTTTAATTGTAATAGTATTCTTATTTTATGGTTTTCTATTTAAGAAATTCTATTACGACCTAAAATTAGGTTATCGTCCTATTTATATGAGATGACGGTGGAGGCACAAAGTTGAGATTCGAGGTGCTCGTCCACAGGAGATCTAAGAGAAAGTTCGCACTTTTCTCTTAGGGCTTTGTCAAACAAGATAGAAGAAATAAGGATATCTGGTTGTCACGTCCCAGAACCAGAATACTGGAGAGCGGGAGACAGACACAGCCAGCTACGTACATTGAAGTGCAACCCACCTCGCAATACGGTCACGGCTATTTAGATGCATGAGGGTTTAACTACAAGCCAGCAGTCTATTATGGTCAAGAACAAGCCTAGTGTCTCAATTTCAAGCAAGCAAATAAATGCTACAAGATATTAGATCATCAGACATACAAAGTAAGGCGTCCCAAACATTACATATTCAGAAGATCATGAAGCTAGTCATACAAAATACGAAAACTAGCAAGAGTTAAAGTCATACATGATCAACCTTAGGATTTGTCAATCATATTACAGCCCTTAGACAGACAGAATATAAGTTTTAACACGGGCTAACACTTGCTCGGTGGCTAAACGCCTCAGAAGAATAATTTTACAATAGAGTGGGAGAGCAAAATAAGAAACTCACTCGTTGCCAGGGTTGCGTCTAGTGTTCACCAACTGGCTGGAAGACAGGTAGATTATCGGGTGCTACTCCAAAATCTGGCCATACAAAACCAGCTGGATCAGACCCCAGAAAGAGCAAGTGCCATAAGGGAGGCTTCACTTAGGAACTAAAACCAGCAGGTTAATAAACAGAAGATATAAATAATTACCATGATTAAGTAAAAAGAAGACAAGGTTAGAATAAAACAAGAGCTTACATTAGAAAAACAAGATGTGGAATATAATTTCCATGTTAACCACGAGGCAAGCATTCAGGCACGACCAATCAAGTCTTACAGCTTGCTATGATTAGCTAACTAGGGTTACCACATGCTTAGTTACTAATAAGATACATTTGAGATATTCCTAAGTCACAAGTCCTGCAGCTATCCAGGTTATCCATGCATGGTTGCTTAGAGTTATCAAGATAACATGAGTTGCATAAGTTACAAGATGACTTAGTGTACCTTAGTACATTTGTATACAAGAAGTACCCCACATGACAGTGGGCTGGAAATGTACCCTACTCGTCGGCAGGCTAAAAGTCCACTCAGGTGTGGCCGGGATAACGGGATCGCCTGTAACTGAGAAAATCTCTCGATATGAACTACTTGATCAATCTAGTCATTAACCTAGTCAGATTCATTATGAATTCCTGACCGTGGTAAGCAGAAATCCATGTCCTAGACATGACGCAAGACGAGACAGGTAGTTTATACAGGCACAATCAAGAGAATCAACCACGATGTCAAGACAAGAGTTACTTAGCAAGTCAGGGTAGCCGTCGCAACAGCCTTTCAAGATTATCATGTCATGTCAGGTTACTTGTTACTTGTCAAGATTACTTGTCAGGAGTGCACCTCGACGGGCCACTATCAAGATTATATATGTTATGTCAAGTTGCTTATGATGCCAAGAGTGCTTGTCAAGAGTATGCCTCGACGGGTTACTCTCAAGATTATCAAGAAGGGTTCATGTTAACATGTCATGCTCATGCTATAAGTACTTGTCATATCAAGAATTACTGGTCAAGAGTGTGCCACGACGGGCCACCAAAGGAGTTATCATGCCGTGTTCATGTCAAGTTCAGATCATAGCCTAGAATTATCATGTTCAAGTCCAAGTCAAAGCTCAAGTGCAAGTCAAGTTAGTGTTACAGCCAAGTCAGGTCATGCTCAGGTCGGGTCAGCACTCAGGGCACATGTATATAACAAAATATGTAGACAACTACAAGAACAAGGAAGGTGCAAGGGGGTAGGTGCATAACAATGGGCGCTTAACGATGGATGGGAGCCTAGGCAAGCATGGGCGCCTGGGCATGAATGGTCACCAGGGTCAGGATGGCGCATGGCCGAGGTTGGCACATGGCCAGAGAGGCGCTGGACCATCATGGGCGCATGGCTAGATATAGGCGCTAGGCCAAAGAGGCGCATAGCCAGATATAGGCGCATGGCCAGATATAAACGCATGGCCAAAGAGGCACATAACCAGATATAGGTGCATGACCAGATATAAGCGTATAGCCATAGAGGCGCATAGCCAGATATAGGCGCATCATAATGGGAGACTCACGATGCGTCTTCAGTACATGGGCGTATGGAACCTACGCGCATGACACGCTCGGAGTCAAAAGATGCATTGTCAGGACTTCACGGCGCATGGCCTTCCGGGCGCATTGGGGTTTCGACGCATGGGGTTTGTCGTCCCCAAACAGCTAGTTCAGCCATAAAAGTTCCAAAAACTTGCCATGAATATAACTTCCTCAAAACAAGTCCGAATTGAGACTTCCAAGGGCCTAAACTGCATAGAACGAAATTTTCTACAGCCTGGGATGATTGGTTTTAGAAAATACCAAGCTTTACTAGATCAAAAACCAAGAAAAACAAGAAAAAAAAAATTAAAACTTAGATCTACAAAAATCTATCCATCAAAACAAAAAATGTCAAGTTCTAAAGAGGCTTAGAATCAAGTGGAGAAGAGAATAAAAAATAAAAATGGAAGATCCATCATGAAGAAAGTTGTACTTGCCTAGGATTTCTTGGGTGGGTGGGAGGAGTAATGGAGAAGAAGAAGAAGTAAATGAAGAAGAGTAATGCAAAGAGAGAGAGAGAGAGAGAGAGAGAGAGAGAGAGAGAGAGAGAGGATAGTTGACTTGTATAGCAACCCCTCTCATCTGAAACCAAAATAAACCAAACCAAGCCAAGCGAAGCCAAGATAAACCAAAATAAACCAAGTCAAGCCAAGTCAAGTCAAGTCATGTTGAACCAAACCAAATAAACCAAGGAAAGATTAAACTAGGATCAAGCAAAACAGGACAAGTCAAAACACGGGCCACCTGACAATTGTCAGAAAATCCGTACATGTATACTGAAAATACGTATAACGGGAAACATGAGTGACAACTATACACACCTTAAAAGAATTCCGTCATCAGAATTTAATCAAGAGGCTAGAGGTGTCACGGGGCAAGCTATACTAACACTAGCTATCTATGACTAGCAGTCAATCAGACAATCATTCATGCAAGCAAAGAATTAAAGGCATAAGGAATAAGGAAGACATTACACCTTATGAGTCAAACAGGTGTGGATATCGTGACCGGATATGATCCTCACGTTCCCACATTGACTCACCCAAAGAGTGATAACCCCAAACAACACGGACTAACTTAATAGTCTTATTCTTGAGTACCTTCTCTTTTCGGTCCAATATGGATACGGGCCTTTCCTCATATGAAAGGTTGGTACCAACAACCAATTACGAATGATCAAGGATATGGTTCGGATCCGGAATGTACCGTCGTAATTGGGATACATGGAATACGTCATATACCTCACGTAACAACGGCGGAAGAGCGAAACGATATGACACATCGTCTACTCGTTCGAGAATACCAAACGGTCCTATATACCTAGGACTAAGCTTTCCCCGTACGTCGAATAAAATGATGCCATAGGTAGGCAAGATCCTAAGGAATACGTGGTTGCTGATAGAAAACTCAAGAGGACGTCGATGAGAATCGATCCAATGATGCTGATGATCTTGGACAACTCGAAGATGATCTCTAACTTATCTGACCACCTCGATAGTCCGAGTAACCATTTCTGGACCAAGCATATGCCTTTCACCGACATCGTCCCAGTCTAAAGGTGATATGTACTTCCTGCCATACATTGCCTCGAATGGTGCCATTTGGATACTGGTCTGGAAACTGTTATTGTAGGAGAACTCCACGAGATGTAGGTGATCTTCCCCGGAACCATCAAAGTCAAGTGTACATGATCGCAACATATTCTCAAGAGTTTGAATTGTGCTCTTTGACTGACCATCTGTCTGCGGATGATAAGCTGAACTAAACTTGCAATCTGACTATCTGTCTGCGATACATCTCAGCAAGCTGATCTGTCGACTGTCCAATTCTGAAAGGGATTAAATGAGCTACCTTCGTGAGTCGGTCAACTATAATCCAGATAGCATTTCTCCCAGCTAGGGATTTTGGTAACCCAGTTACAAAATCCATGGTAATGTGCTCCCATTTCCATTCTGGGATCGGTAAAGATTGAAGAAGTCCAGCTGGTCTCTGATGTTAAGCTTTAACTTGCTGACAAACTAAACAATGAGATACAAATTGGGCTATCTCCCTCTTTATTCCATTCTACCAAAAATGCTTGCGAATATCACGATACATCTTCGTGCTACCGGGATGAATTGAATACTACGAACTGTTAGCCTCTGCCATAATCTCCTCTTTGATATCACCGCTGGGTACACAAAGACGTCTTCCATGCCTAAGAGTACCGTCTTCGTGAATACATAACTCTGTTCTCCTTCCTGTTTCACATTCTTCCCTAAGCCGCTGAAGTTTAGAATCCGTTGACTGAGCTGCCTTGATCCTCTCAACTATACTGGAATGAACTTACATGCTGGCCATCAAGGCCACATTGGTAGGAAAAACTACCTCTATACCCATCTTCTGAAGATCTACTAATAACTCGGGCTGTGCTGTTAGGAAATAAGCCCCTGCTCTTTTACTTAATGCATCTGCAATAATGTTGGCCTTCCCAGAATGATACTGCAGGTTGATGTCATAATCCACCAATAGCTCTAGGCATCTTCCCTGACGTATGTTAAGATCCTTATGGATAAACACATACTTAAGACTCTTGTGGTCAGTAAAAATCTCTACCATATCTCCATACAAGTAATGCCTCCAAAGCTTGAGGGCAAAAACTACCGCTGCTAACTCCAAGTCATGTGTTGGATAATTCTTCTCGTGTTCACGAAGATGACATGATGCATAAGCTAATACCTTACCATGATGCATTAGGATGTATCCTAATCCTTTACCTGAAGCATCACAATAAACTAAAAATCCTTCCGTCCTATCTGGAAGCGAGAATGGGTGCCGTCATCAATCCTTGCTTTAACTTCTCAAATGAACTCTGACATTCTACTGTCCAAGCAAACTGCACATCCTTACGGGTCAACCGCGTCAATGACGCTAAAATTCGAGTAAAGTCTGACACAAATCGACGGTAATAGCCCGCCAATCCTAGGAAACTGTGAACCTCTTCTACGGTACTGGGCACTGGCCATGTCTCTATGGCTACTATCTTCTGGGAGTCCACTTTCACACCACCTCTGGTGATGATATGAATTAAGTACGAAATGCGATCAAGCCAAAATTTGCACTTACTGAACTTTGCGTACAACTGATGCTCTCTAAGAATCTGAAGAACTACTCGAAGGTGTTGCTCATGCTCCGCTTCACTCTTGCTATAAACTAAGATGTCGTCTATAAACACTATCACAAATTGATCCAAATAGGGCATGAAAATACGATTCATGAGATCCATGAATACCGTTGGCACATTGGTCGCCCCGAATGGCATAACAAGAAACTTCCAATGCCCATACCTCGATCTGAATGCCATCTTCTGGATGTCTTGCTCTCTAACTCTGATCTGATGGTATCCTGACCGTAAGTCAATCTTCTAGAATACTGCCGCTCCACTGAGTTGGTCAAACAAATCATCTATCCTTAGCAAGGGATATCTATTCTTGATTGTTACAGAATTTAAGGTACGATAATCAACACATAATCTTGACATGCCATCCTTCTTTTTCACAAGAAGCATCGGAGCTCCCCAAGGCGATCTACTAGCACGGATGAATCCCTTGGCCCTAAGTTCTTCAATCATCTTGTACAGGATCTCAAATTCTGATGGTGCCATTATGTAGACTCTCTCTGATACTGGTGTCGTCCCTGGAACAAATCAATGGTGAACTCAATCTCTCTCTCTGGAGGCATAGCTGGAAGCTCTTCGGGGAATACGTTAGGAAACTCTGCCACTACGCTGGAAAACTGAACTGCTACTGCTACTTCCATCCGCAAGACTGGAGGAGAAGGCTCTACTTCGCCTATGGAAAATAAAAATTCCTCTTCGTCGGGAATACCAAAAATAATTCTGCCAACATGGCAGTCTATTCTTGCATATTGATCCTTCAACCAATCCATTCCTAAGACCACATCATAGTCGGCCATCGAAAATTCTATCAATCTAGCAGAAAACTCTCTACCACTAATTACGATTCGACATGAGGAAAATACCCTATCTATCCACAAGACCGTTACCAGTAAGGATACTTAGTCTTACTGATAATGACTCGGGCTCCAGTCCTATCCGTGTCGTGAATCGTACAGACATAAATGAGTGCGATACACCTGAAACAAATAATACTGATGCTGAAAAAGAGTTGACGAGAATGGTACCTGCCAGCACCTCACCTGATGCCAATTCTTCTTCTACCAATAAGGCCATGGCTTGACCCTATCCTCTTGGTGCTGGTCCCCTCTGCTGGTAACCTCTTTGCCTGTTCTGAACCTGGACCTGAGCATACTGTTGAGTCATCTGTTGCTGGAATGTTAAGCCTGAGGCGGAAAGGGCCTCGGAGGCTGGTACTGCTGCTGCACTGGTGCTGGTCCCCTAATCGATGGACTGGTTAGGGTTGATGAAGATAAACTGGCTTTATGCGTGCAGGACCATATCATATGATCCGGTACCCTACAAGCCAAGTACAACCCCTGTGCTCTGCGACACTCTGAGACAACGTGTCCTGGCTTCCCACAATAAGTGGAGCCTATTGCGGAAAACTGCTTCTGCTTCTGTTGCTGAGGGTACGTCAGTGTCGAGGGCTGAACCAACGAAACCGTGGTCGTCCTCCTAGAAGCTCCAATAGTCAAAGCCCCAGCTGCCGGGGCTGGTGTTGACGACTGAGACAACTGACCATGAGGCCTCTTTCGACCACCTACTCGGTCTACTATCCTCTGGGAGGTGTACTCATGCCTCCTAGCTGCTCGCAAAATAGTATCAAATGTTTGATGCTCAAACTGCTCCAGTGCTAGAATGATCTCTAGGTGGATCCCCTGCTGGAACCGCTAGGCTCGGTCCAATTCGATCGCTACCAAGGTAGGAGCAAACCGACTAAGCCTTGAAAACTCGACTGCATATCCATCGACCGTCCTTCCCATATGCTTGAGATTGCTGAATCTGGTCTGCAGATCATACCAAGCTACTGCATCAAAATACTTCGTATGGAACTTGTCGCTGAATACCGCCCATAAGACAGGCGTCACCAAACCAACTGCTTGCATCGCCCACCAACTGCGGGCTAAGTCCAATAACTGCAGGCACACTATAGCCACCTTTTCATCCTCTGGAATTCGAACGGCCTCCAGAATAACCTCTATATCCTGAAGCCAAGCATCAGTAGCAATCGTATCTTTACTGCCATCAAAGAAGGGAGGGTTCAAGCGCTTAAAACTGTTGGCCGCATTATTTCCTTGATAACCAACTCTGCCCATAGCATCTTGTACTGTCTGGTATAGGGCATCGCCTTGACGATCTTGTGATGCAAGCAATTCCCTACTGAGTCCCACCAGGGCTCCATTTCCAGACTCTGCAGGCTGGACTGGCTTAACTGGTGGCTCTAGACCTCCGAAAGGCATGGCTCGAGAGGCTGCCCCCCGAGTGCTAGGGTTGGTTCCCAGGTTGCTGCCAGTTCACTGGAGGTGCTCCTCCTACTGATCGGTAGGACCAGGAATAATGCCACTGAAGAAATGACATGAGGAACAATAAAGAAGGACTGAGATAGATCAGGGATATAAGCATGTGATCAGGTCAAGATTCAAAAAGATTAGAAGGCACGAGCAGAAATCAAGGGCAAGTGCAGATTGAGACAACTATTCTGTAAACCCCCACACATCTTGACTTATAAGACCTGCATGGGCTACCACTTAAACCGTGTCACGCCCCAGAACTATAATACTAGAGAGCGTGGGACAGACACAACCAGCTACGTACATTGAAGTGCAACCCACCTCACAATACGGTCACGGCTATCTAGATACATGAGGGTTTAACTACAAGCCAGCAGTCTCTTATGATCAAGAACAGGCCTAATATCTCAATCTCAAGCAAGCAAATAAATGTTACAAGATATTAGATCATCAGACATACAAAGTAAGGCATCCCAAATATTATATATTCAGATGATCATGAAGCTAGTCATACAAAATATGAAGACTAGCAAGAGTTAAAGTCATACACACTACAAGAAAAAAAATCCCTTTTACAACGTTAAAAAAGTATTGCAAACGATCTTTTACAACGTTTAATATAAGGTTGTTATATCCAGGGTTGTAAAAGGGGGGACATCTTCAACAATGTTTGTTTGAACCTTGTAAAAACGTTGTAGAAGTTCTTCCCACAACAATTTACAAATATTGTTGAAATTTATAAAATTTTAAAAAAACATTTCTACGATAGTTTGCAAGTATTATAAAAAATAATTTTTACAACGAATTACAAGTGTTGTAAATATAATTTTAACAACGTTCTAGAATTATAGTAAAAATAATATCTACCACGTTCAGTAAACATTGTATATACTTTTTATACAACAGTGTACAAATATTATAAAAAAGGTTTATACAACTTATAACAAATGTTGTATATTTTAATCAATCATGTTTGTCAAACATTGTAATAGATATTTGTATGTTATAATTATAATATCAACAATGATTTAAAAGTATTATAAATAAATTTTACAATGTTTCAAAAAGTTGTTATAATGTTATCTTGCAACGGTTTTGAAACGTTGTTGATTATGTTTCCATTTAGAAAAATACAATTTATAAATAAAATATATTGATTGCAATTATTACAAATACATTATTCTAATTTTTGCTCCCGTTGTTATTGTCGCTGCTCCTACCGCCGTTGCTATTGCTACCGTTGTTGCTGTCAGCAGCTCTACCATATTTTGTGATCCCCTCTTCCATAACTCCTCCCACCTCCATAATTGCCACGACATCTCATTCCATCATCGTGAAACCTACCACCTCTACCAGGTGAAAACTTTTCCCTGGTATTATTCACTATGGATACCGAATAAAAATTGTTAAAGGGAATATTAACGAAAGAGCATCCTCACAAAAAAAGTAAAGATTGTATGTTGTCCAACTTTATTACAGTAACAACATAATCAATTAAACGAATAATAAAACTTTAATGTGCCAACAGTAATATATATTAAAATATGTTAACCAATACAAAGTGCCAATAAAATTTTGATTAGTATCCAATTTGTTTTAGAGAAACAAAATCCATTATATTATAGGTAAGATCATCCTACTAGTACTAGTTAGCACCCCACTCTTTCCACCATCAAACTCGAACATATATAATCCGCACTCATCAATAAATTGTCAAACTCGAACATCTATATTCTGCACTCATCAATAGATCTGCACAAAATAAAAAAGATTAAAATTAATATTTGGAAAATGTCACAATGATTATGTTTGAATTCTGAAAAGAGTATAATGATCATTGTCATAGTACTTATATCACCATTGTCAAGTAGGAGATCATATATAAAATAATGTGAAATATGGGGACATTACAATGTTAAATCTTTGTGTCATTATAGATTTCAACGTGCAACTGTGCATGTTAAAGATTCCATCAGTCACAATTACCAAATGGTATTAGAAATATTGCATACCTTTGGATACTCAACACCATATGTTTGAATCCCTGAAAAATTAGAAAATAACAAATTTTTGTCTAACTTCATCACGTCTTGTAGAAGAATAGAATTTCACAATAATGTAAGGCTACCTTTTGACTTGGCTACAAAAATTAAAGTTACTAAACATGAGTTTATTTTAAGGATGACAATACTCAGTATAATCAACTTTGTCTACTTACCAAAAGCCATGTTTATCTAACAATGACATAGAAAAATATAAATGATGAATTATCTTATGGAGAGCTATTTTTATTGCTTCTCAGGTGCATAACCAGATAACTCAACCAATCAAATGTATCCAACTCCACCAGTCAAATGAATGCCTCAAATTCAAAAGGATCCAAATCCAAATAAGTATCAGAAACCACCAGCCAACAAAAAACACATTAGGAGAGATCAAGAGGGAGAACTTGATTAGTCAAAACAACAATAATCTAATATCCATATCTACTTATCACATTATTTGCTGCACAATAACATAGTACAATAAAGTACAAGTCAGAAGCCACTAAGATGGAGGAAAACAAAAGATGCTAGATTTCTCCAAGTAATTATTTTTTCTACAAATTTAGGACTAGCCAACATCTGCCTCCTCCATCTCCCATGCCTACCTATATATAAGAAACAAGATGTCACAACATGAAAAAACAATAGTACCTTCTTAGAAGATTTAGATTTGCACCAAACTTGAATATCTTGACTACTTTCCTAGAAACCATAGAAGGGAACATGAAAAGCTTACGCTTTTATAATAAAGGTACATGTTAAAATGATTTCAAATGTCAAACCAAAACTGTAGAATCCAGAAAAAGAAAACAACAATAATAACCCCCAAGGGTCATTGGAAATCTAGAATGAAACATAGTTATTTTAGTTTGCTTCTAGTAATAGAGGGTTCGCACGAGGAAATTTTAGCAAATCAAATTATATGCCCCACAACATTTAATATGAAAATCATGTATTTATAACCGAAGTAGATATCTCTTCCTGTGGACGAAAACAAAGAACCAATTAGCATCGTCTTCTTTTTACCCTTTCCAGAACAAGATACAACTTAATAAGTACTTTCTAATACATACTATATATGAGCAATAACTAATACTTTGTCCAACCGTCTAAGCAACCACCTAATCCTTACCACTGTATTGACTGGCGAGCATGAGGCTCACATGTTATAGTATAAATGGGTAGGGAACTTGGATAGACATTTTCTTCACATCACTATTACATATGGAAAAAAAATGGTGCAAGGAAATTTAAGATGAATTTAATGAACATGGATATCACTTTTTACCAGAATAATTAAAAATGGACTTACTGTTCAACCGTATGCTACGAAAGATCTACTATAGAAATCAT